>CM053793.1:411885574-412465574 GCA_028749045.1 Cupressus sempervirens | reverse complement strand
CACACTATTAAGACCTAAATAATGCATAGAAGAGATGCAAAGCAAGAGAAAGAGAGGGGGGGGGGGGGAGGGGGGGGGGGAATGGCTCTGTGTGTGTGTGTGTGTGTGTGTGTGTGTGTGTGTGTGTGTGTGTGTGTGTGTGTGTGTGTGAGAGAGAGAGAGAGAGAGAGAGAGAGAGAGAGAGAGAAAGTAGGGGATGGGAGAGGGGAGAGAGTAGGGGATGGGAAAGAGAGGAAGTGAGAAAGAGTAGGGGTGGCAGAGATAGTACAAGATGGGAGAGAGGAAGTGAGAAAGAGTAGGGGTGGTAGAGAGAGTACAGGATGGGAGAGAGGAAGTGTGAGAGAGAGGAGGGGTGGTAGAGAGAGTACAAGATGGGAGAGAGAGGAAGTGTGAGAGAGAGTAGGGGTGACAGAGAGAGTACAAGATGGGAGAGAGAGGAAGTGTGAGAGAAAGTAGGGGTGGCAAAGAGAGAGTAAGTCTGGGGGAGAGAGATTAAAAGTAGGGGATAGGAGAGAGAGGAAGTGTGAGAGAGAGTAGGGGTGGTAGAGAGAGAGTACAGGGTGGCAGAGAGAGATTGAGAGTAGGGGATGGGGAGAGAGAGATTGAGAGTAGGGGATGGGGGACAGAGAGAGTAGGCAATGGGAGATGGAGTGTGAGAGGGAGAGCAAGAGAGAGGAGGATGGGAGTGCATGTGTGTGAAAGAGAGAGTAGGGAATGGGAGAGGGGAGGCACAGAGTAGCTTGAGAGAGTAGGGGATCAGAGAGAGAGTAGGTGATGGGAGAGGGAGTGGGAGAGGGAGAGAGAGGGGGAATGGAAATGTGTATGAGAGAGAGAGAGAGAGTAGGGGATAGAGGAGAGTGTGAAAATGTGAGAGAGAGTAGGGGGTAGTAGAGAGAAAGTAGAGATGGAGAGAGAGAGAGAGGGGGGGGATGGGTGTGTGTGTGAAAGAGAGAGAGTAGGGAATGGGAGAGGGGAGAGAGAGAGATAGAGAGTAGGGGATGGGAGAGAAAGAGAGTAGGCAATGGGAGAGGGAGTGGGAGAGGGAGAGAGAGGGGGGATGAGAGTGTGTGTAAGAGAGAGGGTAGGGGATGGGAGAGAGTATGAGAGTGTAAGAGAGAGTAGGGGTGGCAGAGAGAGAGTGAGAGTAGGGGATGGGAGAGAGAGAGAGAGAGTAGAGAGGGAGAGAGTGAGAGAGAGAGATAGAAGGCAGTGGGAGAGGGAGTGGGAGGGAGAGAGAGGGGGAATGGGAGTGTGTAAGAGAGACAAATTAGGGGATGGGAGAGAGTAGCCAATGGGAGAGCGAGTGCGAGAGAGAGAGAGAGAGGGGGGAATGGGAATGTAAGAGAGATAGAGTAGGGGATAGGAGAGACTATGAGATCTTGAGAGAGAGTAGGGGGTGGTAGAGAGAGCTCATATGGGATGAGAGAGAGAGAGAGAGTAGAGGATGGGAGAGAGTGTGAGAGAGAGTAGGGGATGGAAGAGAGAGAGAGAGAGAGAGAGCAGGGGATGGGAGAGAGAAAGTAGAGAGGGAGAGAGTACTTGAGAGAGAGATAGTAGGTAGTGCAAGAGGGAGAGGGAGAGGGAGAGAGAGAGGGAGGATGGGAGTGTGTGTGACAAATCTAGAGAGTAGGGGATGGGAGAGGAGAGAGAGGGGGGGGGATGGGAGTGTGTGTGTCTATGAAAGAGAGAGTAGGGGATGGGAGAGGGGAGAGAGAGAGTAGGGGATGGGGAAGAGAGAGTAAGCAGTGGGAGAGGGAGAGAGAGAGAGGGGGGGAATGGGAATGTGTGTAAGAGAGATAGATTAGGGGATGGGAGAGAATGTGAGAGTGTGAGAGAGAGTAGGTGGTGGCAGATGCTAGGATAAAACCACAGACAGAAATAAAAACTACATGCAAATATAACCAATAATAGAAAAAATAATAGATCACACAAAACTGAACACAAGGCACCAAGATTTAACATGGTTCACCCAATCCCTGGGCTACGTCCACCAAACTGCAAGTTCGATATTATTACAATCCAGTGATTACAACCTGATTACAATCTGTAGTCGCTTACAGCTTAATACCACTAGAAGTAGCAATTTTGCATCACAACATAATGAAAATACCTAACCCTAAACCCTTTTTATACAAGTATTTTATGTCATTTTAGGGCTACAACATGTTGGCCATATGTCAGCTACAACGTTGACCATGGCCCAAAAAAGAATTTTGAGCTGATGCCTTGAACCCCAAAGAATTTATGAAGTATGTATAGTACTTTCCTAATTAGTCACCACAATGTAACAATCTCCCACTTGGGGACTGATCAGGCTCCACACTAAACAACAATCTCCCACTTGGAGACTGATCTTGTAGTAATACCACTACCAAAATGGGGCTCCCACTGGATCAAACCACCCTGGACTCTGTTATTCTTTTATTCATGTTCAATCTAGAAGACCAATTGAGGCTGAAGAGGAGTTCATATTTTCCCTTGTTACAACCTTTGTCAACATATCTATTGCATTTTCATTTGTATGTATCTTCTCTAGCTTTAACTATCCATCCTCCAAAACTAATCGAATGAAATGATACCACAACTGTATGTGTTTGGTCTTAGAATGCAGAGCTGAATTCTTTGCAAGATGAAGGGCACTCTAACTATCTGTGAACAAATAATTATCCTTCTGAGGATGTCCCAATTCTTCCAAGAAGAACTAAATTCATATCATCTCTTTCTCTACCTTTGTAGCAGCAACATACTCTGCCTCTATAGTGGATAGAGCATTAATCTTCTGTAACCTAGAAACCCAGCTCACGACTACCTCACCAACAGTAAAGACATAACCTGTAGTACTCTGCCTGGTATCAATATCCCCTGCCAAATCCGAGTCAACATAGCCCTGTAAATTAGTAGTAGAGCCCCCAAAATGTAAACACTTATTGCATGTGCCTCTCAAATATCTGAGAATCCATTTGACTACATTCCAATGCTCAATTCCTGGATAACTCATATACTTGCTAACGACTCCCACTGCATGTGCAATATCTGGCCTAGTGCATACCATAGCATACATCAAGCTTCCTACAGTTGAAGCATAGGGTACCTTGGACATCTTATCCTCCTCTTCTTGTATCTTGGGACACATCTCCTTAGTCAACTTCAAATGACAAGGTAAAGGTGTGCTAACAGCTTTAGCATTCTCCATAGAGAAACATTGCAACACCTTCTCAATATAATCAGCCTGAGATAGTGTCAATTTTTTTTTCTTCCTATCTCTGCAAATCTTCATACCAAAGATTTTTTTTACTGCCCCCAAATCCTTCATATAAAATGCATGTGCTAACTGGCATTTTAGCCCCTTAATATGATCCATTTAGACCCAGCTACAAGCATATCATCAACATATAAGCATAAAATAATGTAGCTATCATCATCCAACCTCTTAAAATAAACACAGTAATTTGAATGACACCTATTATATTCATGCTCATGCATAAAACTATCAAATTTTAGATACCATTGTTGAGGTGCTTGCTTCAAGCCATATAAACTTTTCTTCAATTTGTACACTAAGTTCTCCTTACCTTTGACCTCAAAACCCTATGGCTGAGCCATATATATTTCTTTATCCAAATCACCATGAAGGAAGGCTATTTTAACATCAAGCTACTCTAAATGCAAATCTTCAGTAGCCACAAGACTTAAAATAGTACGAATAGAAGTCATTTTAACAACAGGAGAAAATATCTCATCAAAATCAATTCCCTTTTTCTGTACAAATCCTTTTACAACTAACCTGGCTTTAAATCTTTTCTTACCTCCTTCCTCTTCTTTCAACCTGTAAACCCACTTATTCTGTAAAGCTCTTTTACCTGCATGCAACTTGCACAAATCTCATATCTTATTCTTCAGCAAAGAGTCCATTTTATCTTTCATTGCAGACTCCCACTAATTTTAATATCCACCTACACAACTTCATCATAACTTTCAGGTTCACCAGCATCAGTAAGTAAAATAGAATACAAAGAGGGAGAAAATCTTTGTGGAGGTCTAATTTTCCTTGTTGACCATCTAACATTCATCGATGTGTGTGGTATTTGTTGTTTCAGTTGTTGCACATCATGAGGAATGGCTGGAACATCAGCTTTTGGAGTATCATCTAGCACTACATAATCATCTTCTTTCTTCTCATGTTGCTACAATAGAAATTTGTACAACACTTTCTCATTGAATATGACATCCCTACTTCTTACAATTTTATGATTTTCAAAATTCTAAAGCCTATAACCAAACTCATTAATGTCATATCCAACAAATACATATTTCTTTGACTTAGCTTCTAGCTTGGTTCTATTTTCAGAGTCTATATTAGAAAAACCTTCACAACCAAAGGTCTTGAGAAAAGAATAACTCACCTTCTTACCAGTCCATGCCTCCTCTGGAATACCACAGCCTAAAGGAGTAGAGGGACCTCTATTAATAAAATATACAGTAGTATTGACAACTTACACCCACATGTGTAAGGGCAACCCAGCATGCAACCTCATGCTCCTTGCATGTTCCATTATAGTCCTATTCATGCATTCAACCACTCTATTTTCCTATGGAGTCCTTGGAATAGTTTTATGTCTATGAATACCATTAATGGAGGAATAATCTTCAAATTCATGACTACAATACTCACCACCATTATCAGATCTGAGACATTTTAATTTCTTACCAGTCTCATTTTCAACCAAGCATTTCCATTTCTTAAAAGTTTGAAATACATCAGATTTCTATCTAAAGAAATAAACCCATACTTTTCTAGTTGTGTCATCAATAAATGTAACATAATAATGAGAGCCACCAAGGGAAGATACCTGAACCAGTCCCCATACATCTGTATGCACAAGCTCTAATTTCTCCTTTTTGTTTTCCTTCTTAGTCTTTACAAAACTCACTCTCTTTTGTTTTCCATACACACAACTTTCACAGAAATCCATATTAACACATTTCAGACCTAGTAAAACTATACTTTCATACATTTCTCACCCATGTGCCCAAGTTTGTTGTGCCATAGCGCTGTATCAAAATCTACAGTAGCTATTTGTTCTCCCTGCTCAACTACAGCAATTGTTCTTGAACATTTATTTTTCTCTGAAACAATCAAAGTAGAAGGAACAATATGACTTGTACAGAGATATAAGGTGCCTACTTTCACACCTTTTGCTACTACAAGGAAACCTTTCGACACCTTCCAATTTTTATCATTAAAAGTAACTACACGACCCTCATCACCAAGTTGCCTTGCTGAAATTAAATTCCTACTCAGCCTTGGAACATGTCTTACCTCATGTAACAGCCACTGATTCTCATTCTGCAAATTAATCTTAATTTTTCCCTTTCCAAAAATCTAACAGGCTTCATTATTCCCCAAATAAACAAGCCCAAAACCCCTTGGACATAATCAATGAAATAACCTCTATAAGGTGTAGCATGAAATGAAGCACCAGAATCTAAAACCCATGAATCATCAACGCTTTCTAAAGACAAAAGCAAAGTATCCTCTTCGGATTTGTTACTTACCACATTTGCCTCCTTGTCTCCATCTGATTTATCTCCTTCATTTTTCTTTCGATTCCAGCAATCTTTTTTTTTATGACCTGGTTTCCCATAGTACCAGCAGTTGTTCAGTCCTCTCAATTGAGACCTCTTCCCCTTTGACTTTCCTCTTGATTTCCCACAATTTCTAAAGTTACTTCCTCTCTCAGTCATTCTACCCCTGCTTTGTGCATTCAAAGCACTTCCTGATGTAGATCCACCTGAAGATTTCCTACAAGTTTTCTCACTCAAAACAACACCAATCACATCATCATATTTTAGGGTACTAGATCCAAGAACAGAATTACTCACCACCATTACCAAGCCATTCCAACTTTCATGCAAAGAACACAAAATCAAGAGAGCCCTAATTTCTTCATCAAAATTGATACCCATAGAAGATAACTGACTAGTAACAGTATTAAACTTATTTAAATAATTTGCAACAGATCTACCTTCTGTCATTTTCATATTAAATAAACGCTTCATGAGAAATACCTTGCTTAAAGCAAAGGGCTTTTCATACAATGTCGCTAGGGTTTTCATCAACTCTTTTGTTGTCTTCACTTTTATAATATTAAATGCCACTGATGGTGCCAGGCATAACCGAATGCTTCCAAGTGCCTTTCTATCCAAAAGATCCCATTCATCATTTGACATAGATCCCTGATTCTTGGCTTTTCCTTCCAATGGCTTCCATAAATCCTTATGATAAAGATAGTCTTCCATTTGCATCTTCCATAACTAGAAGTTCTACCCATTAAACCTATCAACCCTCAGCTTACCCTCATTTCCATTGCTTCCACTCAACTGTGAGACTTTCTTGCAGAGGATAGTTGAAAAGACAACCTCACTCTGATACCACTTGTTAGGATAAAACCACGGATAGAAATAAGAACTACATGAAAATATAACCAACAATAAAAAAATAATAGATCACACAAAAATGAACACAAGGCACCAAGATTTAACGTGGTTCACCCAATCCTTGCGCTATGTCCACCAAACTGCAAGTCTAATATTATTACAATCCAGTGATTATAACCTAATTACAATCTGTAATCCCTTACAGCTCAATACTGCCACAAAAAGAAATTTTGCATCACAACATAATGAAAATACCTAACCCTAAACCCTTTTATACAAGTATTTTATGCCATTTTAGGGTTACAACATGTCGGTCATATGTCATCCATATGTCAGCTACAACGTCAGCCACGGTCCAAATTTTTTTTAATTTATGAAGTATGTACAATACTTTCTTGTTCAGTCACCATGATCTAATAGCAGAGAGGGCTCATACAAGATGGGAGAGAGAATGAGAGTAGGGGATGGGAGAGTGTCAGAGAGACTAAGGGATGGGAGAGAGAGAATAGAGAGGGAGAGAGAGAACTTGAGAGAGAGAGATAGTAGGCAATAGGAGAGGGAGTGGGAGAGGAAGAGGCAGAGAGATAGGGGGATGGGAGTGTGTGTGATAGATCTAGAGAGTAGGGGATGGGAGAGAAGAGAGTGGGAGGATAAGAGTGTGCGTGTCTATGAAAGAGAGAGAGAGAGAGAGAGAGAGAGAGAGAGTAGGGGATGGAGGATAGAGACTAGGAGGTGGGAGAGGGAGAGAGTGAGAGTAAAGGATGGGAGAGAGTGTGAGAGAGAGTAGGGAGAGGGAGATAGAGAGAGGGGAATGGGAGTGTGTGTGACAGATCTAGAGAGTAGGGGATGGGAGAGAAGAGAGAAAGGGGGGATGGGAGTGTGTGTGTTTCTGTAAAAGAGAGAGAGTAGGGGATGGGAGAGAGAGTGAGAGTGTGAGAGAGAGTAGGGGGTGGCAGAGAGAGTACGAGATGGGAGAGATAGAGTGAAGGGATGGGAGAGAGTGAGAGATAGAGTAGGGGTGGTAGAGAGAGAGTACAGGATGGGAGAGATAGAGTGAAAGGATGGGAGAGAGTGAGAGAAAGAGTAGGGGGTGGTAGAGAGAGAGAGAGAGTACAGGATGGGAGAGATAGAGTGAAAGGATGGGAGAGAGTGTGAGAGAGAGTTGGGGATGGGAGAAAGAAAGTAAGAGTAGGGGATGGGAGAGAGGGAGTAGAGAGTAGAGAGGGAGAGAGAGAACTTGAGAGAGAGATAGTAGGTGGTGGGAGAGGGAGTGGGAGAGGGGGAGAGAGGGGGATGGGAGTGTGTGTGAGAGATCTAGAGAGTAGGGGATGGGAGAGGAGAGAGAGGGGGATGGGAGTGTGTATCTGTAAAAGAGAGAGTTTAGGGGATGGGAGAGGGGAGGGAGAGAGTAGCCTGAGAGAGAGAGAGAGAGAGAGAGACAGTAGCGGATGGGAGAGAAAGATTAGGTGGTGGGAGAGGGAGTGAGAGAGGGAGAGGGGGGGGGATGAGAGTGTGTGTAAGAGAGAGTAGGGGATGGGAAAGAGTGTGAGAGAGAGTAGGAGGTGTCAAATAAATGTCATACATCAAATATAAAATATCATATATACATCAAATGTATATCAAATATGTCCACTGATGCCTATATATATACACGTCTATCAACTATATCTTCTCCTTCCCATGAGGGGAAGGAAACAAATCTCTCAAGGTCTTATGTCATTGTGTGGATGGAGATAGTGGTGATGATGGGGTCCTCCTGACACACTCACTCATCCTCTTGTTGAGGCTCTTCTCTAACTCGATCTTATACAAACAAAGTAGATATGAATAAATTTTTATTATAGATTGAAATCAAATATATGTACACACAAAATTAATTATTTTCTTACCACCATCAAATAGTCACTCTGCAAGTCCACCTTGAAGGTTCGTGGACGATCGGGTGTAATGAGACCCTACAACAATTCAGTTAATATAATCACTTATAAATAACATTAGAAATGTTGATACTAATTGTTATAAACAACAACTAAAACCAAGAAAATTCTAAATCATACCTCAGTCAATGGCTGTGAGCTAGCCATAGCTACGGCCACTCCATGATCGATGGACTGTCGGAGATGAGGAGGAGTGTCTGATGTCATGAGTTGGATGTCATACAATACACATTACATGTAACATGAAACATGAAACAAATATAATCAAATGAATTAAATTAACATGAAACAAATGTACCTCTATGTAGCTCATATGATGTCTATGCTCCAAGTTTGTAGTAAATATCGACGGTCCTATAGCGAACCGATGCACATGCATAATTATTTTGTCAATCCTTAATATGATTACTTAATAAATATATGTATTAATTTAAATGATTAAATCAATACATACCTGTGGACTCGTGGACGGGACAAAAAATGGGGTTCGGGGATTGCTGCTAGGCCTGCCAACACTCTGACCCTGAATTTTGAATAATGTTAATAGATGCTAATTAATTAATCATTCACTATACATATGAAATGTGATCAAACTAGTAAATTATAATTGTCATTTACCTATGTGTCAATGCCAAATGTGTCATTCAGGAACTGATCAATGACAAGCCCATCATCTGCACCATCTCTAGCATGATGCCAAATGTGCATAAGGATCTGCATGATGTGCAAATGTGACCACAATGCACAGAAGGCTCCCCCTCAACTAATGGACTCGTACAATGGATGAGGGTCTACATCAAAGCATTAATGGTCCATAGAGTGTTGGCCTCTACATGTTCCTTCACAACTGAAAGAATAATCACATGCTCACCCTATGGCTTGACCATAGGTGCCCTAACTACATTAGGGTCACGACATGCTCCTGGCCTCTCAAATGATGACCCCCCACCTCTATCTTGGGAGTCTAATATATCAAAATAATTAGGAATCTCCCTAAGGACAAACTCACAATACAATTTCTTTAAAAAATACATGGGGACCTTGTGATTGTTGTAAGGAGGGGCATCAAAAACCATCCACAATCTATCCCAAAAATTATTTCTAATAGCATCATATATGCACCAATGGATGGGGAATCATTTATTACCCTCTCGAACAGTATTTTGCTCACCAGGTTTTCTAAATAATGAACATATTCTACCTTTTGGTATTTTTTTTTTTGACATCTTGATATGACAATTTATTTGCATAAAATCTTTTTTGTTCATCCCTCTTAACTCGCCAAACATCTAACTAACCACTAACTAAAGCTATCTGAGTCTTAATGGATTCGAGGGACGATGCCAATTGATCCGTCATTGGATTGGTTTGTCTAGATTCTTTCAACTGACCAATAAGTCCTTCTAATTTAGTTTTGTCTCTTTCTATTTCATTTATTATATTTTCTTTGTTGCCAGGCCGAGGTATTGCAATTGGTTCAGGCTATGGAATTTGTTGTTCTTCTTGGGGAGGGTTTTGCTTTTGATTTTCTCCAAGGTTTTGAATTTCTTAGGGATTTGCTAGTTGATTATTGACATTTCCTGATAAAAAATCAATTGAAAGCTAAATAAATAAACAAATCTAAAGAAAAATTGTAAAAATCCTACAAAACAATATTAAAAACATATCAAAAAATGCAAAATGAAATTTAGATCACATACAACATGCTCGTGATCTCGAATTTCATCAGTGAGGAGGCATATTGGCAAGGCGGGTGGTGAAAAGTTTTATTTTCTCCAATTCATGTACGCGTTGCTGTGAAGAGAGGTTAAAAAAAGAGTTAAAATGAATGGGCTACGGGTATGTAGCCCATTCATAACATTTTACTTTTTTAAAAGCGTGTTTGTGTTGCCCAAGCCATAGCGCGTATACACTATAGTACATACACACTATTTAAAAAAAAAATAAGGAGTCACTTTTTTGACACCACAACTCAGTGCACTTACCCATACATATGTATGTATTTACATATGTATATATTATATATATGTATATATATATGTATAGATATGTATGTATATATACATATATATACACACACACACATATATATGTATATACATATATATGTATGTAAATATATATATATATATATATGTATATACATATGTGTACATATATATATGTATGTAGATATATATAATATATATATGTATATGTGTATATATGTAGATATATACATATGTATATACATATATATATGTACATATATATATATATATATGTATATACATATGTATATATCTACATACATACACATATACATATATATATCTACATACATATATATATGTACACATATGTATGTAGATATACATACATATATATATGTATATATACATATATATGTGTATATATATGTATGTAGATATACATACATATATATGTACATATATGTATATACATATATGTACATATATATATATATATATATATGTATGTATGTATATAGATATACATATATATATATATATATGTGTATGTGGACACATATATATATATGTATATATATATATATGTATATACATATATATGTCCTATGGTGAAAACTACTTCTTGTGACACCTTGGATAAGTACTATGATGAAAACCTGGTAAACAGGCATCATGCGTAATTCTTTCATCATCCATCTACTCTCTCTTCTCTCTTTGATCTTGACAATGTTGAGCTATCCTTGCGTATTGGCTATCTTATCTATTTCTCACCCCATCCTTCTCATTCTCTCATATCATTCACATCTAGATTCATTCTTATTACTCTATCCCATCGCTATCATATCTAGTTGACCCCATGAATATTGATCACAATAAATAAAACATGGTTCTCATAGGTCTCTTGACATGGCTACTCTTTTGGACTACATGCTTCATGCTATCTCACTTGTTGGCTTCACTACTTATTCTACATGCTATCTTGCTCACTACTTCCATTGCTTATCCAAAACATGCTTCATATGACTATTTCACCTCTTTCCCTAGCTTGGGTACTCTTGAAGAGTATGTTCTTGAGGATTACTTTCACTTGCTTCGCATTCTTTTCTTATGCATCTTTGCTTATCCATCGGCTTGTTTCTCCATCATGTCCTATACCTCGCTAGACATTGGGAGAAAATGATGTGATCTTGCTTGAGAACTAGTGATCTCTAAATTATTCTAAAAAATTCAAAAAATCATATATAATGCTAAAAAAATCCTAAAAATTAGAAAATATCTAAAAAAATGATCATCTTAGTGAAAACCTAGCAATAGGCACTTTGATGTATCACCAAAAAAATTCAAAAATACAAAAATACAAAAAATTTGAAAAAAGTCTTGAAAAAATCTGTCAAGTGGTGAAAACCTAGAAATAGGCACTACTTGAAACCCTTGCACCTATGTCTATTAGTCTCAATCACCTACTTCGCTACACATTTTCTAGCTTGGAATTGTTTCTTGTCCTCATCTTAGGGGCATAGCTACTTAGCCTATTGAGGTATTCTTGTGCATTAAGGTTTCTTTGACAACTCACAAAATAGTGTTTCTCAACACTTCCCCCACCTTCACATCAAGTGTTTTTCCACACTTTTTAGATAGTTTATCTGCAGTCTTCAATGTCATGATATTTCTCACTATTAGAATCAAGTCTTGAAAAAATGGCCAAGTGACTTACACACATGCACTTTAACACTTAAACGACTGAGCTATTCTGACCTTTATCTACTTTGTGTGCTATCTATGATGATTTCTTTGCCATGTGTTCCCTCCCTAACAGTCTTTCAAGGATGTCATTGACTAGAAGACTGGGGGCATGGGGCATGGGGCATGTTTTCTTGATTTATGCTTGTGGGTATACTTTATTTGTCTATAGTGTTATAAAGCATTCATGCTTGTCCTATTTGACACTTTGACTTATAAACGTATCATCCTTGACTATTTTTTTTGCAAAAATTGCACTCAGGGGTTATCCTGGCACTTATGCCTTGATACAGGTGTAATCTTGCTAAATCAAACTTAGAGAATCTAATCGCGTAGTTATCTTGACTTACATGTCTCTGATGCTTAGAATGGATTTCCACATACCTATCTAATATCGATCATATTCATATCCTCATAGTTATACTAGTGATGGTTGTATGATCTCATGATGTCCCTAATAAATTCTCAATGATGAAATTAAGAGTCTAAATGTTATGCACTTCTTGTTGGTAAACCACTTTGCATAGTAGCTTGCATTTTAGGTTCATGTCATTTATAATCTAGTTGTGCATTCCTACATGTGGGAAGAGCTCTCTCTTCATCTTTTTTTCTTCGCGGACATATCGGCTAGCTGCTTTCATCTTTTGCTTCTTCATATCTTTTCACCTCCCTAATCTTTCGCTACATTTCTTTGCTATCCTGTCATCACAAGGGGTTAATCCAAAAACATCACATACGATCTATCCAAATGTCACATATTTTCACAAACACATTTAAGTCTTTACCATCCATATGAGAGATCAAAATCAATACACATGAGCATATACACATACATGAGCTAAAAATAACAACTGACACACCACATGAAAGCTGAAGCATACATTTTGAGACAAGTACACAAGAATATCAATAAATCCAGTATCTCATATATATATCAAATGTGTCATGGTACATATACAAATATGGGATCCAAAATTTAGATATATGTCTCAAAAATACATGACGTACAATCAAAACACAGCTATCGCTTGATATCATGTCTGACTACCACCCTCTACGGCTTGTGCTAGCCCTGGTGGAGGAGCCTGTCTCCTATCCAATGGCTGCACTACACCTTCTGATCTACCCGCTCACTCTGAATAGTTAGGAAGACCTTGTCCTGGTGGTACCACACTCCTATAGGTGGCATAATAGTATGTAGCTCATGCACCATGATGTTCTGCCTCTCGCCTCATGGTATCCTGCTCTCGGTGTAGCTCATCTACTTGTGCCCGCTCATCCATCAGCTACTGATCCCATATTGCGATAGTCACCCGAGCTGTCTGCAGCTCTGCCTCCAAGGCATGGATCCTCACACCCTAATCCTCTCCTCCTGTTGGCTACTCTACAGGTGCCTCTATCCTCACCGCTTGCCATCTCCTCAAGGGCACCTCCTCCTCCCCACCACCATCATCATCAGACTCTGATGGCTCCTCTACCTCCTGCATCATTTGCGCTCGCGTCCTCCTCCACCCTGCTTGGGAGCTCTCCCCCTCCATCTTCCTGCCACCTCTCTCCCTCCCTCTCCCTCTGCCTCCTCCTCCCCCACCACCTCTGCCTCCCACTCCTGCAGGTGCCACATCTAGATCTATGAACCAAGGGAACGGGTGTCTCTGCATCTCATAAAGATACCCTACATCTGCCACATTTGGGCAATAATCCCAAGGAGTCGCTACTAGCGCTATTGTATCTCGAACTATTGTCTGATAGTCCAACATCGATAGCCATCCCAATCCCTCATCTATGTGCATCTGGGCATAGGTGGTGGTCTCCATCGATACCACCTACTGCTCTACAAACTGCCGCTATACATGATTGATCACAAGCCACTCCACAATGTTCGTACTCTGACCCACTAGTGGTCTGCTATACAGCATGTAGTCTAGCTCCCATGAATCTGACCACCACTGACACTCCCAGTACGATCACCATGTAAATGTTGTTAGCTCATCAAACACGCATCAATAGTAGGTCACATCTCCACTATGTCTCTGTGGGATGAAACCTCTATAGAAAAAAATGAAAGGCTAGCTGCGCTCTTGTGGCTAAACCCGCAGTCAGATCACAACGATGTGCTCCCAAGCCCAGATCTGTGCTAACACTTCTTTGCATGCCCATGACCCACCCTCATGGTATACTATCTCATGGAGCTCGTGGTACATCTCTTCCAATATGGCAGGCACCCATGCCATCCTACGTGGTCGAGAGATCAGATCATACACCAATTGACCCCATCCTAGCAGGAGCCCCTCCTGGCCTTAGTCTATCATAAGGCCTAGGCTAGTAAAGAGCATAACATCTTGGAATAGCTTCTTCACTCATGCTCGCCCCTCTATCAGGGTCGTATCATAGTACACCTATGCCATCATCAAACTTGACATCAGTACACCTGGCATCCAACATCAACATTTCTAAATCAACAAACTACTAATCAAGCAACTTATTGGCTTGCCATGGCATGGCACTCGGAGAATGTGATATATGTCCTCCAAGGTAATAAAGGCCTCATCGATCGATAAGTGAAAGGTGTTATGCTCGCTATGCCACCTCTTTGCCAACGCAGTCAACAAACTGCGATTTGCCTGAATATGGGGCATCCGTACAACCCACTGCAAGCCCATAGCCACTAGAGCAGTCTACTCATCATCACTCAAATTCTGCAAAATGTGCAAACCCACCACCCTGGGAGCTCTGATCTGTAATGTCGGGAATACCTCCTATCCAGGTAAAACATACAACCATTAGTAATAGTCACATGACGAAAAAGCATTAAGAAAAGCATCAAAAACCATCAATGCAACACTTTTTACATGCATTGTGTGACACTACTTGCTACAACAGTGTCACGCGACACTTTTTTTTGAAGATGTGTGACATAATTTTGTCATGCGATATTTTGCACCATTCCGTGCGACATTTGGGTATAGCCGTAGCGACACTTTTCACTCATCGGTGCAATACTATTTTTGAAAAAAAGTGTCACGCAACAGTATTTCAATATCTGTGTAATACTTTAAAAGTATTACGCGACATTTTTTTGAAAAACTCTTAAAAAATGCAAAAAAACTCACAAAAAGCTTGAAAAAGCGACAAAAAGTAATTACTTACCGGCGCCCCATATCGCTCTGGCCAGTTGTGCAATCGGCTACACTCGAAACGGTGTCGATGAAGAGGAATGTTCGCCTAAGCCATGATGTTATGTGGACCACTCACAAAATCTCTCAAATCACAAAAAGACAAATGAATAATGAAAATGACACTTGGACCCCTTTTATAGCCTCCAACCTCATTTTGACCTAATTTTCAAACTCCTCGAAATTGTGCGAAAATTGCACCCCTAGCCAATTTTGACGTCCTAGATCCATTTTTGGGATCAAAATTGAAATTTGAAGTTCATCTTGATGGTCAAAATCGCATTTTAAAATTTTGCTTTCTTCTGAGCAGTTAGCGGACCTTTTGAGGTCTAATCTCCAAATCATCGCTAGGGCATTTTCATTTCTTCATGTCTTCATCATTTCTATGCTTCATATCTACTTCTATTCACCTTTTCACATCTAAATCCTCTTTCTACTTGATTTGACCTAATTTTTATGATTTATCTTTTGCAGTCAACTCTAGTCAAACTGGGGCATTTTATCAATTTCTTATAGTCATTCTTGGGTTCTAATCATCTATTTGTCATCTTGGACATTGCTATATTCAAATTTTCTCATGTCTAGCTAGTTTTTGCATCCTCTTACCTCATTTCGATTTTGATCTCGAGGGGGCAGAAATACTCTATTGCTAATTGTTACAGCTATCTATTTCTTAGAAGCATTTGTTCGACCTTATCACTTGCTCTCGATCTATTCACTTTGCTAGGTGTTAGAATTCTTTTCAGATCCTAACATCATCTTCCTAGTGTTCAGTACTACCACTATCAGGCTGTGCATTTAGGACTTGCTATCTATTTCTGCATTTCATTCTTCAAAATTAGACATCTATATCTACCACTGCCTATTTGGCTTCGATTTTATTTGACATGATGTGTTCCCAGATCGATCACGCATTAGTCAAAGAAGGGAAAATGTAATCACCTAAAAATGGTCATCTAGACTATTAGCCCCCTTCTCAACATTTTAGCTAAATTAATTTAATCATTTACCTAGACCAAATTGCTAATAATCAATTTATTTGATTATAACGTATAGTTTGACTATGCTATCCTAAGTTCATTATTTGATTAAAAGAACATGTCCCCTTTTAATTAAATAAAAGACCCCATTCTTCTAACTTACTTAAAGTGCACACATAAAGTCCTTTTTCTATTTTGCAATTAAAAGAAAAGGCTTTGTGACTTTTGTCTTATATGACAAGTCAACTTATATTCTATTGGTTGACTTGTGTGTGCACATGGATCAAATCCTCTTTTCAAATTCCACCGTTGATCATCCACCATCTTCATCTTGATCTCTACCATCCGTACGACTTTAAAAGGGAGAGAGCTTTCCCCCTCAAAGCATCCATCTTTTGAGTATTGTTATGCTGCAGGTTTCCTAGTAGGTTTCTTTGGAGCTTTGTGGAGAACTTCTATTTCTTGTCTACATTCTCTCATACCATAGCATTTTAGCTTAGATTCATGTTGAATGTTAGTCTAGCTTCTATTTTGCAATAATCTATCTCACATAGCTTAATATTTGGATTATAACACTCTCATGTGTTTTAGCATAGCTGCATTTTGCACTCTCATCATAGCTTAGTTTCCATACTTGCATTGCATTCTTGAGAAAATCCTTGAGACATTTGCATTCTTGCATCTTGTCTTTGAAACCTCCCATTGCATGGTTTACTAGCAAGAAGAGTATTCCTAAAGCCCAAATGAGAGCCCTTGAACTTGAAATACACTTTTTTGCACTCCGTGGATAGAGAGCTCTAAGCCAGCCTCCAAGCATTCCAAACTCATGAAATCGTTTGGATAAAAAGATTTAGAGTGGGACACTTTTGAGTGTACAATATATATATATATATATATATATATATATATATATATATATATATATATATGTATACATATACATATACATATACATAGATATATCTATGTATATGTACATACATGTATGTACATACATACATATATGTATGTATTTACATATATCTATATATGTATATATATCTATATAGACATATGTAGATACATACATATATATGTATATATATATGTATGTAGATATACATACATGTATGTACATCTATGTATATACATATATCTACACACACATATATATATGTATATATATATATGTGTGTATGTAGAGATATATATGTGTACATATATACATATATGTACATATGTACATATATATATATATATGTATGTATACATATATATATATATGTACATATGTACATATATGTATATACATATATCTACACACATATATATCTATAGATACATACATACATATATATATATATACATATATCTACACATATATGTATGTATACATATATATAAATATGTATGTAGATATATATATGTGTACATATATGTATATACATATATATGTATGTATATGCATACATATATCTACACATATATGTATGTATACATATATATAGATATGTATGTAGATATATATATATGTGTACATATATGTATATACATATATATGTACATATATGTACACATATATATATCTACATACATATATATATTTATATATACATATATATATTTATATATACATACATATATATATTTATGTATATCTACATACATATATATACATACATATGTATGTAGAGATATATATATGTGTGTGTATATACATATATGTACATACATATATGTATATATACATATATGTATGTATGTATATCTACATACATATGTATATAAATATATGTATGTAGATATACATACATATATATGTATGTACATATATGTATGTACATATACATACATATATATGAATATACATACATATATATGTATATGTATATGTATATACATATACATATATATATGTATATCTACATACATACATGTGTGTGTGTGTGTTTATACATATATATGTACATATATGTATATATATGTAGATATATGTACATACATATGTATGTATGTAGATATACATACATACATATGTATGTACATATATGTACATATAGATATACATACATATATGTACATACATATGTATGTATGTAGATATACATACATATATATGTACATATATCTACATACACACACACATATATATGTTTATGTATGTATATATGTACATATATCTACATACATATATATATGTGTATGTACATATATCTACATACACATATATATATGTATGTAGATATATATATACATATATATATCTGTGTATGTATGTAGATATATGTACATATATATATATATATATATATACACACATACATACATATATATATACATATCTACATACATATATATACATATATATGTATGTACATATATGTATGTACATATATGTATATACATATATGTACATATATGTATATACATATATGTACAATAATGTATACATACATATATGTATCTATATAAATATATATACATATATGTATACATGTATCTATATAGATCTATATAGATACATGTATATATGTATATATATCTATATAGATACATGTATACATATATATATACATGTATCTATATAGATATATATACATATATGTATACATGTATATATATTTATATAGATACATGTATACATATATGTATATATATCTATATAGATATATGTAGATACATACATATATGTATATAGATATATATACATATATCTATATAAATATATATACATATATGTATACATACATATATGTATATAGATATATGTAAATACATACATATATATGTATTACATACATGTATATATATATATATATATATATATATATATATATGTGTGTGTGTATGTACGTACATATATGTATCTAGATACATGTACATACATGTATGTACGTATGTACATGTATGTATATATATGTATATCTATATGTATATGTATACATATACATAGATATACATAGTTATATCTATGTATATGTATACGTGTACATATACATATAGATATACATATATATATCTACATACATATATATGTATGTATATATATACATAGATATATATGTATGTGTATGTATATATACATACATATATATGTATATATATATACATACATATATATGTATGTATATAAACACATATATATGTATGTATACACACATATATATATACATATATATGTGTATATATATGTATATACATATACATATATACATACATATATGTTTATATCTACATATATATATGTATGTATATATGTATGTATATATGTATATACATATATATACACACATATATATGTATATGTGTGTGTATACATACATATATATGTGTGTATACATACATATATGTGTGTGTATACATACATATATATGTGTGTATACATACATATACATATATATATATTAATTAAGAAGTGGTGAACAGTTGTATCATCAGGGGTAAAGAAATGAAATTTATTAGAAACTTGCTGGAATAGGCGTTGATGTCCTCTTTTTGGTTGACAAGCTTAATCTTTGGTTGTTTCTTTGTACTCTTTTCTAAACCAATTTGTACAATTTTGTTGATAACAAGTGACTCAAAGATAATCCTCTTTTTGGTTGACAATCTTAATCTTTGGTTGTTTCTTTGTACTCTTTTCTAAGCCAATTTGTACAATTTTGTTGATAACAAGTGACTCAAAGATAATATTATCTTTTCTCTATTAATTTTTTCTCATTTCCTCCTTTTGTTTTCTTAACTCTTATATCTCTATTTTGGTTTCCATTTCTTCTATTACATCATCTTCCTTTTCCAATTTTAGACTTTTCCTATAATCTAACTGTATGAATGCACTCTTCTAAATTCTCAATCACAATTTCTTAATTGCACTCTTCTTCTTCTTTTTTCTTATTATTTTCCTTTTTCTTCATATTCTTTTTCTTCTTGAACTTCTTCAGTAACCATAGAAACACCTATTAGTGTGACATTTCTCACTAAAGAGTAGGATAGCTCAATATCGAGAGGAATCTGATCCAAATTTTGAACATATTCATCATTGAATTTAGATATGACATTTTATTTTTTTAGTAAACTATAAGACATGGAAGGAACCATGGTATTATCTTGTGAAAGCATATTCAGTTGTCCAACCAAGGTGGTTAACTTATTAATCAAATATTATTTTAATTGGATTACCTCTTATTTACACTCCATGAGAATGTTTGTCCTTTTCCTTGTTCTAGCAGTTGTGCCTTTTGTAGTTGAATAAAATGATGCCACATATTATTTTCCTACCATTGTAAACACATCATCTAAAGCTTCTTGTAAAATATCATCATCTATTTTTTCTACTTACATTTCAATTTTGTGTAACTCATTCCATGAGGATTTAGGAATTATTTTTCTATAACTATAAATATCAACATCTATCCTTGCTCTATACTTTACAAAATATTCAATGGTGGGAGATAAAGGTGCAAGTTTTTATCTTACAATAATATATTTGTGTGTGTGTGTGTGTGTGTGCGTGCGCGCACGTGCGTGTGTGTGTGTGTGTAATTGAGAGTTTTTTTTTATACAATAATTATTAAACTCTAGAAAAATGATATCAAAGGACACCCTAGAAAGAAACTCTCAATAATAACTTTCATACATACATAAGTCTTTGTATGAGGGAAGTAAAAGATTTCAAAAAAATTAGGAAGTTGTGCTGAAGGGGATAATGAAGCATAATATGAGAGAATGAAGCATAATATGAATAAAAGTGATAGCCTTGAATATTACTATAAAAATATTCCTAAGATGGTGCTCACATGAGTGCCAAAGTTGAGGAAAATGCTTTCATAAATAAGTGGAAGGAGTTGTGTGGAAAATGTACGGTTGCATGGGAAATTCTTCTTCAAACACAAGGCATAGATAAATTAAAAGATAAATATTTAATTTGACTAGGAAAAGAGAGATTTGTGAAAAAATCTAAATAGTATTTTCACTTGTATAAACTAGAATATGGTAATTTATAATATGGAGGAAATTAGACATTTTATTTATCAAATTAAAGGAAGATTTTTTTGTCAAATACATAAATATCGATAAGGGATATTATAAAGAAAATTTTCATTATAACAGTATCCAAGTAGATGAGGAAACTTTTCAGAAATATGACATCATGTGGGGAAAATGATATTTTCAAGGCCTTTATATTGTTACATGATCAAAATAAGTCTTTTGACATAGGAAAGAATTCACATTGCTTTACAGGGGCTTGGTACTAACTAATAATATTGTGAAAATTTCTTCAGAAGAGGAGCAATTGACACACAATATTCTTGTCTTAGAGATAGTTATAATATTTCTATACTCATAAGGAGTATGCATCCCAAGAAAGACCTAGTTGGAGCTCTAATTTTTTGGCAGAATTTAGAGTTCATATAGTGATAAAATACTTTAAAATGGCCTCGTAAACTCTATGCCCAACAAGTTAGTTCTCCATATTCATCACTAATAAATAGGTCTATATATTCATTTTCATCCTCTTAGAGTCATTTGATTTGTCAGTAGAGTAATATGCCCTTATGATGCCTATATAAACTTAAAGTACATCTTGTATATCCCTTCATGTAAGTCATTCTCATTAGTAGATATTTAAATTTCTAAGCCCTTCCTACCAATCAATTATTTCACATGATTATATGCATAATAAGGTACTCCTTTATCCACTTGAAAATCTCTATGAGTGTATGGGGGAAAATGAATCTATTAGCCTATGCACAGATGAAGGATGAAAACCAAGATACACCTCCTAATGTAGGTCCATTTTCAAACAAGATAAAGTGTCAACTTTTGACCTAATGCAAAAAAGCTGAATTTCTTGGAATCACTTCTCCCTCACCTCTACAAAGGGAGTACTTTTATGCAAGTAGATATGTACTATAAATATGAATATAGAGGAATAGAAATGTCCATGAAAATAGAGGAAAAGAGACTCACCTTACATAATACAAACTTGCAAACAAGTTATCATATGGTGTAGAAAGCTACTCAAATTGGAGTTCTAAATCTATAACAAAGAGATTTGTGAAGCCCAGAGACTGTTTGGATCCTAGTCAAGGTTGATCTAGAAGGTCAAGGTAGATTTGTAGGGAGGTCACAGTTGCACTACATCATTAACCTTCAATGTCTGATCGCAAAATAGTTTTTGAATCTTTGAAGTTTTGAGAAAAGGGTTTTTGAATTTGCACTTTATTTTTCCTTCTGAGATCTATAACCTATAAGAAAAAGGATTTTGTTTTGTTGATGAGGTTTTTCCTTGGTCAAACCCTGGTTTAGAAATTAACCTTGAAATTAAAATAGGGATAGAGAATGCTAGCAAGTAGTAGAAGTAGATATAACGTAAAGGAATGAAAATCTATGAATATGCTTTTGATTTAGAATGTAATCAAGTATGTCTATGCAATATACTTGGCTCAACTTCAAAAACCATAAGAAAAGAAATAAAAGTAAATCAACCTTCATGAATGGATGTGCTTAAAATTACCCTTAGAAATGAATGTAGATTTTAAAGAGATAAATGTAGAAGATGCAACAAAGGATCTTTAGTGTATGAAGGGAGATCGTAAGTATTGGAAATGCTAGATTTTACATAAACTCCTTCAATTATTTGAATGCTTGAATTTTTGATCTTCAGTAGAGAACTTTCCTTAAACTACCTTGAATGCCTTGAAGAATGCTTGAGTGCTTGTGCATTTCAATGATGGATTGATGGATACAAAACGGAGAAAATGGACATTCTTATAAAGGATTTGGAATAAAGTTTCTCCCACAACCTAACCAAACAAGAAATTAATGGCTCGGATTAACTTGACACTGTAGCCAAGAAGGATACCTAAAGATATGTCTTGGTTAAGGATGCATTTCATCATTAATGATGTACTACATCATTGATGATGTATTTCATCATTAATGATGTACTACATCATTGATGATGTATTTCATCATTAATGATGTACTACATCATTGATGATGTATTTCATCATCAATGACACATTATGTCGCTAACTTCTAGTCAAAGAAACCCCTCAATAAAAAATTCCCTTGGGGTCTCAGAATAGGTTCTTATTTTGGGAAATTAGGTGCAAATCTTGAGAAAACCTTGCTTCAATGTGGAAAAGAGATTCAAAGTGATTGAAAGAAGAGAAAGGGAGGACCTAAGTGAGTAGGCCCAACCTTAAATTTTTCATCACAAAATAGGAATACCAAGGAGAATCTATTAGGTCCTACCCTAATTCCATCTAGGTGGAATAAAAAGAGATAAGAAGAAAGGGGAAAATCCAAATTAAAAGCAATTTATAATGAAATCACATTAAATGGGTGCTAAAATATCATTAAATTGAAGTGCTTCCAATTTAAGACACTACATTTAGACCCAACTTTAGTGAGAGTATGGGTTAACCCAAACTCTTGGTAAAGTAGAGATGAAAGAATTCGGTGAATCACAATGAGATAAAACATCACTTAGTCAAGGGTGTTGGACAGAATGATGTTAATAAAGATTAAGGTTGGAATTGATCTATGCAATGAATGTAGAAGAGTTAGATCAGTTGTCATTTATGTCATTTATGTCAATTTATTTGATTGTACAGATTCATGTAAATTGCAATTATTTGAAGGATGTGATATTGGATAGAGAAGTGAAAGGCAAAGTATGAAGATGAGATGTAGAAGTGATGTTGAGTATGGAAACTTAATTAGGCAATTGATGAATTATTCTACGATAGTATAATGTTGGTTTGATTATTTTACATGACTTCATGAAGTGTTAAGATGATGTAGAAGCAAGTTAATTGGTTAACCAAGTAAGGAATGAAGTTGGAGAGTGAAAAGCTAGGTAATTATTAAGGTTCATCAAGCTAAAGATGATGGATGGTAAATGAAGAGGCTAGAGGCTTATGTAACAAAGATAGTATTCACCAAGAAAGTAAAGAGTTCATTGAGCAAGAACAGTATTGATTGACTATAATATTAACCGAGTGATGGAGGTGCTCAGTGAAGCAAGAACATAGTTTGGTAAAAGAAGAATAGTTTGTGAAAGATCAACTTAAAGCTAACATAGTGTGAAGATCTAGATTATTCAAGAAGATTCTAAGAATAAGGACAAATTTTGTTAGCAAGATCAGTGGCTAGAATAATTAAGAAAATATTTGATGATGGAAATTTGGAGCATATTTGGTAATCCAAGGAGAATTTCAAAAGTTCAAGGTAAAAGTGTGTCTAGATTCAATGTATCTAAGCTGGAGATTGATCAAACAATTGATATTAAGTTAAAAAACCCAAAGGAAGGAGATGAAGCAAAAAAGGCCTATCTATATAAGAGATAAACAAGATGGAATTTTTTGTTGGTCCATTTGCTAGTCAATTTACGGATAAGGTGGAGATAAAATTGTTGAAGGAGATCATACTGAGTAAATCTTGAGTACGAGTTGAAGAGTATTGAAGGAGTTGATGTGATGGGTAGTGAGAAAGTAGAGATATGTGCAAAAGAGATATTTGAACAAGAAAAGTGTGTTTCATTTTGATCAGATCACTTTATTATTTTTATCTAACCATTATAACAAAAATTCTCTTAACCAAGTGGACTTAATAGTCTTCATTTGTAAATCCATTTGTATCATAACATTCTATTGAGTGTTTTTAAGTCATCTATATAGGTTTCTCATTCAAGGGTTACAAGGTCTAGATGATATTTAGTAAAAAATCCCTAATAGGGTCATAACTAGCAGTGTGCTTGTAACCTTTAATAGGATTGGCTCTTAACCGAGCTCACTTTAGAAGAGTAAAATTATTTTGTGTGACTAGTCCTAGATGATTTTTACCATAATCCGATTTCCATGTCAAAAATCATGGAGTTATTATGTTCATGAATGTTTTGGATGTTATTTTATTTTACAAGTTGGAAACTATTTTTTATTAAGAAAATATATTTTGAAGGGACTTTGGAACCCACAAGATGGTACATTTTAAACAAGGGTACCTAAAACCCACATCACAATATATTCAATAAGCTATACCAAAAGAAACAAAACCAAGACAAGATACAAAAACACTAAAGAAGGTAAGCCAACTGAAACAGATCCCTCACAAACAACAGGTTTTGAAGGGACCCTGAAACCCCACAAAACTTGGCAGCCAATAAAATAAAACAAATGAATCACATTATGCTCACACCCTAAGAGAATTAGAGAAAACATTAATCTTTTCCTTTACCACCGCACCCCCCCCCCCCCACCCCCACCCTTTTGGGAATGCAATGTCATATCAAAGTAAAGAGGTGACTTTTTCTTATGTTTTCCAAGAACAAGGGCCAACCTCTCATCCAAAATAGAGGCCTTCTTTTTCCAATCTTGGGAAACCAAGTCTTGAAAACCCAAGACAATAGATTTAGAACTAGCTACCGCAGAGCCAGTAGCAACAATAGTGCCAATAACAAAACTACCAACAATAGTGATAGAACTAGTAACAACTTAAATAACATCACTAAAAAATCCAACAATAGGACTAGCATAAAAATCAACAACAAATCCAGTTGCAACAAGAATAAAAACAACACAATCTTCAACAATAGAAGTAGAGTTGGCAATAGATCCTGTAGTAGTAGAGCCTATATCAGTAGAACAAGAAGCATAACCTTTAGTAACAGAATAAAAAATAGATCCAATAATCTAGGAATGACTAGAGGACTGGGTAGAACTAGCATTCAAAAACTCGACTTCAAAAATACCAACAACAGCTAGAAGAACAAAACTAGGACCAATTCCACTAGAAGCCAAGGTAGTAGGTTGGACAACAACAGTATCAACTTGGACTCTAGTAGAGGTAGAAACAACAAGTTGTCTAATACTAGGATTAGCTTATGTAGCCTTAATAGGTTCATATTTAGGAACAACAGAATCATGTTCAGGAGCAACACCATTAACCTCAACAGAAACTTGATTTTTCTTATAAATAGTGTAGTGTTTAACTAAAGCACCCTTCCACCAAAAGGAAGACTTCTTACTCTTATATTTTTGTGAACCACATTGAGTTGCAAGGTGACCCATTTTAAAGCACTTTCTACACATAAAAAGAATCCCTTCATAGTTCAAAGTAGAATCCAAGACACCCCTGAGTGTTCTAATATAATCATCTCCAGTAAACCCTTGGAAATATCCATTTCTACTAGAATATGAGAAAAATTAGAGTGCATGATATCATCAGATAACTCATCTACCATAAAAAGTTCTCAAAGCGCATCTCCTATAGCTTCCATAAGAATATCAACCCAAAGATGAAGAGGCATATAGGGAAGCCTCACCCAAATTGGGATCTTGTAAATATTTTTAAAGAGGGGGAAATCAAGGACCCAAGGTTTTACAACTAGCATGAAATGAGTATCCCATGTGAAAGAATTACTATATAGAATCAAAATCCTATCCTTCACAATGTCAAACTTAGCAACAACAAAAAAAACTATGAACAATACCTGAGATAATAAGTTCCTAATGAATAGGGATTCACCTATTTAAGTTAGAAAGACTTACCCACAAACCCAAGTAGCAACTAGAATAACCCCATGAGAGTAAAACTCAGATGAAGCCTCCTCAATTTCTAATAACACTTTCTTATCCAAAGATATCTGAAAGAGGCCAGCAATAGGGAAAGACTGCATGGATTTCAAACCTGAGATACCACCATTTCTAGTACCACCAAATTGATTGGTCATAGTTCTAGTAGAAGCCATATTGATGTATGAAGAGTTCCTTATAGCCTCAGTAGAAGGAATGGTTGAACCACCTCACAATAGGTGTTCCATAGTCATGCGCTAGGCCTAGCTTAGGAATAATCTATTCAAGCTAAGGACTACTTTTCCCCTACCATGAGGTGCATTTAGATTGTCAACCCAAGGACATATACTTGAAATGGTCGGCATAATATGTGCACTAGGTACCTCGATGAGTCATTATGCTTATGCTGCAAGAAAGTAAAAATGCAAAGGAAGGAAACTACACTACTGTTGTGGAAAGGAAACTATTGAATCTATGAATGTTGAAAACACAATGACAAGATAACAGAGATTCCATCTTGACTCATCCACTAGACTGTTCTCGCAGATGCTGTAGGAACGTTCATGAAGTGTGATGCTACAGGAAGGAATTAACTAGCTATGTCTTACTTAAAATACTACTAATGCTAGTAAAATGAATCTATTCTATCCTAATCTAATCCACCTTCCAAGTGGGCCCCCTTGGTTGGCTTCTCTAATCTAACAACGTAGGATAGAAGCTAAAGAGAACTAATTCATTTCATTAATCAGTCATTACATGATTCATAATTATAAAACACAACTGCAACAAACTATGAATTAGTGTTCTCTCTTACTCGATAAAACTTATCAAAAAAAACCAAAAACTAAAACTTCACACACAAGAGTCGATCCTGACATATATAGGGAATCTACTCTTTATTACATAACAGAAGAGTAACTATCCTAAGTTAAGTTCGCAGGAGAGAATATAGGAGAACAACTGAAAGCGGAAAGGAAGGATAATGGAATTGAGGAGGGAGCAATGAAGTCTCAGCATCCGCTTGTTACAACATAAATGCAGAGAAGTTAATGGCTCATAAAAGCTCCTCCTTATTCGCTTCCATGTTTCCTGGAGTGGTTATAACTTCCTTTTCATGATTGTTCCTTGATGCTCGTTTCTCTTTGAATGTTGTCGGCAACTAACTTCTAGATTCTTCCGCTCATCCTTTAATCCTTATCATCAGGTTAGTTATGATATAAGACATATTTGCAAATAAACATCCATCAAACTAAATTCAAGCATAAGAACGCACATTTGGATATTTATATGAAATACTGCATATTAGATATAATTTAGGCAAAAGATGACTTAATTTTTCTACCCCATAAATCATCAAAGGTTTATCAAACATAGGCTTATAAGTGTTAAAACAAAGATAAACAGAGTATCACAAAGTATCTTAAACATTACAAAATAAAGGCATTTTCTAGACTCATCATCTGCCCCTTGCTAAACTAATGCTTGTCCTCAAGCATTACACTTCTTTGTCAAAGATCTGAGCTCCCCAACTTCTATCTTTCCCTTTCTACTGCTCTTGAAGGTGTAATAGAATCCTCTGGTCCTTTCCCATACTTCTCGCCTGTGGTCTTCCTGTAACTTATCAAGTTTTTCAACATCAATATCATACAGGGGCCATAAAAGCATTGGAGGTTGCATGGTTAAAGGACACCATAGCTCTGGCCTTAGTTGCTTTCCTAGTTCTAAATATTTTGGAACTCTATATACTACTGCTTCCAAATTAATAGGACTGTGTGGCTCTGATTTATTGAGAGAATCAGGTAACCGTGCCCATCTACCTCTTACTCTAGTCATAGCTCTCTGGAATGCAAAGTAGGGCAAGTTTTCATATTCGGCATACACTTTGGCTCTAGCAGCAAATACCTTCTTTCTAACTTCTGGATTACTCTTCCCATAGGTTAATGTAAACCAGTCTCAAAGCATTTCTTCTGGTTGTTTACTTTCTGCCCTCAAGGGTAAAGGTTTTGTTCTCTCCTCATCTCTATAATTAACCACTTGTCTGTCATAATTTGCCTCATTAGACATCCATGACATTAAAGCTTTCAAATGCACATCTCTTATATAGAGCAAAGTATTCCACTCAGTTTCTGCAGGAATGACAAAATTATGAATATACAACTCACAGAATAGATTTTGTTGCCATGGTGGTAAGGTTTAATACAACCCATAAAACTCTTGTGCGGTTTTGAATTTTGCATTTACATTTTTTAGGGTTAACATCAACTGAAACAAAAGATATTGTTCTTCCAAACAAAAAGCATATACTCAAGGAGGTGGTCTGCAAGCAAGAGCTTGATCAGCTAATTTAAGTGCATGTTCCATGCGCTATTTCTATCTTTCTAGCTATTCTTTCAATTCTTCAATCTCCTCATTTTGTGATGTTATGATCTTGCTCATTCTTTTCTTCTCCTCTTTCCATAGTGCTTCAGCAAATAAATGATGTTCATATAATTGGAAAGGGAGTTTTTGCAAGGTGACGGCATTGTTATCCACTTCATAATCCTTTTTCTTTTTCTGTTCCTGCCATAGATGTTCCGCCAAACTATTGATCCATGTTGACTTATATGGGACTAAGGCAGTATTCGAATCATGACATTCATGAACTACTTCATTCTCATGGCTTGAAACACCTAGTAAATCCATTAAGGTTTCATTAATTTCTTGCTCACATGCTGCAGGAGGATTACCAAAAGCTTCTATCATCTCAGTGTGAAGGGGAGAATGGTCAGAAATTATCTGCACAGGAGACTCTGGAGCAGGTGCTTTAGACAATATAGGATTTTTAAAAATCTGCCCTCTCATTCTAGGGCTTCTCCACAAAGGAGTCCCTTCTTGTACTACTGTCTTTTGCCTACTTTTTTGTTTCGGTATCACTGCTGCAGGATTAGTTGCTGCAGGAACCTTCTTTGTTTTCTTCTATTGCTTAATTGCAAGACTAGGATTTTGTTGAGCAACAATTTCTTCTGGTGACTTTTGTTTCCCTATAGCTTGACTAGTAGTGGGTTTAGGGATGTCCTATTCAAGTGGAGGCACATTCTCTTGAGTGGAAGCAAATTCTGGTTCAATCCCTTGTGCATTTTCTGTTTCAGCTCCCTCAATATTTTGTTCTACAGACTCACTACTGAGAACTACATTTGCCTCACCCTGTCATTCACTAGGGTCAACTTGGGGTTGTAGGGTTTTAAATTTCACAAAGTCATCCCATTTCAAAGGGGATACATCCCTAAGAGACCTTTCTATTAACAACTTAATCAAGGCATGGTGAGTGATAGAATTATCTTTCCCTTTTTGAGTCTCTTCCGCACTAATACAGAGAATATTATACAGAAAATTTGGAAGATTCACAGCAATATTGTGCCTTATACAACTAAGCAACTTAAAATGGTGTGCATGTAAGTGAGAAAATCTTCCTTCACAAGTAAAATACCTGATGACATGCATTGCTAGGTCAGGGTATGGAGGCGGCAAAGACAATCTCTTGCACCCTTGCTTTGTAACATCCAATGGAGGGTCATGTGGGATAGTGAACTGGGCCCTTGCTGACCTAGCATCATGTGAGCTCGGATAATGCTCTCCAATAGGAGGTAACCCTGTTACTTCTGCAATTCGTTCTTCTGTTGCAATTACTATCAAACCCCACACAGAAGCTTCACCTTCATCAAATTTTGTGGTGAATTCTACAGCTGCTTCTTCATCATATGTTGTTAAATTCAACCAATAACCTAACCACCCGCATGCATTGAATCTTCTTACTGCTTCTACATTAGAGAGCAACAAAATGTGCTCAACTGGCTCTTTTCTCTGTAAACCTCCTCCCATTTCTTGATACTTCTTCTACTACTCTGTTTCCCTCTCCCTTTCTGAATGCAAACTTCAAAACTCTGCCTTATTTCTCAGATAGATGCTTCACCGCTTCTTTTTGGGAACATTAATTGCCATAACCAATTGTTATGTGCTATAATTAAACTTTAGGTAAAAGTAAATCATGAATTTGCATGGAAATCGTCTGAAAACATGGTTCAAATGCCAAAAAAATTCTAAATAGGTCACATCATGGCTTAGCACGAAAAATTTGGCACGAACAAGGAAAAAAAATTCATTCAAAAAGTGGGAGTACAACACTTGACATGGCATACTTATGGCAAAAAGTTCTCATTAATAAAGAGTTAATGCCAAGATTTTAGAAAATCATCACAGTTAATTAGGCATGTCATTGGATAGTATGACACTCCCTGCCCCCTGCTAATTTTACGACAAGTGTCCTCACTTGTCAGACTAGTATGGGTGAGGGACTGGAATATGCCGTAATTATAGAGACTATGCAGTATTATATATAATTAACAAAATCTGCAAACTTATAAATGAATAATAGTTTGAAAATGTTTATACCTACCAAGTGGATTGTCACATGTTCCCAAAAAAAAGGTGGCAAAAATAATGTAAACGAAAGCATCCATCAACATGTGCAGATTTGATTGAAAACACAAAAACTTAAGTATGTAGAAAGTGAGTGGATGGAAGATTAAGAAATGGAGTGGGGTGGGTGGATGGAAGATTAAGATATGAATGGAAAGAAATATCATGAAAAGAAAATGGACTTTATGCGAACATAAAGTTATTATTATGGACATGCAAATTAGAATTAATGTTGAAGAGGAGCAGGCGGAAGGTTTTCACCTTCTGCTGTAGGAAGAGATACTTGAGTTGTTGTTGGATCCAGTTGTTCGAACTGTTGCATGAATTCGACTTTTGTTTGAGGCTATTTGTAAAGCTTAAGTCAATGACCATTGATCAGCATTTTGAAAGGCACATCATCAATTGTGGTTAGTTGAACTATTTCATTGTCAAAGACATGGATGATTTGATATGGTCCTAACCATCGCGTCTGCAACTTCCCTGGCATATCCTTAAAGTGAGAATCATACAATAATGCCCAGTCACCAGCTTTGAATTGTTTTTTGAGGATATGAGAATCATGTCAACGTTTTCTCTATTTTTGCACCAGTTCAATGTGTTCTAAAGCGGTCTTGCACATTTCATCCAAAGAATTAAGATGCAGGAGGCGTTCTCTTTGTGTTGTAGGAAGATCAATATCTAAGGTCAAGGTTGTTCTTAAATTCTTGTGTTCAAATTCAATTGGAAGCATTGCCACTTTCCCATACAAAAGCTCAAATGGTGTGAATCCGGTAGTGGTTTTCCAAGTTGTTCTATAAGCTCAAACAGCTTCTTGTAATCGGCTAGTCCAATCCCGATGATGCAAATGGACTGTTTTAGTTAGAATATTTTCTAGCTCATGGTTGGTAACTTCTGCTTGTCCATTGGCTTGTGGATGATAAGGACTAGATCTACGATGCCTGGTGTTATATTGTTTCATCAATTCTGAAATCAACTTGGAAGTAAATTGTGTGCCTTGATCAGTAACCAATTCTTTAGGAACTCCATAGCGTGTAAAAATCTCTTCATACAAGAATTCGACAACTTTTGCATCACGGGCATGCTTCATAGCCTTAACCTCGACCCATTTGGTTAGGTAGTCAGTACAAACCATAATATAAGACTTCCCATTGGATGGAGGATCAATAGGACCGATAAAGTCCATTCCCCATTTGTCAAATGGTGTTACACCACTTGAGGATTCAGAGGCATTTCATCTATTTTGGTTGGGCGACCCATTCTTTGGCATTGGTCACACTTCCTTGTATAATTGATTGCATCTTTATGAAGGGTAGGCCAATAGTAACCAGTAGCTAAGATTTTGAAAGATGTTCTTTTGGCTGCAAAATGTCCTCCGCAGGGCTCATTATGACATGCATGCAAAATATCATATGTCTCATCTTCTCTTACACATCTGCGCATAACTTGATCAGGTCTAGTATAGAACAGAAAATTGTCTATCCATGAGAAATGGAAGCTTTTCTGTATGAGAAGCTTTCTCTCCTTATAAGAAAAATGTGCTGGTGTCTTATTAGCTACAATGTAGTTAGCAATATCTACATACCATGGAACTTTAACAGCAATATGAAACAAATGTTCATCTGAAAATGCATCATCTACTAGAGTAGTGTCAGTATCATGATGATTGATTCTTGACAAATAATTAGCTACGACATTTGTTTTTCTAGGCTTATCCACTATGGTTATGTCAAATTCTTGTAGCAATAGTAACCATCTTGCTAACCTACCAGTTATAGCAGGTTTGTTCATGAGATATTTGATTACTGCATGATCAGTATGAACATAGATAGGATAACTTGTGATGTAATGTCAAAATTTATTTAGAGCATAGACTACTGCTAACAATTCTTTTTCAGTCACTGTGTAATTCAGTTCTGGACCATGAAGACTCTTACTGATATAATAAATGGCATTCTCAAGATTTGAGTGTTTCTGTGCTAAAACTGCACCTACAGCATAATCAGAAGCATTTGTATATATGTGAAAAGGTAGGTTCCAATCAAGGCCTTGTAAAATTGGGGTTGTGGTCAAAAGTTGCTTAAGCTGCAAGAAAGCTTTATCACACTCAGGTGTCCAATTGAATTTAGCTTCTTTTGTGAGCAACTTGTACAAGGGACTGGCTATTTTACTGAAGTCTTTTATAAAACGCCTGTAATATCCAGCATGTCCCAGAAAAGATCTGATATCTTTTAATTTAGTGGGTATGGGTAATGTTTGAATTACCTCAATTTTAGCTGGGTCTACTTGTATACCTACAGTAGATATGAAATGATCGAATACCACACCCTCTTGCATGAGCATGAAACACTTTTCACTATTTAGTGCCAAATTATGTTCTTGACATCTTACCAAAACTTTTTCAAGATTTATCATTGCTTCTTCAAAAGTAACTCCAAATGTTGTAAATTCATCCATATAGATTTTAATACAATCATGTGATATATCAGCAAAAATACTAATTACAGCCTGTTGAAACATTGCAGGAGTGTTACAAAGACCAAATGGTAAAATAGAGTATGCAAAAGTACCCCATGGACAGGTAAATGTAGTTTTGTCTTGGTCTTCAGGAGAAATACTGATTTGATTATAGCCATTGTATCCATCTAAAAAGGAGAAGTACTTCTTTCTAGCTAGTGTATCCAAAACTTGATCTATGAAGGGTAAAGGAAAATGATCCTTTTTAGTAGCCTTATTCAACTCCCTATAATCTACACAAATTCTCCATTTTCCTCCTTTCTTAGGTACTATAACCAACGGTGATACCCATTTACTATTAGATATAGGATAGATAAAGCCAGCATCAAGCAGTTTCTGCAATTCTGTTTTGATTATTTCTCTGAGGCTTGGATTTATCCTCCTTTGAGGTTGACGAAGTGGTAGACAACCTTCATTAATGTATATCCTATGGGTACACAGTGTAGGGCTTAATCCTTTCATATCACCATAATCCCAAGCAAAAGTCTTCTCATGCTTCTGAAGCAATTCTTTTAATTGTTCCATCTATACAGATGTCAATTGGGGGTTAACATGCAGTTTATGGCCTTTACTTAGTTCAACAGGAATAGTGGATTCTACCATAGCAATTTTAGAGATTGGGCTTCCTTCTAATTCACAGGGAAGTAGTGAACAAATATTTTTAGGTTCCTTAAGTAAAGTACAACTTGTATCACACTCCTCATATGTAATCAATTCTAATACAGAGCTTTCAGGCACATCTTTTCCTACCACACAAGTGTTGGTAAGGATGCTCTGGATTACTGAATCTTCTTCTTGCAACTTTAGAAAAGATTGCCTATGTAACATCATAAGTTATACTACGGAATTTATCTCTTCTTCTTCATCTCCTAAATCTGGCCAAAAAGATGTATTCAAATCTGGTAATGGTTGTGCAGGAGGATATAGATCAAATTGCTTGGTTGCTTGGCCATTTGATATGGTCATATTCCCTGATCTGCAATTTATGTTTGCATTAGCTATGGCCAACCATGGTCTACCTAGAATGACAGGATAGCCAGATAGGTTTACTTTAGGGGACAAAATCATGAAGCCCGCAAGATATTCTAGGGAATCTAAGGTCACAACAATATTTTCTATCATTCCATCAGGAATGACAATGGAACTATTTGCAAGCTGCAGAATAGTTGGTGTAGGCCTTAGTCCTTCTATTTGTAACTTCTTCATGGTTTCTTTAGTCATCACATTTATAGCAGCTCCCAAATCTATTAAGGCATTTTTAACAAATTGACCATTTATGCTGACACTTACTACTGGACTCCTTGGGTCAGAATATTTTGGTGAAATCACTCTTCCTAACATGATATCAGCTAAGTGTCCAACAACATGAACTGTGGTAGGATCCTTCTTCTTCTTTCCAGGTTTCTTTAGGCAAGCTTCCCTTATAGCTTTTCCATAAGTAGGAATGTCCTTAATAGCTTGAAACAAAGGTATTTGGACATGCATACTCTTCAACTAATTAACTATGTCAAAGGGTTGTTCCTTGCTTTGTTCAGGTTCCTTTTGTATTAGTTGTTTTGGAAAAGGAGGCTCTACTGCTGGTTGAACTATTATTGGTATGGTAACATTAGTTGGGTCAATAGGTTCATCAACCAAAGGTTATGATGCTGTAGGAGAGTCTGATACTTCAGTTATAAGAGGTGGCTTTGGTGTTGGTAAGGTCGTTCCAGATCTCAAATGTATATCTGCGACATCTAGGGCATAAGCAGGGTATTGCTGGGTATCAGCACTATACATGGGCTACTGTAGTTTTCTATTTGGATTTGGCTGAGGCTGTGCAGGTAGCTATGTTTGCTTTTGAGATCCACTATTTGCAGGTGGTGGCATTAAAGCAGGTTGTTGAGCTAGAGGGGGTAATTGTGGAGCACCAGTATTTTGGTTAGGCCATTGTTGAGATCCCTTCCATTGGTTTGGAGATTGCTAATTCCCTTGGGGTGGTTGCCATTGGTTCTGCTGGTTCTGGGGCCATTGGTTATTCTGCTGGTTAGGCCAAGGTTGTTGGAAATTTTGAGACCATTGAGACTGTTGTGGGTTATTTTGCCCAGCATTATTCCAATTGGGTTGGTTTTGTGGAGGACCTTGGGTATTGTAGTTTTTCCATTGATTACCATATGAATTTGAATTTTGCAAGGGGTCTTGAGGCATACCTTGACGTTGAGCCCATGGTCGGCGTTGAGCAACAAATAATACTTGCTCATCATCCCCATCTATCTTTACATATTCAGTTGGAAGATGCTGGTTCTCCATGCTTGCAACCAATTTACAGTGGCAATCCTTCTTTTGCTTTTGGCAATGAGGACAGTACTTAGCTAGTTGTAACTCAGCCTCTGCTTACTTCTTCTTTGCAGTCATTGTATCCAACTGTGTAGCAACATTATTACTGATGTCTTGTTTGAAATCTGACAACAAATTGGATATTTCAAGTTTTGAAATGCCTTGACTAATTCCTTTTGTAACCGTAGAACAGGGTCCTCGACCTTTCTTCATGGTTGACCTTGAGTACTTCTGACATATCTTTTTGAGGTCATCCCATTGAGCTTGATACACATCTCCACCAACCATTAGGTCCAATGCTTCCAAATAGTCTTCATTCACTCCTCTTAGAAAGACTAGTTTTTGGGAATCTTCAGACAATGTGTGCTAAGGATTCTTTTGTAGTGTATATAAAAATCGAGAAACATAGTCTTCTAATGTCTCTTCCTCCTTCTGTGATATCCTAAAGATATCATCTCCTCTTGTACCAGATGCTTTGCAATATTCTTTATATTTTTCCAAAAACAAGGCTTGCATTTCATCCCAATTCACAGCTGCATTGGCTCCTAAGCCCATGAACCATCGTAAAGCTGATTCTTTCAATGTGGCTGGAAATAATTCAAGCTTATGGGAATTAGTGTTGTAGTCAAAACTATGACAAAGGATGTCAAACTCAAACAAGAAGGTATCAGGGTCTTCAGTTGCAAGGCCATAGAACTTTAGAAGAGCAGTGGGAGGTATATTCTTCAGATTGGCATTGGTTATGAGACTTGGAAGTGGAAATGGAAAAGTGGGTTGTGCCATGACTGGTGGGACTGGATTATGAGGTTGTTGCTGAAAAGGAATGTTAGGCACTGGATGATTAACAACTGGTGGATTCGAGGTAGTGTTATCAAGAAGACTGGTCAATATTTCAGTGAAAGGTTGGAGACCAGATATATCTAGGGATTCAACTCTTGATGATGATACTGTGGGGAAAATAGGACTTGCGTCTTCAAAGGGCAACTCAACTTCTTCTTCAACTTCTTCATTCAAATTAACAGATCCTTGTGGAAGAAATCTGCCATATTCATCTTGTAATCTTCCTCTTCGATGCATGCAACTAAAATTTTCACAATGGTAAAAAGAACTTAATCTAAAAACTATGACTCAAAAATGCTCCTAGCTTGACACCATCCCCAGCAATGGCGCCAAAAATGAACCGCCTCACAATAGGTGTTCCATATTCATGCGCTAGGCCTGGCTTAGGAATAATCTATTCAAGCTAAGGACTACTTTTCCCCTACCATGAGGTGCATTTAGATTGTCAACCCAAGGACGCATACTTGAAATGGTCGGCACAGTATGTGCACTAGGTACCTCGATGAGTCATTATGCTTATGCTACAGGAAAGTAAAAATGCAAAGGAAGGAAACTACACTACTATTGTGGACAGAAAACTACTGAATCTATGAATGTTTAAAACACAATGACAAGATAACAGAGATTCCATCTTGACTCATCCACTAGACTGTTCTCGCAGATGCTACAGGAACATTCATGAAGTGTGATGCTATAGGAAGGAATTAATTAGCTACGTCTTACTTAAAATTCTGCTAATGCTAGTAAAATGAATCTATTCTATCCTAATCTAATCCACCTTCCAAATGGGCCCCCTTGGTTGGCTTCTCTAATCTACCAATGTAGGATAGAAGCTAAAGAGAACTAATTCATTTCATTAATCAGTCATTACATGATTCATAATTGTAAAACACAACTGCAACAAACTGTGAATCAGTGTTCTCTCTTACTCGATAAAACTTATCAAAAAAAACCAAAAACTAAAACTTCACACACAGAAGTCGATCCCGACATATATAGGGAGTCTACTCTTTATTACATTACAGAAAAGTAACTATCCTAAGTTAAGTCCGCAGGAGAGAATATAGGAGAACAACTGAAAGCGGAAAAGAAGGATAACAAAATTGAGGAGGGAGCAATGAAGTCTCAGCATCCGCTTGTTACAACATAAATGTAGAGAAGGTAATGGCTCGTAAAAGCTCCTTCTTATTCGCTACCATGTTTCCTGGAGTGGTTATAACTTCCTTTTCGTGGTTGTTCCTTGATGCTCGTTTCTCCTTGAATGTTGTCGGCAACCAACTTTTGGATTCTTCCGCTCATCCTTTAATCCTTATCATCAAGTTAGCTATGATATAAGACATATTTGCAAATAAACATCCATCAAACTAAATTCAAGCATAAGAATGCACATTTGGATATTTATATGAAATACTGCATATTAGATATAATTTAGGCAAAATATGACATAGTTTTTCTACCCCATAAATCATCAAAGGTTTATCAAACATAGGCTTATAAGTGTTAAAACAAAGATAAATGGAGTATCACAAAGTATCTTAAACATAACAAAATAAAGGCATTTTCTAGACTCATCAATGGTCCTAGGCATAGTCCCTCCAGCAAGATATTAAGTTCCAAAAGGCTTAAAAGCTTTAGACAGTAATGAAGCCCTAGTTAGAGACCTAGTCTAAGAGACATGCAAAGTTCCAGCAAACTTAGAAGCTCCACCAATTAGTAAAACCCTGGCCCCAATGCTCATAGAAACACTAGCAACCAATGAAACCTTACGAACACCATCAACCAACATAGAATGTATAGAGAAAGAATATATTAAACCCCTAATCATAGAAGAAACAACTTCAGTAGATGGAGAAGTACCAACATATGACACAACATCAACCCTATTCAAAGCCTCAATAGTTGAAATAGTTCTAATTGGAAGGGAGACCAAGGAAGAAGCATCATCATCAGCAGATACCTAGACCCCAGTCGAAGCCCCAACAATAAAGATGACTCAACAACAACCCTATTTGGAGCCTCGGTAGTCTATATGACACCAATAGGAAGGGAGAGCAAGGTAGAAGCATCACTTGCCTTGACAGACACAACACTAGAAGATGCCAGAACCCCAAAAAAAGCCCCAACAACAAACTAGCAAGAAGGAAACCCTAGCCGAAGAATCTCTAGCCATTCTATATGACAAAAAATTGTTAGATTTTTACAAGTTGGAAATTATTATTCATTGTTGTAATTTGGTTAATGAAGCTGATACTCAATATGGGAAGCAAATCTATTAAATGGTTAAGATTGATAAGTTTACCATGTTTACTGAGTTGATTAAATTGATAAGTTGAAGTTATGAGTTGGTGAAATTGATTAAGTGTGTGTAGGGTAACTAGGGATAATTGATTCACCCCCTCCCCCCCAAGTTATCTAACAATTCGTATTAGAGCATCAGTGCTTGAGTAATAAGTTTTTAAGACTTAAGCTAAAGATCTAAAGATGATTAAGAGAGAGGTACCAAAGTTGAACAAGGAGAAGTTTCCATCATGAAAAAACAAAATGAGGTTGTACTTATTTAGTATTAGAGACTTTTCATTGTATTACTTGGGTGATCAGTACACACTACCACCCCAAGGACCTATAATAGTGGTGCAGATTAGATAATAATAAGAACACAACTCTATGATGATTGAGATTGCTTCTTCCCTAAATGATGTCTAATTTTGCAATATTAAAGATTGTGCTACTACTAAAGAAATGTGGGACAAACTCACACTTGTGCATAGAGGAGATTAGATTGTGTTAAGGGAAAAGGTTGAAAGTTTAAGCAGCAAATTTGATGACATGAAGATGAAAGAAGGTGAAAATATTGTGCAATATAGTAACTGAATCAAGGAAGTCATTAATTCCATCAGAGGAGCTAGAGGAACTATAAGTGATGAAGTTTTGGTATGAAAAGTTCTTAGAACCCTATTACCTATCTATACTAGTAGCTATTCAGGAGTTGAGATCTATACCTGGAAATAATAATACACATGATGCTTTGGTTAGTAGACTAACTACTTTTGAGGTTAATAATTTTGATAAATGTTATTTACCTAAGATAGAATATGCTTTCAAGTCATCACTAACCATTTGAAGTTAAAGAAAAGAAAAGAGTTCTCATTATAGATAAGATTATAGTTATTATGAATCAGAAGATAATGATCTAGAAGATCTTGAAGCACTACTTGCTAGAGGCTACCGAGAGGCAAGGAAAAGTATAAAGATAAATTTCCTTTGATTTGTTTCAAATATAAAAAAGTTGGTCATATTATTGATATATTCCTGACAAGAACATAAATGAAAGGGATGATAAAAGGGAGAACAAATACTAAGGAAACAAAGAGTACAAAGATAAAGGAAAGAAGCCTTGTACCTAGCTGAAGAGGAAGACACTGAGTATGAAACTACTAATCAAAATGATGGTGAGAAAGTTGTATATGTTGCAACAAAAGATGATTCAAAAGGAAAAGAAAGAAAGAGAACTTATTTCTCAAGTAAGTAAGAACAATACATGGATTATTGATAGTGGATGCACACATCATGTAATTGGTGATATTGGAAAATTTGATAAGATAGAACATTATGATGTTGGTTATGTTAAAGTTGGAAATGATGCTCCATGTCCTCTGAAAGAAAAAAAGGCTCTATTATGTTGAATTCAAGCATCAAATGTGAAAATGCATATTGGGTTAAAGGTCTAAAATATAACTTGTTGAGTATGGCTAAGTTTAACCATACAGGTCATCGATTGGAGTTTTGAAATGGAAAGGTGAAGATATATGATGATGTTAGAAATCTAATGGGCACCAGAGAACAAAGAAGAGGTAACTTATTCTATCTAGGTATTGTTGAGAATAATTTTTTCATTGAAAAAACTAAATATTTTTGGCTATGGCACAAACAATTATGTCATGTTAGTTTTGATAACATAATCAAAGTTAGTAGAAAGAAAAGAGAGAGGTTTACCGAGCTTGCAAAAACTTAATAAAGTAATGAGTAAGCAATGTCAAATTAGAAAAATGATGAAGTCAAGTTTCAAAAGTAAGTCTTCTCATCTAATGATGTATAAAACTAACTCATATAGATTAATGTGGTCATATGAAAGTGCAAGCTACTATGGTGATAGATACTTCATTTTATTTGTTGATGATTTCTCAAGAATGATGTTTGTCATGTTTTTGAAAGAAAAATATGATGCATTTCAAATGCTCAAATGGTATAAGGTGAGAGTTGAGAAAGAAACTAAGAAGTCATTGAAATGTTTAAGATCTAATAGAGGAGGATAATTCATCTATGATGAGATTACTATCTTTTGTAATTAGAGTGGAATCAAGAGATGATCTTCAAAACTAAGGACACTAAAATAGAATGGTATAGCTAAAAAAAGAAATAGATCTATTATTGATTATGCTAGAACATTATTGATTGAGGAGGTTGCACAAATATAATGGAGAGAAGCTATCAATGTCGTAGTCTATACACTAAATCGATTACAGTTGAAGAAAAGCACAAACAAGACCACTTATGAACTTTGGTATGGAAATAGACTAAATGTAATTTATTTTAAAATCTTTGGAATTAGGTGTTATATTTTGAAAGATTCTAGTAATGGGTAATTTGATTCAAAAAGTGAAGAAGGAATATTCCTAGGTTATTGCACTAGAATCAAGGCATATAAATGTCTAAACATAGCTACTAACAAAATGGTTGAAAGTGAAAATGTGAGAATTGATGAGTTTGTAGAAAATAATGACAAGGAGAGCAAGGAAGAACTTGAATACTATAAGAGATTTGTCTATCTACAAGAAGAAGAATTGAGTACCTTACCTGAGAAACAACTGAGGATCACTTAGAAACAACAAGCATTACTCAAGCAACAACAACCTGCTATCAAGCTACATGTTGAGCCTCCATTAAGTGCAAAAAATATTGGAGAAAAAACAAGCAAACATGTATTGGTGAAGTATGTTATAAGGAACCATTCACCAAACTTAATAATTGGAGACAGGGATGTTGGAGTTGTGACAAGAAGTAATTTGAGAGACAATACATGCTTGATTTATTAATTTGAGCCCAGAACAATGAGAGATGCTTCAAAAAATGAAAATTAGATTAATGCTATGAATGAAGAGATTGAACAAATAGAGAAGAGAAATACATAGACATTGATACTAAGATCTAAGGACAAGAATGTGGTTGGTTCTAAATAGATTTTCAAAAATAAGTTGAATGAAAATGGAGAAGTTACAAGGAATTAAGTAAGATTGTTATGTAAAGGATATGCATAGGAAGAAGGAATTGACTATGGAGAAACATTTTCTCCTATTTCTATACTAGAAGGTGTAAGAATACTACATGCTAATGTTGCTCACAAGGGATTTAAGATGTATCAAATGAATGTCAAGTCTACATTTCTAAAAGGAATTCTAGAAGAGGAAGTCCACATTGAACAACCTGAAGGTTTTGTTGATCACAATTAGAAGAACATGGTATGCAAGCTACATAAGGAATTATATGGATTGAAGTAGGAACTTTGAGCATGGTATGAAAGGATACATTAATATTTGATAAGAATTAGTTTTTACAAAACTAGTGAGAATAATAATTTGAATTTGAAAAGTGAATCTGATAAAAAAAATCTTGATTGCTGAAATATTTTTGATGGTATTATATTTGGAGGATATAAACTGATGTACATAACATTTATTGATGTAATGAGGAAAGAGTTTAAGATGTCTGTGTTTGGAGATATCAAATTCTTTATTGGATTGCAAGTTTTAAAAGTGAAGGATGATATTTACATAACTCAATCCAAGTATATTAAGGAGGTCTTGAAGACATTTGGCTTTGAAGATTAAAGACCAATAGGCACATCAATGATCACAGGGTGTAAACTATCAAAGGAGGATGATACTACCGAGATAAATGAGAAACTTTACAGATCTATAATGTGCAAGTTGCAGTATATTGTTCATAGAAGACTAGATATTGATAATTCTGTAGATATTATGGCAAGGTTTTCATCCAATCCTAAGGAAACTCACATGATTGTTGTGAAAATAATTTTTACATATCTGAAAGGTATAGAAGATTATGGTTTATGGTACAAGAAAGATGAAGACTTTGAGCTAAGAGAATACACTAATGTTGATTGGGTAGGGCATGTAGATGACATAAAGAGTACCAATGGTGGAGCTTTATTTTTTGGAGAAAGACTTGTGACATGGATAAGCAAGAAACAAAGATGCATTTTATAGTCCATTTTCGAAGCTAAATATGTAGCTACAATAATAAACTACTCTAATATTGTGTAGATTAAGCAATTATTGGAAGGTATGCAAGAGAAAGTGGTTGATCTTGTAACAATATACTATGACAACACAAGTGTAATAAACATATCTAAGAATCTAGTGATGCTCACAAAATCAAAGTATATGTCTATCAAGTATCACTATTTGAGAGAGAAAGTTCAAGAGAAACAAGTAAGGTTGGAATATGTGAAGTCAAAGGAACAAATTGTTGATATCTTTACTAAGTCATTACCTAAGGATGTATTTGAGTATCTAAGAGGTAAACTTGGGGTCCTTCCCCTGTCCAATGTTCACTATAGTAGTATGAAGGATTGCATCAATTCATGCTTTATCAAAATATCTATTTGAAGTTGATGTAGGAGTTCACTCTTTAGGTAGTTCTAAAGTTGTAAAGAAAGTGGAGTGTTGAAACATAAGTAATTGGTATATGCAAGGTACAAGGTATAACTACGTTGAAAATGTGCAAGTTTGTCATTACCTTTGGCATTGTTTTCAAAGGCAGGGTGAGTTATATAATGAAATGTATAGCTAAGAGAGAAGAATCAATAAAGGGAGAAAAGATCTTAAAGTGAAATATACAACTACGGGAGAAATGTGTATGAATACATGAACTAAGGGAGAGAGATGTTGTGATAAAGAATATTGATAATTATTGTCTAAGGAGAGAAGTACCAAATTGGAGAGAGATGGTAGATGATGAGTTACTTGAATGTTGATGTTGAAATATTACTACTAAAAGGGAGAGTATTAAAATGTTACCATCAGATGTTACGACATAAGGATGAGATGTATTACTGATAAAGTTTGGTATTGAATGGTATATTGCATAATGTGTTGCCATGAATGCCAAAGGGAGATAATTTTGGACACAATTGATATGTTGAACAAATACAATTATGGTATTGTTGGACACAACTGATCTTGATGCAAGAAGGGATAGATTGTTGGAACAAAGGAAGAGATTGCTAGATAGAAGGACGCTGATGAAGATTAAGGTCATAACTGAGCAATGCAATATATGTAGAAGAGTTAGATTTATTTTTATATTGTTATTGATGTCAACTTATTTGATTGTATCAATTCAATTAAGTAGCAATCATCTAAAGGATGTGATGTTGGATAGAGAAATAAAAGGCAAAGTATGAAGATGAAATGTAGAAGTGATGTTGAGTATGGAAACTTAATTAGGCAACTGATGAATTAGTCTATGATAATATAATGTTGGTTTAATTGTTTTACATGACTTCATGAAGTTTTGAGATGATGTATAAGCAAGTCATTTTGGTTAGTAAAGAAAGGAATGAAGTTGGAGGGTGAAAATCTAAGTAATTAGTAAGGTTTAATGCACTAAAGATGATGGTCGGTAAATGCAGAGGTTAGAAGGTTGAGTAAGGAAGATAGTATTCATCAACCAAGAAAAAAGTTCACTGAGCAAGAACAATATTGATTGAGTGTAGTATTAACCTGGTGATGAAGGTGTTAGGCAAAGAAAGAACACAATTTGGTAAAAGAAGAATAAGTAGGAGATATTTTTCCACATCAAGTCAAATTGTAATATTGTTATTAAGATTTAACTATGTAGTTTTTGAGTCAAACTCACTGACCCATATATCATGAGTCAACTTGTTTCTCATTATAATAAATGGAATACTTAGCACTCATTGGATCTAGGTGATACTCATAGAGGTGAAGCACCAGGACTGTAGACTCATTTTGTGAACTTCTCTAAACACTTCTATCTAAGGTATCCCATAGATTGGAACACTTGACTGGTAGCTTAGAGCTACCTATCCATGGAGTGCAAAGGTGCATGTATATGCATATGAGGAGCTCTCAGCTAAGCCTTAGAGACACAACCCTTTCTAGTAAACCATGCAATGGGAGATTCCTTAGACAAAAGCAAGAGTGCAAATGTCCAAGAGAGCTCTCAAACATGCAATGCAAGAATGACCTATACTAATATGAAATGCAAGAATGCAACTAAAATAAACAAGATGAGCATATTACAACCATTTTAATTAAGCTATGTGATCTATGCTAATGTGAATAAAAAAATCTAAGCTATTGCAAATGCATCTAAACTAGAATGAGGATGATGATGAAAGAATGAGGCAAGAAATAAGAAGCTCTCCAAAAAGCTCTAAGGAAACCTGTCAAGAAACCTATAGCATAACATTAGCTCAAAATTGGGATCCCTGGAGAGGAAGAGAGTTCTCTCTTTTAAATGTAGATGGAAGGTTTAGATCAAGATCAATAAATGGATAATTGAGGGTGGAGGTTGACTTTTGGCATGATCTATGTGCAAGATCAAGTCAACCAATGAAAAGGAGTTGACTTTTCATGTGAGACAAAAGCCTTTTCTTTTAATTTATAAATAGGAAAAAGAACTTTATATGTGCACGTTGAGTGGGTTAGATGAATGGGGTATTTTATTTAATTTAAATAGGACATGTTCTTTTAATCAAATATGGATGTAGGATATTATAGTCAAAATTAGGTTAAATCAAATAAATTATTTTTTAGCAATTTGGCCTAGGGAATGATTGAATAATTTAGCCAAAATGCTGAGCAGGGGACTAATAGTCTAGATGAGCATTTTTAGGTGATTACATTTTCCCCTCTTTGACTAATGTTTGATCAATCTAGGAACACATGATGTTAGAGAATACATAAGCTTAGTAGGCAGTAATAAATAGAGAGATTTGATTCCGAAGAATGAAATGTAGAATGAGATATCAAGTCTTGAATGCATAGCCTAGTGATAGTACTAAACATTAGGAGACAAATGATATCAGAACTCAAGAAGAGTATTAACATTAATCAAAGTAGATAGATCAAGAACAAATGAAAGAATCAAGCATATGCTTCTGAGAAATAGATAGTTCTAGCATGCCAACAATGATAGAATATTTTTGTCCCCTCGATATTGAAATCGAAATGAGGTAAAGGGAATGCAAAAATGAGCCGGATATGAGAAAATCAAGATATAATAAAGTTCATGACGATAGATATGTAATTAGAACCAAAGAGTGACCATAAGCCCCAACTTAACTAGAGTTGACCAAGAAGGATAAAGTATGCAAATTAGGTCAAATCAAGTAACAAGATGATTTAGAAGTGAAAGATGTGAACTAAAGTTGGTATAGAGTATAGAAATGATGACAACATGGATAAATGAAGATGCCTCAGTGAAGATTCAAAGATTAGACCTCAAAAGTTTAGCTAACTGCATAGAAGAAGGTAGAATTTTGAAATGTGATTTTGACTATCAAGATGAACTCAAATTTTTATTTTCATCCCAAAAATGGATCCGGGATGTCAAGATTAGCTAGGGGTACAATTTTCATGCAATTATGAGGAGTTTGAAAAATTAGTCAAAATAAGGTTGGAGGACTATTTAAGGGGTCCAAGGGTCATTTTCAATTCATTTGTATTTTGTGATCCTTAAGAGCATTTGAGTAATTTTGAGAGAGAATGATGGCTCTTTCTAGTATTCCAACCCACAGACACTATTTTGAGCAAAGTCAATTGCACAACCGACCACTTGAGCATGAGGCCTCGATGATTCTTCAAAAATTTCACACTTCTCAAGCTATTTTGAGGCATTTTAACACTTCTAAAATATTTGTTGGCGGTTTGTGAAAAAATATTGTTTGATACTTTAAAAGTATCACACGATTACTTTGAGAAGTATCGCGTGATACTTCTATTACTCAAATTGTATTGCATGCTTTGCAAAGGTCGCACAACATGGTGTGAACTATCACATGGAAGGAAAGTATTACATGGGTACTACAAAAAGTATCGCACGAAACCTAATAAGAGAATTGCATCGCTTGCATATAGAAAAAGCATTGCCTAGTTATATGGAGCATTTTGAATGTGTAGGATCAAATTTTGCATGTATGAGCACTATTTTCTGTCATTTTTATCTATTTATGATGATCTTGATTTGTTTACAATTGATACTGACATTTTGATGTTTGCTTGACTTGGTTATGTAGATTTTTTTTCCTTTGTTGTTGATTTGAGCCCCCAAGGTAGTGGGGTTGTGAGTCCTCTATCATCTAGAGGCTGATGAGAAGGTTTCTATAGATAGCATGGGATTCAAGTGGTTGCTACACATGCCACATATTCGATTGAACCATGGATTGTTGGCCGCATTAGCCAAGCAATGGCATAGTGAGTATAACACCTTTTATTTGCCCACTGGTGAGGTCATCATTACTCTAGAGGATGTATATCGCATCCTTTGCATGTCATACGATGAAGACCCTATGAGTATGATGATTATGTTTTGATGCTCTCTTTTTTTAAGTTTGTGATTTCCATATGAGGTGTGTTGAAATGAGTTTGATCATGTCATAGGTTTACTATGATTAGACCCCGACAAAGGGGAGGTTGGCAGTACAATAGTTGTTTGAGGATGTGACCATCTTGGATTGGCACCTTAGCTAGGAGAGGTTGATAGATGAGGATGGGGATCAATATCCCTTAGCTTTTCTTGTTTTCTCATTGGTTTCCCAAGATCTGGTCACTGATAGGGGCCAGAAGGGCTTCCCTCTGGGTTGGGGTTGCTTGGTAGTAGATTTGATTGGGTGGACCTAGAGGATGGCATGGGGACCAATGATCCTAGAAGATATGTATCATGAGCTGCATGAGATCGTGTACCACAATGGGAGGACATGGGCTTGCAATGCAATACTAGCATAGATATGGGCTTGGGAGCATATAGTAGTTATATAGCCATGGGTACAACCACATGAGCCCAGCCACCTGTTCATCTACAAGTACACAAGATTCATCCCTCAAAGTCATAGTAGGGATGGGACATAATAAGAGAATCAATTTGATGAGCTCATGTCCTTTGTTTGGTGATTATATTAAACTAGTATGCCAGATGGTAAGACACACGGGAGCTAGAGTGTATGCATTATAGCTAACCACTTGTGGGGAGGTATGCAGATATAATAGAGCATTTTGTTATCAATCAAGTCATGAGATAGTTTAGATAGAGATAAGTGATCTTGATCGAGACCACTACATACACCCACTTCTACGAAGAGGAGGACCAGGGTTGGTTATATATGCTAGATTACTAGATAGTTCTAAGGGACACAACAATGATGATAGGCAAGCCTTGGGACTATTGACTAGACTTGGAAGATGCAGGGGTTGATCCTGCATACCTATATGAGATGCAAAGGCATCCATTCCCTAGATCTACATGATCATATACAGATAGAGGTTAGGAGTAGATGGTAGTGGAGGTGGAGGCATAGGTGGGAGACAAATGGAGGTTAGGAGTAGTCCCCAAGCTATTGGTGTGAGATAGATATGAGCCTGAGCCGTGAGAGAGGAGGAGAGTGAGGAGGAGGAGGAGGATCATCACCTGAGGTGCAGGAGGGTGCAGAAAGTGAAGCCACGACATGAGAAGCATGTCATAGGCAGAGGAGAGGACCCTAAAAATGCTTGTATATTAGCACTAGAGGTAGAGATATAGGCAGTGTGCATCAACATAGCCATGTGGGATCAACAATTGATTGATGAGTGGGCACAGAAAGAGTGAGATGTTGCAAGACATGATGCATAACATCATGGTGCTTGGGCAACCTATTATTATGTTGCATATAGAGGTGTGGTGCCACCAAGACAAGGATTGCCAGACTACTTTGAGTGGGCAAGGAGATTAGAGGGTGCAATACAACCACTAGATAAGAGACTAGCTCCATCTCCATGACCACCACCAACCCAATAGGGTGGGATTAAGTCCTAGAGTTAGGAGTAGGTCTAGGATGATGTCCTTGTGATGTTTTTTTGTATCATATATATTTTGAGACAACTATCTAGATTTTGGATCCCATATTGTATTTGATGGATCGTTATATATATGAGATACTAGATTTGATTGATCTATATTGTGTACTTGTCTCATTTTTATGCTCATGTGATGGTTATCGTATATGGATATTTCAGCATTTGTGTTTATGTTTCCATGTAATGTTTTAATTTTTGCTCATGTTTATGTATGCTCAGTTTTATGTTCGTGTTTATATGCTCATGGATCTCTCTCATGGATGGTTTTAGCTCTCGTGTATATGATGTAGACTCATGTTTTGAAAATGTGATACTTGGATTGATCATATGTGATGGTTAGATTAACCACTTCTGATGACAGGTATAGAAGAAGCAAGAAAGTGGACATGATTGATCAGAGAATGAAAGACATGATTAAAAGAAAAGTGAGAAGAGATGAAAATGTTTAGCTAACATGTCCGTGAAAGATGAAGAGAGAGCTCTCCCCATATGCAAAATGCAAGACTTAAGCTAGAATGAGCCTATAATGCAAACTAGTATGCAAAATGGTTAACTTGCAAGGGATGCGAAACATTTAGATTCTAATTTCATCATTGAACATTATTAGGGACATTGGAAGATCATAGAATCCTCACTCATATAACTATGAGAATATGAATATGATCTATTTCAGATAGAAATGTGGGATTCCAACCTATGCATCAAAGACATGTAGGTCAAGATGACTAATGCAATTAGATTCCCTAAGTTTAATATATCAAGATTATACCTGTATCAAGGCATGAGTGCCAGGATAACCCTGAGTGTTGTCATGCCAAAATAGACAAGGATGATACATTGTAGGCTCAAAGTGTCAAGTAGGACAAGTGCAAAGGCTCTTAAAACCTTAAACTAACAAAGTATACCCACAAGAAAAAAATTGAGTAAAACATGCCCCATGCCCCTAGTCTTCTAGTCTATGACATCCTTGAAAGACTATTAGGGAGGGAACTCTCAGCAAAAAAATCATCATAGACAACACACAAAGAAGATAAAGTTCATTAGAGCTCATCAAGTTCAAGTGTGTATGTGTATGTCACATGGACATTTCTTCAAGACTCACATTTGGTAGTGAGAAATATCTTAGCATCCTAGACTATAGGTAAAGTATTTGAAAAGTGTTGAGAAACGTTCGATGTCAAGGGGAGAGTGTTGAGAAACATTATTTTGCATGAGTTGCCAAAGAAATCCTAGTGCACAAGAATACCTTGATAAGCTAAGCAATTGTGCCCCTAAAACGAGGACACAAAGACGGTTCCAAGCTAGGAAATGTGTTTTGAAATGAATGAGACTGACAAACATAGGATCAAGGGTCACAAGTAGCACACATTTCCATATTTTCACCACTTGACAATATTTTTTCATGACTTTTTATGATTTTTTTTGTATTTTTTGAGATTTTTTATTTTTTTGGTGATATATCAAAGTGCCTATTGCAAGGTTTTCACTAAGATGAACATTTTTTCAAGACATTTTCTATTTGTTTAAGGATTTTTTCAGCATCATATTGTAATCACCTAAAAATGGTCATCTAGACTATTAGCCCCCTTTTCAACATTTTGGCTAAATTAATTTAATCATTTACCTAGACCAAATTGCTAATAATCAATTTATTTGATTATAACCTATAGTTTGACTATGCTATCCTAAGTTCATTATTTTATTAAAAGAACATGTCCCATTTTAATTAAATAAAAGACCCCATTCTTCTAACCCACTTAAAGTGCACACATAAAGCCCTTTTTCTATTTTGCAATTAAAAGAAAAGGCTTTGTGACTTTTGTCTTATATGACAAGTCAACTTATATTCTATTGGTTGACTTGTGTGTGCACATGGATCACTCCTATTTTCAAATTCAACCATTGATCATCCACCATCTTCATCTTGATCTCCACCGTCCATACATCTTTAAAAGGGAGAGAGCTTTCCCCCTCAATGGATCCATCTTTTTTTGAATATTGTAATGCTGCAGATTTTCTAACAAGTTTCCTTGGAGCTTTGTGGAGAACTTCTCATTTTCTTGTCTCATTCTCTCATTTCCTTCATATTAGTCTTAAGATCATATTGCATGATAGTGTAGTTTCCTTTGCAAATAATTAGATCACATAGCTTAATAGCTGGATTTGTAACATTCCCATCTCATTTTTAGTATAGCTTGCATTGTGCATCTCATCCTAATATAGTTTTATTTTTGCATTGCATGATCCAAGAGTTCATTGACACTAGCACTCTTGCTCTTGTCTAAAGAATCTCCCATTTTGTGGTTTACTAGCAAGGGCTATATTTCTAAGGCTCAGTTGAGAGCTCCTATATGCTCATATGTATCCCCCTTGCACTCCATAACTAGGGAGCTCTAAGTCGGCATTCAAGCTTTCCAATCTATGGAGAACCTCGGATAGAATGATTTGGAGAAGTGCACCTTTTCTAGTGTACATTTTTTGCGCCCACCGTGGGGCAGAACTGTACGTTTCGCCCTACCTTTTCTTATTTTCGCTTACATTTTTCGTACTGCTCTGTATTTTCTTTTTTTTTTACAGTCGCAGTGTTGGGCGACAGTTTTTCAGTATCACGCAACAGTTCACAGTACTGTCGTGTGACACTTTTTTGGAAATAGTGTGGCACTCGCAGCCTGTATGTTGTCGCCCTCTGTGCAGAACTTTGTCGCACGACTAAAGTAAAACTGTCGCCTAAACAAAAACTGTCGCCTTCCTATACTGTGAAGTATCATGCAACTTTTGTTCAGCAAAAAGTATCGCCTGACATTTTTTTGATCGTTCCTTGAGGAATTTGATCAAATTTCTTCGTAGCTGGCTTCCTATCATCTTTAAGCAGATTTCTAAACTATTTTTCAGAGGTTTAATTCATAGTTTTTATGATTATTTTGTGCTAACTTATGGGCTAACGAGTTGTAATTGCAGGTTGCCCTCTTTGTGAAGAAAACATTGAAAACCTTGCATACAAAAAGAACGCATGTCAAAGCTTCAAATGCGCAAGGGCTACTAACGTTGTTTGTAGAGCTGCCCAAGGCATAAAAACCCAAACTTGCTTGATTTTTTGTTTCCATGTGCGGCATTGAATAATTGTTCATTTTTATAGGCACATAAAACTTGTGATTGGAATCTTGTGGTAATAGAAAAGTATGCTCTTCACCCTTGTGGTGAATCAGAAATCTTGACTTGCCATTTGGTTTCAAAAGCAAGGGGTAACTGAATCTTTCTGGCTTGTTTGGGAGAAAACGATTGGAATAGGAGAGTATGCTCTTCACCCTTGTGGTGAACCAGAAATCTTGACTTTCGAAATTCGATCCACTTTGTATAGTTAGGATCCTTTAGAGGGCCTGCTCTCGGACAACCTAAGAGGGACGACCCAAGTGGGGATAAGCCGATTACCTGGCTCTTCCAACCCACTATAAACTCAAGGCTACCAAGGACACAAAACTTTGGTAGACGTAGTGGTTGTCTTCGCCTAGTGTGATCGCTTATGGGATTTCGACCATAGGGAGATCACTAGGCAAGAATGCTTAAGGTACTCTTGTGATCACGAGATCGGTTACTCATCGCAAGGTGAGGTGTCCCATAATTGGGAGCAAGAGGGACACTATGAATGGAAGCCCGATCTAAAAACCCTAAGTTAGTAACTACCCTTTTTAGCCGCTCAACTTCTTGGTGCAATGATCGATCCTAATGGACTACCCGGATCACCCCAAGATTTACACTCACCATATGTGTTCCCTTGGTTATGCTTATGGAATTTTCATGACAAAGCCAATATCTCTTGTGGGCAACCACTTGGTGTGAGGCGAAGAAGCATCAAGCGTGGGCTAAGTTGTTGAGTAATGAACCGTGACTCTAAGGTAGATTGCTTGGCTATTGTTTTCGATGTTTTGACCAGTGTTAACGTTCTTGCAACATAAACATTCCGATAAAAAAGTTGTTAGGAAGGCTATTCTGATATCCCAAGCGCGTATTGACAAGGTTGTTTTTACCCTTGATCAATTGTTTTGAAGACATGTTACAACACTTACTGTTTGCAAACCTTGTTGTTTACTGATACAAGCTGAAATGAAACGCTATCTAATTGAAACGACTATCTGATTGACAAATTGAAACAAACTCCAAACCAAAAAATTGACTTTTTTTACACAAAACTGGCACTCTGTCGCACGCTTTCACGAGAAATATTGCGCGACATTTTTTTCAAAAATTATGTTGCACGTCAGTAGTAAATTATGTCACACTGTGTCTGATATTCTGTCGCACTTGGTATAAATATATGTCGCCTGAACAAAAAGTATCGCACTGTTCTTGAAATTCTGTCGCACGAAATTATTTGCTGAACTTATGTCGCCCTCCTTGTGAGAAAGTATCGCCCAGAGTCATTTTGGGTCAAAAATAGAGTTTGCCATTGGATTTGTTTGGCCTAAGGAGCATCACGCTGGTCACCCTTGATCCTGGCCATGTATCAGTGTGTGAAGAATTCATCCTAGGTCAAAAAGATGGGTTTAGCCTGTCGAATGTAAGTCTTGAAACGTCTTGATAAATCACTTGTCAAAATTTAGCTATTATTTTTCTAGCTATCCGCTATTGAGCTTCTCGCTCGTCCGCTCGGCTTGAGTCACCCGTGCTGTAAGATCTTAAGCACTGTTTGACAAGCCATCTATCACATTTTGACAAGTGACTAGTCCTGATTGTAAAAGCTTCAAATTCGATTTGCTCTTCTTGTCCTACTAAACAAAGACAACTCTTTACATGCCGGTCACAACTAGATATCAAGTTGGTAACGGTAGCCACACGCCTTTCATTTTCAAGCAATTGGAAACACCACCCAAACATCGTCGCAAACAACCTTGTGATAAGAATCTCGAATTTTCTCAAACACAAACAACTAATGTTCGACACAACCCACTTTATAGTTTTGAAAATCCATTTGGTACAGCCTTTGAGACACCCGAGGGTACGAGTGGTATAGTCACTATGGTGCATCCTGATGAAATTAAACGTCGCTTAGAAGAACAAGCACGTGAAACCCAAAAGACTTTGGAGGCTATATACGCTATGGAGAGAGAAAATCAACAACCTGAAACTGACAATCAAGCACGCTATGAAGGATATAAAGGAACTTGTCCTCGAAATCCCTTTGAAAATAATGATGGTAATCACACGCCTCCAAGGACTCCTAGAGCTTCCGCTGGCGCATGTCCTTCACCTAAACCATCTCATCATGATAGTGATGAAGAAGTAACTAGCGAAGATGTGATCAAATTTCAACAAGATGGCTTCGCCCAAAAACTAATGCTCGGAGCTTTAGAGGAAAATGGAGACCAATACTTCCGATACATGGCAGCTAGGGGATGGAAACTCCCTCAAGGTTTTAATGTTGAACATATTATTCCAAAACAAGAGCCCACTGAGGCTGAAATCTTAAGGGAAGAAATACAGGAACTAAGGAAACAATTTACACAACTACAAACTTCAAAAGAGCCACCTAAGACATCATTTGTTGAATCAATTTGCGCTCTTCCATTTGATAGGAGTCTATACATGCTACCATTTCCTAAGGATATAGAGGTTCCTAAGTATGACAAATACGATGGAAATGGTGACCCTCACGACCATGTGAGACATTTCTATGCTATTAGCATGGACTTTATGCATGAAGACACCTTTCTTATGCATTTGTTCCCTAGAAGTCTAAGAGGGCAAGCTATGGAGTGGTTCACAAAATTGAGTCCTCCTCTTAAAACATTTGACGAACTTGCGCAACGTTTCATCCAGCAATATTCATACAACATTCAACATCCTGTGACAGTGCTAGACTTATGCAACATCAAACAAAAACCAGGAGAGTCTTTTGCAATATACCTTCAACGATGGAGATCTTTATACTCTCGGTATCCTCGGCAAGTGCCTAAGGCTGAAAAAATTGACATTTTTGTCAATACGCTTGTACTCGAATTATACTTTGATCTAAGAAAATAGTTATTCACATCCTTCAATGCCATGGTAGAAAGTGCATATCGCATTGAGGATGTTGCTATCAAAAAAGGTGATATTGCCATAAACAAGGACAAAATTAACAATGGAAACAGTAAACACAAAGACAAACCTTGGAACAAAAATAAGTATGTTGTCAATGACGGAGTAGTGGACACTCCTAAGACTAAGGAACCTGCATTTAACCTTTCCAATGCCATCTATGCAGCAAAGCAACAAGAAGGTTCGAAACCACAAACCTTTGACAAAGCCTCTAAATTTGCAAAGAAGCGACGTGTTTACACACCTATGGTCGAACCTTATGAAGTGGTTTTAAAAACCTTAATTGCAAACAAATTGGTCACCTTGCCAGACAACTCACGTCCTTACAATCCACCCATTAGACCTCCATGGTGGAGAGAAGATCATACTTGCAGCTATCACCGAAGTAAGGGACATAACACAGAGAATTGCTTCAAACTCAAAGATGTAATTCAAGACCTCATCAAAGCTGGAAAAGTTGTTACAGATGGCCTTGTTAAGAATACTGACCATAAGGCTTTCCAAAAACCATTACCTGAATATGAAAAGGGTGAGACCTCAAGGGTAGCTGCCAAAAAGAATCATGACGCCAAAATCAGTTATGCTTACGCTGACACTGATAATGTTATAAGCATGCTTGAGCCCATTGAATACGTATGTATGGCAAGCTCCAACAATAACAACTGACCAAATTATGATGTTGAAGATGAATGAACAAGAGTGGTCTTAAGGACATGATCCACTCCTCAAAATCATACTGATACTAGAGCCAGGGTGGTACTCCGGGTGACTGAGTCTTCATCTTCTCAAGGTGAACCACTCAACGCTATCACTAGGGGGCAATCTAAGGTTGTCCTAAAAGTTGCTAATGATCCTAAAAATGCTTCATCATCTAAATAACCAATTACTTCCAATATCTCCAACTATGATCTTGTTAGCCAACTGCAACGCACACAAGCACAAATCTCCATTTTCGAATTGCTAGAGTTATCTCCTTTGCACAGGGATATCCTTGAGAAAGCTTTACGTGCTACCAATGTTCCCACAGATATTGATGCAGAACAATTCCAAGCTATGGTGAACCACATCTCCTCGCCTCACTATCTCACCTTTTCTGAAGAAGATGACCGAGCTCTCAGTCATCCCCATAACCTTGCTCTTCATATCGAACTTCAAATCTTTTGTACTCGCATCCGTCGAGTCCTGATAGACAATGGTGCAGGGTTAAATATCATTTCCTTCAATGTAATCCAACAATTGGGCATGTCTGAATTTGCCATCGATCCTAAGCGCAAGATCACTATAAAGGCCTATGATGAGGTTGAAAGGCCTTCTAAAGGTCTAATTGTACTTCCAATCAGAGTTGGTCCAGTGGAGAAGAATGTCATTTTCCAAGTCTTAGACATACCACTTGCATACAACTTGTTGTTGGGACGACCATGGATTCACAATATGCAAGCAGTACCCTCTACATACCATCAGTTCATTAAGTTCCCTTTTAATGGTACTAAAGTGGTCGTCCCCGGCGACAACTCCATGTCTATCAACACATTATCTGCTGCCGAAACGCTAGTCCCGCACAATCACTCTTCTCATGAGCTAGCACCATCTTTCACAGAATGTGAACAAAAACTAAAAATGATGAGCCTTGGTATGGGCGAGTATACTTTGGACTCTATTGCTGCCTTACTGATTTCCCCTCGGTCTTATGGGAAACCAACTATTGCAAAGAAGTCTTCTGCTTCTGCTATGACACTTTTTGGCACTTTTGTGCAATCTTCCATACCACTAGAAGCAGAGAAGGAAGAACAAGCCATTAGGGACTGGATCTACAGAGAAGAGGAAGATGAGGAGGTTACAATGACTACCCCTATTTCTCCCAAAAAATATGGAAAAGGCTATAAATTTTTTACAAAAATGGGCTACCAGGGCCACGGGTCCTTAACTGGTTGTAAGAACGCTCTAGTTGAACCTTTAAGTCACACTCAAGGTCATGATGCTCGAGACACCGCTGGTCTAGGCTTTGGGCTAGACAATAATACAACAAACTGTAATCGAAGATTACTCATGTCTAGTGAATCGGAGGATGGTGACTCTCCCTTAATTGCTACTACTGCACAAGACGAAGACTTTGTTCCTCTCACTTCCCTCCTTTGGGGAGAAGAAATAGTTACTGCTAATAATGAAGAAGCTTCTACCTCCCAACAACAAGAACAAGAAGGGTCTACTTCTGAGGACATAAATAGAGGACGAATTAGGCAGAATATTGCTCATCTCATAGATAGGGGTCAAAGTACAGATTCTCATGAGTATGAGTGGGAAAGCCTCTCTGATGCATCTTGCGAGCTAGGGGTGGATGTCATTCATGCCTATGCAACCCAACCCGATGTAGTCGAATGGTCTAGTATGGGGTCGGATGAGTTTGACTCACATGTCTCAATGGATCACGCTAGTTCCTCTAGGACTATTCCTGAGCTGGACTCTTTTGCGACATTTTCTATAGGCTCAACTTCACAAGTCACCAGAGATGACTCCTTCCATATCAATCACATTGAAACTTCTCCCTCACTCTCACTAATTTACCCAGATCTCATAGATTGGTCTATCCAGAATCAAAGACCTGAAATATGATCTTTCCAAAATGACTATGAGATCGCTTGTTATCTAAATGCAATTGAACCTTTCATTTCTTCCACCAGCAAACCCGCAGTTAACATGACAGAATCGGATATCAAGTACCTTAGTCAAAAAATTAAAAGAAAAAATAAGCGATCAGACGGCGAAAACCACATTGTGGCTATGTCTGACCCTCAAAAAAGTAAAAATAAAGACATATCTAATGGTGAAAACCTCTTCGAGGCACCTGCGGATGAGGTACTTGGTAGTCTGCCAAGCTATTTCCAGGATAGATCTTCGGTTCTAGTCGAACCTACACAGCCTATCAACTTGGGAACAGAAGAATGTCCTTAGATTATCCATGTAGCTCAATCTTTGTCAAACAAAGAAAAGACACAGTTTGCTCAATTTTTTCAAGACAAGAAGGTCAACTTCGCATGGACATACTCTAACATGCCAGGGCTTGATACAGATCTCATCATGCATCATTTATCAATCTCACCAAATGTCAAGCCTGTCAAAAAGAAGTTGAGAAAAATGCATCCACATGCGGCTCTACTGGTCAAGATAGAGTTAGAAAAACTATTGAATGCAAACTTCATTAGGGCCATTGATTATGCTGAGTGGATTTCCAACATTGTACCTGTCTTCAAGCATGACAAATCCATATGAGTCTGTACTGATTTTAAAGATCTCAATAAAGCATGCCCTAAGGATGACTTTCCACTACCAAACATCGATATAATAGTGGACATGATTGCGGGTTATGAGATGTACTCACTCATGGATGGATTTTCTGGGTACAACCAAATAAAGATAGCTCCAACAGACCAAGAAAAGACAGCCTTTACATGTGCATGGGGTACCTTTTGCTGGAATGTCATGTCGTTTGGGCTCAAAAATGCTGGCGCTACATATCAAAGAACAATGACAACCATCTTTCATGATATGATGCATAAAAACATGGAAGACTATGTTGATGACACATTGGCAAAATCAAAGAAATGAGACACACATCTCAAAGACCTTAGTTTGATATTGGACCGTATGGAACAATTCCAACTTAGGCTAAATCCAAAAAAATGTGCCTTTGGTGTCACTTTTGGAAAATTGCTAGGTTATATCATTTCAGCAAAAGGCATTGAGGTTGACCCTGAAAAGGTCCAAGCTATCATGGATATGCCTCCACCAAAGACTATCAGTCAGCTTAGAGGTCTTCAAGGACGGCTGCAATCCATAAGAAGATTTATCTCTCAATTAGCTGATAAGGCTCAACCTTTCAATAAAAATCTGCATAAAGGATCTACCCACATTTGGAACAGTGACTGTCAACAAAGCTTAGACCAAATCAAAGGCTACTTAGCAAAACTGCCAGTTTTGATGCCACCCATTCTGGGAAAACCTTTGATTCTATACATTTCAGCTACAGATTCTTCTCTAGGAGCACTTTTAGCCCAAAGTGATGAGACGGGTAAAGAAAGAGCTATATACTATATCAGTCAAACTTTGGTGGCTTATGAACTAAATTATACAAGTATAGAGAAGGCATGCCTTGTTGTAGTTTTTTCCTCCCAAAAACTTTGGCATTATATGTTGGCCCATACGGTTCACTTGCTTGCCAAGATAGACCCTTTGAAATATTTATTAAGTAAAGCTGCACTTACTGGTCGCCTTGCTAAATGGATGATGATTCTTTCTGAATTTGACATTCAATATGTTGAACGTAAGGCAATCAAAGGACAGGCCATAGCTGACCAGTTGGCTGACTTCCCACTTGAAGATGTAGCACCTATGCAAATTGAGTTTCCAGATGCCTCAATCATGAACATTACTGACAGAACATGGAAGATGTTTTTTGATGGATCCCATACATAGAATGGAGCAGGAGTAGGGGTGTTGTTTGTTTCCCCTCATGGTTATACAATCCCAAAGTCCTACAAATTATTGTTCCCATGTACAAACAATATTGCAAAGTATGAAGCATTAACAAATGGGACAAAATGGCCCTTGAATGGCGAATAACTGAGCTACACATCTATGGGGATTCTCAACTAGTTGTGAACCAAGTAAATAATGAATATCAAACAAAGGATGACAAGTTGATCCCTTATAAAAAGTTGATAGATGCTCTAAGGAATTATTTTACCTTTGTAAAATTCCAACAAATTCCTAGAGCAGAAAACAAGGCTGTTGATGCTATGGCCACCTTAGCATCTATCCTCCAATTACAAGAACATGAATCACGATTTGAGTTCCTGGTGGAAGAATTGCATCATCCAGCCTATGATTCCTCAGATAACCGGTGATCTACACTATTGTGGGTCACAATTCCTCCCGCTATGTGGCTATTTTCTCCTACCTACGTGATCAAGTTATTCCCAAAACCCTCACGCGCAACCAAAAATGCCAACTCCTTTGTAATGCTTCACACTACACTTTGGTCTCTGGTGACTTGTATAGGAAGGGTCTAGACGGAACGTTGCTTAGGTGTTTAGAGCTAGAAGAGTTTGAGAAGGCACTTGCCGAAGTCCACGATGGCATTTGTGGGGTGCATTCTAATGGCCCTACACTTGCCCGAAAATTGCTTAGGACGAGTTATTACTGGCCCACCATGCAAGCTGATGCTGTGCGCTATGCAAAGTCCTGTCAGAAATGTCAGCTCCATGGCAACTTGATACATCCTCCCGGGTGAGAGTTAATTCCTTCTGTGACATATTGGCCATTTCAGCAATGGGCCTTTGACTTGGTAGGAAAGATTCATCCAAGCTCATCCAGCGGTCATAAATTCATCATCACAACAACGGAGTATTTCACTAAATGGGTTGAAGTTGTACCATTATCTGCTGCTACAGGCAAACATGTTGCCCTGTTTATACAGAATCACATCATTTGCCGATATGGTATCCCATCCTCTATTGTTACGGATAATGGAGGGTAGTTCAAGAATAAGGACTTAAAACAGCTATGCAAAAAGTTTCGAATTGAACAACACTGGTCCTCCATTTACTATCCCCAAGGAAATGGCCAAGCTGAGGCCTCTATTAAAACACTGCTGAAAATCCTACACCGCACAGTTCACAAGTCTGGGAAAGATTGGCACTTGCAAATAAATTCGGCACTTTCGGCCTATAGAACCTCTATTCGTACTCCTACAGGGGCTACGCCCTTTTCTCTAGTCTATGGCTCTGAGGCTGTTCTCCCATTAGAAGTCGAAATACCTTCTTTGTGCGTCTCATTACATGGGTTAATAACCAATGAAGATCATAGAGCTATGCGAGTACAGGAATTAGAGACTCTGGATGAACGACGCAAGGCTGCTTTTGATCACATGAGAGCTTATCAGAAGCGCATGTCTACACAATATAACAAAAAGGTTCACCCCCGTGAGTTCCAAGTTGGTGAACTCGTGCTTAGAGAGAATCCCAAAAATTAGCAAAATTGAGAACAGAAAGGGAAATTTGAACCTAACTGGTTGGGTCCTTACATTATCACAACAACATTTGGGTCTGGTGCTTACCAGTTGTCTACATCAGAGGGTGAAGAACTTGCAGAGCCTATCAACATCCTACACTTGAAGAAGTTCTATACTTAGAGGCTTGTTGCTCAGCTATCTTGTATATATCTATGAGCCTGAAAAAATCCTTAAAATCTGATGCAGGAGCATCTAGAGGTATAAGGGCAATCTTGTGTCACCCAAAAAAATGTACTTAGACTTAGTTTCTGTTTCATGTCTTTACATTTTTGGATACCCATTTGGCTCAAATAAAGGTTCCAACTCTCTTAGTTCATCTATCAGTGCGTTTGAAAATCTCAAAAAAATAGGAGCATGTATTTGGGCCATCATTTCAATAAACTAGAAGGTGTGAATTGGCCAGATGAATGTAATCATGATTTAGAGCATTTCAAAAAAAGAATCAGGTCAATAGGCCCCACGGTTTGAAAGTTATTGCAATTTTTCGAGTTTTGGAGACCTCCTAAGAATGCTTCAAAGTCAAGTTTGGGGCATTAAATGACCTCAAAAAGGGTCAAAAAATGGGGGACGAGCGAAGCTGGTCCATAGGGCTATAGAGCACTTCGAGAGCTTTTCGAAAATGTAAACGGTTCGTCAATCAGAGCTACGGTTCAAAAGTTATGCCTCCCGAAAGTTCGGCTACCGTTTCTGGATTCTTCTAGATTTGCACCGACTTCTAATGCAGCTTCTGGAACCTTCTATTTTGTCGGTGGATGCCTACTAGCACTTTCTAGAATTTACTCCTAGTCCTTAACCCTTCGGGGTCTATTTAAGGAGATTTTTGGGATTGTAAAAGGCAGTTCGGATTGGAGCTTGAGAGGAGGTGCTAAAAGGAGAAATATTCTCCAGATTTATGTTATTGTAAGCCCGTAGGGCATGTTTTGAAGTTTATTTTCTCTGCACTGTTTGTACTAGCTTATTTTCTCAGTTAATATAATTTCCCTTTTCTATTGTGTCCATTCTGTTGTTGGGTTGTGTCCCCATCAAGTGGTATCAGAGCGGGTTTTCCTGAGTGTGTAGACAGAGTGTCGACTGTGAGGCAGTTTGCACCAGGACTGTGTGGTTGTGGGATCGAGTTAGAAGATGCCTCCATGAAGAGAGCATGGCGGAAGGGCCAGAGCTATTGATCCTAAGGAGGTTAGAGCCCTCCAGAGGCAGGTACAAGCATTGCAAGAGGAGCTTCGTAGAGGAGCAAATGTTGCCGCAGGTGACAATAGTGAGGATGACAATGAAGAGGAAGTAATGGGACTAGAAGAGGAAGAAGACGAGGAAGTTCTGAATCCTGTAGAGGAAAGGCTTTTTAGGGCCATTACTAAGTTTGGGAAAATACCTACAATTGAAGTGGGTATATTTTCAGCAAATCTGAAACCAAATGAGTTGATCGATTGGATCAATGAACTGGAAGAATACTTTGAGTATGAGGATATAAGGGACCCAGATAGGGTTAAGTTTGCAAAGGCCAAACTGAAAGGCCATGCCAAAATCTAGTGGCAAGAGATTCAACTGGAAAGACTTAGAAGAGGGAAGGAGAAGATCACAAGATGGGATCGCATGGTGGACAAATTGAAGAAGCAATTCATTCCTGTGGACTACGAGCTTGATCTGTTTAAGAAGATGCATGGGTTAAAGCAAGCAGGAAGATCAGTCCAAGAATATACAGAGGAGTTTTACCGACTCCTGATTAGAGTGGGGCATGCAGAAGCAAATAAGGAGAAGGTTGCTCGTTATATCAGTGGGTTGCGACCTAGCATCCAGGAGGAATTAAGTCTGGTAAGAATGACTAATGTTGAAGAAGCATACCAGTTTGCCCTACGAGTTGAAGAGAAGCTGAGTAAAAGGTTTGAAGGAAGATAAAGAGGGCGCAGTCAAGGAAGAAGGGGAAGCGGTACATCATCTGGAGGCCGCAATGAAACTCAAAAGAAAAATGAAGATGAGGGTACTAGCAGGAACCAGAGGAATGAGGGTTTCAACCGCTCCCATGATCAAGACTTTGGAAATCAAAGAGGAAGAGGTAGAAGACGTGGACAAGGAAGAGGAGGCTTCCGTGGTACCTATTTCCATTACAATGAAGAAGGTCATCATGCCTTTGAATGCCCTCAACGACAAGGAAGGACAGATAGGAGAGCTGAGGGCCAAGCTAGGGTTGCCCATGTGGATGAGGATGCACAATCATCACATTCAGAGGATGCAGAAAGAGGAGAGACCTTGGTAAATGAAAGAGTCCTACTAAGTGGTGAGAATGAACTAGGACAACGAAGGAGTTTGTTTCATACTAGATGCAAGTGTGAGGCTAAATGTTGTGATGTGATCATTGATGGTGGTAGCACTGATAACCTAGTATCAAAAGAGATGGTCTCTAAGCTGAAGCTCAAGAGGGAGAAACATCCCCAGCCCTATCGAATTTCTTGGGTAAAAGATGATCATAAGGTCCTGGTAAGTGAACAATGTTTAGTAAAATTCAAAATTGGGAGTTACCATGATGAAGTTCTCTGTGATGTTATTTCAATGGATGTTTGCCATCTATTGTTGGGTAGACCATGGCAGTTTGATAGACATGCAATACATGATGGACATGCAAACACATACTCTTTGACAAAGGATGGAGTTTGCCATAAATTGAAGCCCATGAAAAAGGAAGGTGAAAAGGTATGTAGCAGTGCTAGGATTTGTCTTGTTGATGGAAGGAAGTTTTTAGATGGCATGAAACATCAGCGTATGTGCTATGCTTTGATTCCTAGGAAAGATAAAGAAGGTAGTAGTGAAATACCATTTGAAGTTTCAGATTTACTAGGGGAATTTGGAGATATTATCTCTGATAATGTTCCAGATGGATTGCCACCAGTAAGGCAAATCAGTCATTAGATAGATCTGATTCCAGGAGCTAGTTTACCTAACAAGGCTACTCACAGGATGACTCCTACTGAAATAGAGGAGCTAAATAGACAGGTTTAGGAGCTGTTGAGGAAGGGCTTGATTCGAGAGAGCCTGAGTCCATGTGCAGTACCTACAGTACTTGCACCAAAGAAGGATCGAGAGTGGAGGATGTGTACAGATTCTCGAGCTATAAATAGGATAACCGTCAAGTACCGGTTTCCTTTACCAAGGATGGATGATCTTATGGACTGCTTGAGTGGAGCTCAGTACTTCACAAAGATAGATCTGAAGAGTGGCTATCATCAGATACGGATTCGAGAAGGAGATGAGTGGAAAACAGCCTTCAAGACCAAGGAGGGTCTTTATGAGTGGTTAGTCATGCCCTTTGGATTGACAAACGCCCCAAGCACCTTCATGCGGCTCGTGAATGAGGTACTTAAGAAGTTCTTGGGAAAATTTGTTATTGTCTATTTGGATGATATTTTAATTTTTAGCAAGACTTTGGAAGAACATTTACTGCATATTCGTAGTGTCCTTGAAAGGCTAAGGGAAGAGAAACTGTTAATTAATCTAAGGAAGTGTGTCTTTGCAAAAAGGGAGTTAGTCTATTTGGGATTTGTTATATCACCTGAAGGTCTCAAAATGGATCCAGAGAAGGTAAAAGTTATCTTGGAATGGCCTACTCCAAGGTCTGCTACTGAGGTAAGATCATTTCACGGTCTGGTTAGTTTTTACAGGAAGTTTATTAAGAATTTTAGTGGCATATGTGTACCTCTAACTGATACAATAAGAGGGGATAGAAAAGAGTTCAAATGGACTGCAGCAGCTACGAGAAGTTTTGAATTGCTGAAGAAGAAGTTGACTGAACAGCCTGTGTTGGCACTTCCAGATTTTAGAAAAGTATTCCAGGTGGATTGTGATGCTAGTGGTAGCGCTATTATGGCTATATTAAGCCAAGAAGGTAAGCCTATTGCATATTTTAGTGAAAAATTGAATGATGCAAAGAAGAAGTATTCTGTTTATGATCAAGAGTTCTATGCAATAGTTCAGGCCTTAAAGAAATGGAGGCATTATTTATTACCAAAGGAATTTGTTTTGTATACTGATCATCAGGCATTACAGTACCTAAATAGCCAAGGTAAATTGAATCAGAGGCATATGAAGTGGGTAGAATTCTTGCAGAGTTATACATTTGTGTTGAAGCATAGAAGTGGAAAATCTAACAGGGTTGCGCATGCATTAAGTAGGAGACAACTGTTGCTTACAACAATGCAGGTTGAAGTAGTTGGGTTTGATGAACTCAAGAATTTGTACCCCCGGGGATCCTGATTTTGCTGAAGCATGGAAAGCTTGTAAAGAACCTGTTGCTGTAGATAGAACCAAGTGGTTAGATTATTTGATTTAGGATGGCATGTTGTTCAAAGGTAGTCAATTGTGCATTCCAAGGAGTTCCATGAGGGAAAATCTGATTAAGGAGAAACACAGTGGAGGGATGGCAAGACATTTTGGTCAAGATAAGACCATTTCCATTCTTAGAGAACATTATTTTTGGCCTCAAATTTCACAGGATGTGAAGAAGTTTGTACAGAGTTGCCAAGTTTGTCAAGTTGCCAAGGGGTTAGTCAAAATACTGGCCTATATCAGCCATTGCCTATTCCATCAAGGCCATGGGAGGACATAAGTATGGATTTTGTTCTTGGATTGCCAAGGACACAAAGGGGTAATGACTCAGTATTCATGGTGGTTGATAGGTTTTCCAAAATGGCACATTTCATTCCATGCCACAAAACTCATGATGTTGTCCATATTGCAGACTTGTTTTTCAAAGAGGTGGTAAGACTACATGATCTTCCAAGGAGTATAGTTTCTGACCGAGATACTAAATTTGTGGGGTATTTCTGGAGGACATTGTGGAAGAAGTTGAGAACAGACTTGAAATTCAGTTCCACGCATCACCCACAGACTGATGGCCAAACAGAAGTGGTAAATAGAAGTCTGGGCAATTTGCTGAGATGTTTAATTGGGGATAAGCCCAAGGGATGGGATTTGATTCTACCACAAGCAGAGTTTTCTTACAATAACTCTATAAATAGGAGTACTGGAAAATCACCATTCCAAATTGTATATGGGAATAGCCCAAGGACTGCACCAGAATTGAGGAAAATAGAACAAGGGGAGAGGACAAGTGTTGAAGCTGAGGAATTTGCTGAACACATCAAGCGTCTACATGAGGAGGTTCAAGCACACATTATCAAGATGAATCAAGAGTATAAAGTTAGGGCTGATCAAAGGAGAAGACATAAGGAATTCCAAGTAGGGGATCTAGTCATGGTGCACTTACGAAAAGAAAGATTTCCAGTTGGTACTTACAACAAGCTGAAAATGAAGAAATTTGGCCCCTCCAAAGTTTTGAAGAAACATAACTCAGGAAATGCATATGAGGTGGAGCTGCCAGATGGTATTCACATTTCTCCCATTTTCAACATTGCAGATTTAACAGAGTATCATGATGATGGTGCAGATGAGGAGCTGGTTTTAGAGCCATGTCCAATTCCTGCTTCTAAGAAGGAGGAGATAGAAGACATTCTAGATCATCGTGTGGGTAGGAGTACCAGAAACATGCAGTATGAAGAGTATTTGGTCAAATGGAAAGGACGGCCGATCGAGGACTCAACTTGGATTTCAGCAGTTGAGGTCTCCCATTTGGGATTTCCTCTACCATCCATAAAGTGACAGGGTCACTTTTCAATCTACCCTGGGTGTCTGATGCAGGAGCATCCAAAGGTTTAAGGGCAATCCTGTGTCAACCAAAAAAATGTACTTAGACTTAGTTTATGTTTCATGTCTTTACATTTTTGGATACCCATTTAGCTCAAATAAAGGTTCCAACTCTCATAGTTCAACTATCAGTGCGTTTGAAAATCCCAAAAAAATAGGAGCATGTATTTGGGCCATCATTTCGGTAAACTAGAAGGTGTGAATTGGCTAGATGAATGTAGTCATGATTTAGAGCATTCCAAAAAAAGAATCAGGTCAATAGGCCCCACGGTTTGAAAGTTATTGCAGTTTTTCGGGTTTTGGAGACCTCCTAAGAATGCTTCAAAGTCAAGTTTGGGGCATTAAATGACCTCAAAAAGGGTCAAAAAATGGAGGACGAGCAAAGCTTGTCCATAGGGCTATAGAGCGCTTCGAGAGCTTTCCGAAAATGTAAACGGTTCGTCAATCGGAGCTACGGTTCAAAAGTTATGCCTCCCGGAAGTTCGGCTACCGTTTCTAGATTCCTCTAGATTTGCACCGACTTCTAACGCAGCTTCTGGAACCTTCTATTTTGTCGGTGGATGCCTACTAGCACTTTCTAGAATGTACTCCTAGTCCTTAACCCTCCGGGGTCTATTTAAGGAGATTTATGGCATTGTAAAAGGCAGTTCGGATTGGAGCTTGAGAGGAGGTGCTAAAAGGAGAAATATTCTCCAGATTTATGCTATTGTAAGCCCGTAGGGCATGTTTTGAAGTTTATTTTCTCTGCACTGTTTGTACTAGCTTATTTTCTCAGTTAATATAATTTCCCTTTTCTATTGTGTCCATTCTGTTGTTGGGTTGTGTCGCCATCAAAATCAAAAAATGTCCTGAAAAAATGATCATCTTAGTGAAAACCTCACTTTGATGTATCAAAAAAAAATTAAAAAATTGAAAAAAGTTCTAAAAAAAACTCTGTCAAAGTGGTGAAAACCTGGAAACAGGCGCTACTTGAAACCCTTGCACCTATGTCTATGAATCTCAATCATCCACTTCGCTACACATTTCCTAGCTTGGAATTGTTTCTTGTCCTCATCTTGGGGGCATAGTTACTTAGCCTATTGAGGTATTCTTGTGCATTAGGGTTTCTTTGACAACTCACAAAATAGTGTTTCTCAACACTTCCCCCACTTTGACATCAAGTGTTTTTCAACACTTTATAGATAGTTTACCTACGGTCTCTGATGTCGCGATATTTCTCACTATCAGAATCAAGTCTGGAAGAAATGGCCAAGTGACTTATACACACGCACTTTAACATTTAAACGACTGAGCTATGTTGATATTTATCTACTTTGTGTGCTATCTATGATGGTTTCTTTGCCATGTGTTCCCTCCCTAATAGTCTTTCGAGGATGTCATTGACTAGAAGACTGGGGGCATGGGGCATGTCTTCTTGATTTCTGCTTGTGGGTATACTTTGTTTCTCTATAGTGTTGTAATAATTTATGCTGGTCCTATTCAACACGTTGACTTACAAATGTATCATCCTTGACTGTTTTGCAAGATCGCACTTAGGGTTTATCCTGACGCTTATGCCTTGATACAGGTGTAATCTTGCTAAATTAAACTTAGGGAATCTAATCGTGTAGTTATCTTGACTTACATGTCTTTGATGCTTAGATTGGATTTCCACATACCTATCTAATATCGATCATATTCATATCCTCATAGTTATACTAGTGATGGTTGTATGATCTCATGATGTCCCTAATAAATGCTCAATGATGAAATTAAGAGTCTAAATGTTATGCACTTCTTGCAGGTAAACCACTTTTCATATTAGCTTGCATTTTAGGTTCATTTTCTAGCTTAGTCCTTCATTCTTGCATATGGGGAGAGCTCTCTCTTCATCTTTTTGTGGACATATCAGCTAACTCCTTTCATATATTTCTTTACTTTCTTCTTGTTCATGTCTTTTCACCTTCTTAATCTTTCGCTTCATCTCTTTTCTATCTTGTCATCACATTATATAAAGTTTTGACCTCTTAAATAATTTTGATGTCCTAGATTCATTTTCGGGATCGAATTCCAAATTTGAGTTCATCTTGATGGTCAAAATTGTCTTTTAAAATTCTACTTTCATCTGAGTAGTTAGCTGACCTTTTGAGGTCTAATCTCTGAATCATCACTGGTGCATCTTCATTTCTTCATGTCTTCATCATTTCCATACTTCATATCTCCTTTTATTCACCTTTTCACATCTAAATCACCTCTCTACTAGATTTGACCTAATTTTTATGCTATATCCTTCAAGGTCAACTCTAGCCAAACTGGGGCATTTTATCAATTTCTTATAGTCATTCTTGGGTTCTAATCATCTATCTGTCATCTTGGACATTGTTCTATTCTAATTTTCTCATGTCTAGCTAGTTTCTGCATCCCCTTACCTCATTTCAATTTCGATCCCGAGGGGGCAGAAATACTCTATTGCTGATTGTTACAGCTATCTATTTCTTAGGAGCATTTGTTTGACCTAATCACTTGCTCTCGATCTATTCGATTTGCTAGATGTTAGAATTCTTTTCGGATCCTAACATCATCTTCCTAATGTTCAGTACTACTGCTATTAGGCTATGCATTCAGGACTTGCTATCTATTTTTGCATTTCATTCTTTGAAATCAGATATCTATATCTACCACCGCCTACTTGGCTTTCTATTTTCTTTGACATAATGTGTTCCCAGATCGATCACGCATTAGTCAAAGAGGGGCAAATGTAATCACCTAAAAATGGTCATCTAGACTATTAGCCCCCTTTTCAACATTTTGGCTAAATTAATTTAATCATTTACCTAGACCAAATTGCTAATAATCAATTTATTTGATTATAACCTATAGTTTGACTATGCTATCCTAAGTTCATTATTTGATTAAAAGAACATGTCCCCTTTTAATTAAATAAAAGACCCCATTCTTCTAACCCACTTAAAGTGCACACATAAAGTCCTTTTTCTATTTTGCAATTAAAAGAAAAGGCTTTGTGACTTTTGTCTTATATGACAAGTCAACTTATATTCTATTGGTTGACTTGTGTGTGTACATGGATCACTCCTATTTTTGAATTCAACCGTTCATCATCCACCATCTTCATCTTGATCTCCATCGTCCATACATCTTTAAAAGGGAGAGAGCTTTCCCCCTCAATGGATCCATCTTTTTTTTAATATTGTCATGCTGCAGGTTTTCTAACAGGTTTCCTTGGAGCTTTGTGGAGAACTTCTCATTTTCTTGTCTCATTCTCTCATTTCCTTCATATTAGTCTTAAGATCATATTGCATGATAGTGTAGTTTCCTTTGCAAATAATTAGATCACATAGCTTAATAGCTGGATAAAATCTCATTTTTAGTATAGCTTGCATTGTGCATCTCATCCTAATATAGTTTCATTTTTGCATTGCATGATCCAAGAGTTCTTTGACACTAGCACTCTTGCTCTTGTCTAAAGAATCTCCCATTTTGTGGTTTACTAGCAAGGGCTGCATTTCTAAGGCTCAACTGAGAGCTCCTATATGGTCATTTGTATCCCCCTTGCACTCCATAACTAGGGAGCTCTAAGTCGGCATTCAAGCTTTCCAATCTATGGAGAACCTCGGATAGAATGATTTAGAGAAGTGCACCTTTTCTAGTGTACACATATATGATTTTTTTGAATTTTTTAGAATGATTTAGAGATCACTAGTTCTCAAGTAAGATCACATCATTTTATCCCAATGTCTAGCAAGGTGTAGAATATGATGGAGTAGAAACCAAGTGGGTAAGATGGATAAGTAAGAAATAATGAGGCAAGTGAAAGTGATCCTCAAGGACTAACTCCTCAAGAGTACCCAAGCTAGGGAAACATAGCCATAAGAAGTACACTTTGGACAAGACAAGAAAGCCATGAAAGGAGATAGCATGTAGGATAAGCAATTAAAGCCAATAAGCGAGATAACATATGGGATAAGCAATGGAAGCCAATAAGAAAGATAGCATGAAATCATGTAATCCAAAAGAGTAGACTTGTCAAGAGACCTAAGAACCATGTTTATCTTTATTGTGATCAAGACTAAGGGGTCAACTAGATAGGATGGTGATGGAATAGAGAAATAAGAATGAAGCTAGATATGATGGCTATGAATGAATGAGTGAGAATAATAGGGAAGTTTATGGATAAGATAGCCAATACACAAGGATAGCTCAACATCATCAAGATCAAAGAGGAAAGATGAAATAGATGGATGATGGAAGAACTATGCATGATGCTTGTTTGCCTAGTTTTCATCATGGTAATTATCCAAGGTTCCACAAAAAGTGGCATTCACCATAGGATGAATTTATTTATCTTTGCTTTTTCTACCAAGGTGTTATGAGAAGTGGTTTTCACCAGGGCACATTTTCATTTTTTTCTTCTTTTTTCCTTTTTCTCTTTTTTTGAATTTTTAGAAAGAGCTCAAGCTTTTTCAATTTGCATAGTGCTCCTATAAGAAGGATAAGTCATGATAGACCAAGACCATAGAAAAGTATGCTCATAGATGTTGATAGGGTTAAGGAAGAGAGATGGTAGTAGTATAAGTATATGGAGGATAATAGTTCATTCCTTGAAAGGATTGTAGCAGTATGGATATTAAGTATGTGTAGGCTTGAAAATATGGCATAAGTGCAAGTGAGAAAGTGGATAAGATCAACATTGACACACACCTTGAAAGGTAATGGAATGATAGAGGAACCATGGATGAAATAGCTTGAGGTTTAGGTGTATGAGGTGGTAGGAGAGATTTGGAAAAAGGTGGAGTGGAAGGCTTTGGAAGATTTTTAGGAGATTTTTGGAAGAAGATGGGATGGAAGCCTTTGGAAGCTTGAATGTCAACTTTGAGTTTTTTTCAATATTCAAGCCTTTCAAGAGAGACTTGGGAATCCATATAGCTTTAGATTTTCCTTTGGATACTTTAGAACACATTTATTCAATAATGGGTTTAGGAACCTATATTTTCTTCGATTTAGCTCTTTGGGTAGTGGACCTTGTGGTCTCTTGAATAATTTCTCTTTCTTTGTATTCACATGTAGATTAGATAGGACATAGTGATCTTCATTTGTAAATGTATTATTGTGTTTGTTCTTAAGTTGATCATCCAAATTTCTTCCAAAAGACTTGGGATTTGTGGATGAATAACGTTGATACTAATGGGTCATATGGATAGATGGATATGAATTTTTCAAGGATGAGAGCCTTTCTTGATCTTGATGTATAATAAGATAATTAGGTGATGAGCCAGAAATGGAAAATGTAGGAGATGAAGGAACATAAGTTCCCAATATGGATGGATGTTTTGAAGGCTTTAGCTTTGATGGATAAGGACCAATGATAGATTTAGGAGATGCAAATGGATAAGCAATAGTGATATCAACATCTTTAGAGCGAGCAATGTAGCCAAGGCCATCAATAGACTCATGAGTAGATTTGATAGTAGCAACATTTTTAGTAGGATCATTTTAAGTTTGAGTATAGTTTTGAAGTGGATATGGAGAAGTAGAACATGAGAGGACACTTTTATCTTGACATGTTTCTTTAGATAGCATAGGCATAGAACTTTTCTCATGGTTTTTAGTAATCTCAATGGAAATAGTGCAAGCGGTATCATCACATACTTAGGAGGTGGGAAAGACATAGAATAGGGAAATGTGACATCTTGAAGGAGATGAAAGGGTGTTTGATCTTGATATTTTTGGACATTTATAGCTTTATCTTTTTGAGAGTCCTATTGACATGGAGCCACTCCCAAGGACAAGGGAGAATATAAGGTTTTCATGATAGGCTCTTCAAGAGGTAATGAAGGATTAGCTGAAGTAGGCATAGTAGGCATAACATTGGATGAAGGTTGAGGATCTTTAGTCTTAGTCGCATGTAAAAGATTTGCAGCCAAGTGAAGATTAGCTTGAGTTTGTTTTAAAGGTAGCCCTTGAGGGTATACATAGTCAATATGAAAAGCATTAGGTTTTTTTTTTTATGGAGGTATGTTGGAAAGCTTTGAATTTTTAAGAGGTTCATGAGTGTTGGAAGAGGTAGGGGTGTCAAGGAGACCATCACTAGACATAGGTTCATCAACATGATCATGCTCAAGAGAAGTATCCTTATCACATGATTCATTAGAGGTATCAACAATCCCATCATCAATAAGATCTTGGACTTCATGTTTAAGCTCAATGCAATATGAAGTGCTATGCTCATTAACTCAATCATAAGAACAATAGATATCCAAGAATGGGTTTCCATATGAGCTAGACTTAGGCAACATGATAAGCTTAGTGCTAAGAAATGTTTGCAAAATGTCATCATAAGAATATTCCAAGGGAGTAAAAGTTATCTCAAAAGTATGCCTAGGCTCTTCTTGTTGTTTCTTAAGTGAATAGGATGCATCCATATATTCATCAAAGATAGGTTTATCATGAAAACTTGGCATATGATCCAAGGAGGTTTTACTTGCTATCTCTCTAAAGAAGTCTTTAAATCCAATAGATGAAGATAATTGATGTCTTGGAATATAACATATAGACCTAGAAGAAGATGACCCATGTGTATAGTGAGAGCTTAAGGGAAGCTCATGCGATGATTCCATTCTTTCCTCTAACTTTTTCTCAAATTTAGACTCTATTTCTATAATGTGCCTAGTGAGATGAAAGTAGGAAAGATCATTTATCTCTTCTAGTCCTTTATATTGAGTGTATAGATCTTGAAAGTCTTTAGTGGCATATAAGAACTCGCGATCATATAGACTTGGTTAAGGTTTGGTAGCACAATGTTTGAAGCCCATAGTGATAGATGGAAAATCAAGCATGAAGGATAGTAGAAGAAGCTAATAAGGTGACACAAGATAACTTGATGTACAAACTAGAGAGTTAGAATTTCCACTTGCCAAGAGAGATAGCAATGAAAGAGTGACTTGTCAAGTAAAGCGTCCAAGAAGATTACAACACTAGTGACTCAAGTCAAGAGCTAGAAAAGAATCCAAATAGCTAAGTAGATAGAAAAAACTAGATGATTGAACAACTTTCCCAATCAGAGAGTGTAGTCAAAAGATCAAGGTAACCATTTCAACAAAAGAAATTCTTAGTATGTTAGCATAGACCATGAAGATGGAAAAGACCAAGAGCACTAAGACCAAAGAGCCACTTTAAGCATGTTCAAGCACTAGAGACATAACAAATCAAAGTCAAATGATGAAACTACCTGTAGCAAGCATACAAGCAAATGTTTGCACTTAATGTTTTGACTTGGTTGACAAAGTTTGACAATAGTTGATAGCATAAAAAGTTTGATGTTCAAAAACAAGTTTTCAAGGAAGATAGTGACACATGGAGTAGTCTTCAAAAAATCAAGCAAGGGATAAATAAAACTTGCATGATACAAGAATATGTGAGGTCTAAAAAGGAAAACCCTAGAAATACTGTCATGTGTATGTATAAAATATTTTTACAAGTCTAGCACATTTGAGAACGCATCAAGAAATATCTACGTAAAGGACATGGTTCATTAATCAATACCTTGGCCCACAACTTGATGCTAAAATTCCTCACACAAAGTGGTTTCCCACAATAGATATTGGCTTTATCATAGATGGGTTACACACATCTAAAGGAGCACATATGGCTAGTCAAATCTTGGGGTGATCCAAGTAGTCCACTAGGATCATTCCTTGCACCAAGATATTGAGCGGCAAAATAGGGGTATCCTCTATCCTAGGTTCTTAATAAGGTCTTTAGTTCATAGCACTCCTCTTGCTCTCAATATGGGACACCTTATCATATGATAAGCAATAGACCTCACAACCACAAGAGTACCTTAAGCATTCTCACCTAGCGATTTCCTCATGGTCACAATCCCACAAGTACTTCCACTAGATGAAGACAAGTACTATGTATACCAAAGTTTTTTTTCCTTGATATCCTTGAGTTTATAGTGTGTTGGAAGAGTTGGGTTCACTTGTCCCCACTTGGATCATTCCTCTTGATCTCTTAAGAGCAAGTCTGCTAAAAATTCTAGACTAAACAAAGATGAGTAACACCAAGAACCAAGGTCACAAGGGTTTGCACCAATGCAATCCAAGCTCCTAATGCTTCCTCAATACATGTCAAACAAGTTCATATACCCCTTACTCCACTTTGGCATATCAAATGGGTCAAGAAATCTTATTCACCTAAAGGTGAAGAACATACTCTCCTACCAAGTGACAAGCTTTAGTAAAAAAAGTAATTATGTGCCTATGAAAAAATTAAATCTAGCTTAAACTAGGCAAGCATAATAGACACATGAAAGCATGAAATGAAAATTAAATTTTTATTTAAAAAAAAGCTAGGGCAGCCTTGCAAACACATTAGTAACCCTTTTATCTTTGACAAGCATTCTTTTCTTTAATTATGGTAAGCAAGGTGAAACCCCTACAAAACAATAAGGTTAGGGCATCAAAGATAAGTAAGACCTAAAACACAAAGTGGTTAGTTGCCTCAAAAATCCAAGTTGTCTTCCAATCAAGCATATGCAAAAGAAAGTGCAAACTAATCACAAATGCTCTCTTTTTTTACTTTTTGTTTTTGACCTAGTCAACAAGATTTGATTTGTTTGCTATTATTTCGGCTCCAAAAATAGAAATGCAAAGAAGAGACCCCTACTAACAACTAGAGATCTTTCCAAAAATGCAAGACATTAAACAATATCTCTTCATTTTCCCAAAATAAACCAATTTTTTTTTCAAATTGAGTTATTGAGCCCTAATATAAGTTCCAAATTCCAAAAAAAAAAAGAACAAACCCCCTGTATAATTTAAATTCCTTTCCAAAAATGTAAATGTTTTTGAAAAATTTGTTGATTTGTGACCATAAACAATTTTTATAAAAAATAAAGAAAAAATAATAACTAATGCATATCAACTTATAATGATCTAAAAATCAGTCTAAAACATCTTGGATGTATCCTAAACCTGCAAACAAAATTTCAGTTCCAAACTCCAAGCAGTGTGAAAGATATGATAAATCTTTGAAAAACTAAGGATTTAGCCTTCAAACGAATTTGCACAAGGGTTAGCCTTAAAACCAAAGTGAGAAACCTACAAAACCACTTGATTAGATGCAATAAGTTACTATAAAAAACTATAAATAATAATGTAACCAAAATGCAAGCAAGAAAATGGAGCTAGAAACTTGGTTCTAGCCCCACAGTGGGCGCCAAAAATGTATACTCAATTTTTGCACTTCTCTAAACCCTTCTATCCAAGGTATCCCATATATTGGAACATTTTACTGGCGGCTTATAGATCCCTATCCATGGAGTGTAAAGGTGTGTGATTGTGCATATGAAGAGCTCTCAGATGAGCCTTAGGGATAATACCCTTGTTAGTAAACCATGCAATGAGAGATTCCTTAGACAAGAGCAAGAGTACAAATTTCCAAGAGAGCTCTCAAACATGTAATGAAAGAATGACCTATGCTAATAGAGATATGGGTAGAATAAATATTTGAACAAGCAAAATGATTTACATTTTTATCATATCATCTCACTGTTACTCTCTAACCATTATAACAACAAATATCTTAACCTAGTGGACTTAATCATCTTAATTTGCAAATTCATTTATAACGTGACATTCCATTAAATTTTTGTAAGTCCTTTAGACAAGCTACTCATTGAAGGGTGGCAAGGTCTAGATGATCTTTAGTGAAAATCCCTTAATAGTGTCATACCTAGTGTCCTTTAATCTCACTTCAGAAGAGTGAAATTATTTTGGGTATCTAGTCCCGAGTGGTTTTACCCTAATTTAGTTTTTGCATTAAAAATTATGGTGTTAATGTATTCATGATTTTTTTGGATGTTATTTACTTTTATAAGTTGGAAAATGTTTTTTATTACGGAAAACAAGATTTAAAAGGGCCTTGAAACCCAAACATTACAAAGTTTGAACAAAAATAGAATACTTAAAGTAACAAAAGAAACCCTAAGCAACTAGCTGAAACAACTTCCCAAACAAAAGATACAGCTAGGAAAAATCCAGGGAAGTAAGACAAAAAATCCAGGACTAGACATGAAAAGCTAGGGCACTCAGGCAATGTCTCTTGGCATTTTTGCTGCACTTATCTCTAGCTCTGACAGTCTATCAGTTGCCTCCTTCATGTGTGAGAGTTCCTGGTCAAGGGCTAGGGTGTCCTTCTTCCTCATGCTGGAAATGGTATGCTTCCTTAAGTTGTCATCAGGGGTCCTATCCTTAGCACTATGTAGGGCAGGGTCCTCCTCCTTGTTGATTCTTTGCTCCTCCATATTGTTATTGAACAACTTAATATTCCCGTTGGCCTCTTTGAGAATATTATAGCTTTGTTCCACTATAATCTACATTGAGCTCTCCATCATTTGGACCCTATTCTTGATCTCCTCTACTCTATTGTCCATACTTGTTTCCTCCTCCGTAACCTAGTTCTTCAAGCTATAGTTCTCCCTTCCCAAGCTGCTCACCTGGTATTTAAGCTCTTGGATTTCATGGAAAATCCACTTGGTTGTCCACTTGGTGGATTTCATGGAAAATCCACTAGTGGGTGGTAACCCACTAGTCAACCCATCAAAGTTTCACCCATAGATCAATGTCCTAGTACATGGCATGACCCAATAAAAATGTGTAACCCACGTATGGGACTTAACATGTTGGTTTTGAATGTGTTACCTATGTATAAGTTGGAAAATGTTATTCACTATTGTAATTTGGTCAATGAAGATGACACTCAATATAGGAAGTATATTTGTTAAATGCTTAAGATTGATTAAGTTTACTATGCTTATCGAGTTGATTAAGTTGAAGTTTTTATAAGTTGGTGAAATTTATTAAGAGCTTGTAGGGTAACTGAGGATAATTAATTCACCTCCCTTCTTAGTTATCTAACAAAAGGGAATGAGCCACCAAGATAAAGGCTTCTAACTCGACATCCATACACAAGAGTACAAAAATAAAGAAAAAGAAACAAATCTAAAAAGACAAAGACACAAAAAAGGGTTTAGTACTAAAACAAACCCAAATCAGCTAGTGAAGAGACCTCAACCAACAACATCTCACCCACTAATATCATATTTTGAAGGCTATTAGAAGATCATACGTGATGACATAAGAAATACAAGAGAAACATCATTAATAACATACCTTCATGATATATTCCTACTAGTGTGCTTGTGTGTGTGAGAGAGAGAGAGGCAAGGGGGCAGCGGGGGGTGATTAACTCACCCAATAAGGTGGCCACCCTATTATGAACTACAAGAAGAGTTTCTTGCAAAAGATGGCATTGAATGGACTAATGGTGGTAACCCACTAGTCAACCCATCAAAGTTTCACCCATAGATCAATGTCCTTGTACATGACATGACTCAATAAAAATGTGTTACCCACGTATGGAACTTAGCATGTTGGTTTTGAATGTGTTACCTATGTATAAAATTGAACATATCCTTAAAGAAACAATGCATACCATTTGCATAGCAAAGGACATTAGCCCTTGCAATTTAAGAACATAGACAATCATGAAAATTATATATTGCTTATGGAAAAAGGACCCTCAAAAGGGAGAAATCTTGATTACAAGACATCTACCTAAGAGGAGTGCCTGGACAAGATAACATATCCAATACAAAAGAAGAGGGGAACACAAATTAATCCACCTAGCTCTCTATTTCCAAGGGAGATAGGAATTTAGGATGAAGGATGCAAACTTTAACCCAAGATAAGAGAAAGTGTTTAAAATGGACATAGCTTTTCTAATAAATAAGAGGTGATAACATAAGACATACATCTCTTATAAAAGACAGAATCCATATTCAAGACACAATTCTTTATAAAGAAAGAATAGTGTCACATAATAAACAAGTGCCATTTAAGCCCAAGGAAAGTAGATTATTAGAAAATAAGAGAAAAAGAATGGACAAGACATCTTTCCCACCAAGCACAAGGAAAGAAAAATAAGTTGATGGTGGATTGTATAACAAAATCATGTAGTATATAAAGACGAGTTGTAAGCAAAAATCATAATATAGCCATGCACAAAACAAAAACACCCTATATCCAACAAGAAGTGTCATAGAATAATGCAACACCATAGAGAAAATTAAAGTAAGAAACATCATAGGATATGCAATTCCAACAACATAAGATTCTAGAAAAGATATCACATATGAAGGAAATTATAGATGATTATTAAATGAGAAGCATTAAAATCCAAGGCATGAAAAGACATTTTTAGGTAGAGACACTCGATCTTTCATGTAACAAAGCATTACATAACCACAGATAAGAATATACAATGAAATGTTGCAAGTCTATGGATAAATGAAAGAGGTGTATGAAAAGATACCATGTCACACCTACTTAGTTGTCATAAAAGAAACAACAAAGGAATAACATATCTGAGAGAGAGAGAGAGAGAGAGAGAGAGAGAGAGAGAGAGAGAGAGAGAGAGAGAGAGAGAGAGAGAGAGAGAGAGAGAGAGAGAGAGAGAGAGAGAGAGAGAGAGAGAGAGAGAGAGAGAGAGGGTCCAATATATTCCCCAAAGGATATATTATTTATAAATAAATATACACTTAAAAGCATAAGATTACACTTGGGATGCTAATCCCTATATTAAAAAAAAAATGCATGCAAGAGAGAACATCACAAGTGAATGAAAATTCATAAAGGATATTGGATGTATTGAACAAGGACACATTTTTTCTCCCTAAGTGGTTGCAATTTATACTAGACATGTAATTTCAAAAAATCGTATGATTTCACTCAAGATGTTAATCCGTATGTAACACAATAAATGAATGCAATAAAGGATGACATTGTATACAAGGAAAATAATTCAACAAAGGGAGAAAGTGGATTCTAATATATAGATAAAAAAAAGAAATAGGGCCTTTATCCCCCAAGTAAGGAAACAAGGGATATGACTATTATGTCACTCACATAGTAGGATAATGAACCTTCAAATAATAGGCTAACAATGTAACATAGTTAGGAGCAACATGATAGGGATGTAGATGTATGGAGTAAAATTCTCATGGAAAAGATACCATTCATCATGTCAATTCATATGAAATATAATGTAAGCAATGAATTCTTTAAATTGAAAATTAGCATGAAGCATAGAAAAAGAAGATCTCTTTGGTAGAATTAGAATGAATTTGTAAGACAAACATTCAATATGCATATATGCAGTAAGTAAAGGTGCTTGAGTCACAAAGTCAAGAATGTATGTTGGTCTGAAATATAAGGTTTTTTAATGTTGAAGATTTGAGAAGCCACCCATAGGGTCAATGCAATTAAGGTAGTTATGGGCTAAGGTTGCATTGGTGAAATAAGGTCACAATAATCATCTTTCTCAATTATACCTAATTTGATTTGACTTGTGTCTTGAAAGGAGCAAGAGGAAGCATCAAGTGTGTGGTCTTTGATGGATAAATCAGTCTTAGGAGAAGGAAAAACAAAATTCATCAAGGCCTCATGTATAGAAGGAATACGATGCATGCAAAGTGGTTATTCATTAAGAGAAATAATAACGCTATCATCCAACAATGTCCCATGAGTAAGGGAGTAACCCACATCCTTATCAAAGGGTTCATCCTAAATAGTAGGACTATTGAGGTTAGGAACATCATGAATCACTAAAGGTTGATCAACATCATCTTGAAAAAGATTACCCTTTGGAGGGGGATGAGAAGCAATGAAAGGAAAAACTAAGTCCTCTACATATGATTGAAATGGAAAATCTTGAAGATCATGAATGAACCTTGAAAACAAAGATAAGAACCCCATTGAAAGGAAATGGAATGACTATAAAGAAAATGCAATCTAAAAATGAACTAGATGCAATTTCTTTTATATTTTCATAATGCAAATATATGAAATGCAATATATAAACAATGCAAAAGGAGATCTAAATACCACTAATGCAAACAATAAAATACAAAGTAGATTTAGATACACCAAGAAGAAATCTAACTCTAAAATTGAACAAAAAAGGCAGTCTAATCACCAAGACCAAAAGTGGAAATGTTGTAGCATAGGGTCACCAAAATGCATAGGGTGAACACATAATAAAATGCAAGGGGAAATCTATCACCACAAAAGAAATAGTTGTTTCAGGCAGGTTCACCAAAATTTATAGGGGGGAAATGAATTGAATCAACTACCCTATGCATAGATGAAGGGTGAAAACCAAGTTTCACCTCCTAATGCAGGTTGATTTTAACATAAGATAAAGTGTCATCTCGTGACCTAATGCAAAAGGGTGTATTGTTTGGAATCGTTTATCCCTTACCTCCACAAAGAGAGGGTTTTTATGCAAGTAGATATGTAATTTAAAGTTGAATATAGAAGCATGGAAATGTGTATGGAAATAAAGAAAAATAACTCACCTTGCAGATATAAACTTTTAAATGAGCTATTAGATGTTGTAGGAAACCATTGAGATTTGGGGTTTGGATCTATAAAAACAAATTTTGTAAAACCCATAAATTGCTGGATCTTGGTTAGGGTAGATCTAGAAGGTTAGGGTCTATCTGAAGGGAAGTTAGGGTCACACCATGTCCCTAACCTTTAGTGTCTGATCATGAAACAATTTATGAATTACTAAAGGTATGCTAAGAGGATATCTAAATCTATGATTTATTTTTCCTTCTAAGATCTGTAATGTGCAAGAAAAAGAGCTTTCTTTTGTTGATGGAGGGTTGCCCTAGTCAAACCTTAATTTAAGAATCAACCTTGAAGCTAAAATAGAGATAGAGAATGCTAGAAAGTAGTAGAAGCAGATATAATACGAAGCAATATAAATCTATGAATATGCTCTTGAATTTAGAATGTAATTAAGTATGTATATGCAATAACCTTGACTCAACTTCAAAAACCATATGAAAGGAAATCAAAACCTTCATGAATTGATGTGCTTGAAATTCTCCTTAGGAATGAATGTAGATGTTGAAGAGATGAATGTAGAAGATGCAACAAAGGGTCTTGAATATTGAATTTATGCTAGATCTTTTATAAACTCCTTCAATTGCTTGAATGCTTGAATCCTTGATCTTCAATGGAGAACTTGCTTGAATACCTTGAATGCTTGAGTGCTTGTGCATAAGAAATGTGGATCGATGGATGCAAAATGGAGCAAATGGATATGATTATAAAATATTTAGAATAAACTCTCTCCCATCGACCAATCAAACAATAAATTAATGCCTCAGATTAAACCCGACCCTTAAGCCAAGAAGGGGACCCAAAAATGGATCTCGATCAAGGAAACACTACATCATTAAGGACACACTGTATCCTTCAACCCCAAGCATAGAAACCCCTAGGGCCCCATATCAAGTCCCAGTTTAGTAAAATCATGTGCAGATCTCAAGAAACCTTGTTTTGTTGTGGAAAAGAGTTTTTGAGTGATTGAAACAAGAGAAAGGGAGGACCCAAGTGAGTAGGTCCTACCTTGAGTTTGGAACCATGAAAAAGGAATATTACAGAGGACCTATTAGGTCCTACCCTAATTCCATATAGGAGGAATAAAAAGAGACAAGAAGAAAGGGAAGAATGTAAATTAAATGCAATTTATGATGAAATCACATTAAATGGGTACTAAATTGTCATTAAAATGAAGTGCTTCCAATTTAAGATGCTACAATGAGTACTAGTAAAACATTCAAAATGTTTCATAAACTTACACTATTTGTTGGGGAAAAATTGTGGTTCGACCAATTAACAAAATTTATAAATCAAAAAGTTGATGAGATGACATAACACATGTATGAAGAGATTAGATGAAATATAAAATCAAATTATTTGCAATTTGAAGTTGAAAGAGTAAGGAAGTAAGCTCTATGACTGGAATAATTAAAATTTAGTAAGCTAAGGCTTTAGAAATGTTGGAATGTTGACCTGTGCTACAAAGATAGAGGATGAAAATGATCCAGATTTGAAAGTCTAAAAAGGACCTAGTTTAGGAAATCCAATTGCCAAGCTTGAGTCAAAATCTTAGCTTTGGATAGGGTGTTTTGGGTTACCAACCAAACCCAAATCTAAAAGATAGGTAGTTATTATTTAATTTGTTAGTTTTTTAAAAAGGGTTTGTAATAGGGTGACACTTTTTCATCCTAAAGGGGTACAAAAACCATTCAACCACATGTATAAGTGGTGTGAAATGTAAGGAATAGACATAATATCCCAATACTAAGACTTATTCTACTACTGTATATTTTGCACTTTAATCTATTATGAACAAAAGACTCTTTTGAAGTATTAATTTATAACTCAAAATTTCGTTATATTTGAAGTTGTGGATTGGATGATTCCAACTTGATTAGTCCTTTATGATTTTTAGATCTCAAGAAGACAAAAACAACTTTGAATTTTTTGTGGTTGAAATTTATCTTTGTTTTCTTCTAATTTTTTATCATTAGAATTAGTAGGCACTACTAATTCTATCCTATTGGTCTTATCAAGTCAAGTTTAGTAGGACTAGTCATGGCATAGTAAAATAATTGAAGACATTGACGATAAGCAGTTGATAGGAACATCCAAGTGGTGCTCTTTGTACCACTAAAGTTGTACGTTAATGAAGGAATTGTCTCTATTGCCCAACAGAAGAAAGACATTGGTCTAGAATATATAATTGAAGTCTCTATCCATAGGATTACAATCAGAAACTAGTCAACAATATCTATTATAAACCAAGCAATGAAAACCCAAAGTATTTAGTACTCTTAATAGAAGTTTAGTAATTAGAAGATAAGTTATAAATTGTAAAGCCTACAATTTGATCTCGCTCAAAATTCATTTCCATCTTGAGAGATCACCCTAAAATCAAGTAAAACATCATATAATCTTCTATTAAAAAAACTTTTAACAATGAGAAAATGTTTAAGTATAGGCCCACTTGTCTTAGTTATGTAGAGTCTAAAGAGTAGGGGAAAGAGATCATATTGATTGTTCTCGTTAGTTGGCCAAATCTTTTGGAAAATCTAAGGATTGAGCTAGGAAATCCCATAGGATTTTCCAATTTGTTGATTTGGTAACCGACATGTTCCTTTTCCTTCTCTGAGTTTGAACATCCCATATTGAATGCCCTAATAGTGAGATGCTTTGTACTTCACCAATTATTCTAGTTCGACATATTGTTTCCAAATTCTAGAGTTTGAAACTAACCTAGTAATCTTTGGAAGTGGTTGCATTGGGCTCCATCTCATACAAATTTATGCATACATGTTGTAGTCTTTGTTTTCAACTCCTCCAACCATGAAAAATCTCCCCAATTTGTTCGCCGCCATCCTTAATGTGTCAAATTCTAAAATTCAAAAGGGAGATTTTTGAGTCTAATCCATACCATAATTTAATTTATAACAATCTTTAGAGGATTGAAATCAAGTTCCTAATCCCTAATGTAGATTCCCATTCCACCCATTATGTAGGGACCATTATTCAAAATTCATTATTTTGCCTCTCTTATCTCACATATTACTAAGAAAAAGGCATTAGGTAAGGTTTTTGTTCTACCTTGAAGGGTCATGATTCATCACACCCTTTTTTGATTTTTTATATTGTTGCTCATTCACCCTTCCATTTCATGAAAAAATCTCTCTTATAACTAGGAAACCACATCATCTCAACAAGTATTATGAATTTCAATCATAGGTAAAGGGCTTTGATTAGAGACAACATTTACTTGAGGGTTCTTACTCTTCAGTGAGCTTGCATTTGATAGATTATTCACTCAGATGTTCTTTAGCCTCCACACCTTCTTTTTCACCTTCTTCCTAGTAGATTTTGCTCATTTCAACAATCTCCCATATCCCATAGCCTTGGTTGGATTGAAACCTTTCTTGCCTTAGAATTAATCCGTGTTTTCCCTCAAGCTGTTGCATGACCAATGTTCCATGCTTGGTTCCACATTTTTGGTCTTTGTAGTCTCCACATTGAGAGGTACTTATTTGTTTGTAGCCTCTGCAAATTCACATACCCACACCCTGAAATTTGATAAATGCTTTTCAAATCACCTCCAATGATTACTTCCTCGTGTGCCGTTTATCATTTTCCACCTCTCAACATAAAGTAAACTTTGAATTGAAAGATAATTAAAGAATCTAGATATTTAACATATATAAAACTTAAATGACATAAAATATCAAGAAGTTATAACTTAACAACTCTATGAACAAAAATGATAAAGATGATGATATTTGATATAAAAACCATTCATCAAGATTCAATTTCTTAAAATTCAACCTTAAATAAATATTATATTTTAATAAAAAACCAAATGATATTTGATAATATAGTTGGTTAATTTTAAAAAATAATCAAATAAAAGTTAAAATAATATGATTTGATTAGCTTCTATTAAAAACCAATTGAAAAATACTGTCTCCATGCCAAAAAAACACCAATTGAAACCTAATAACTATATGCCAATTATACACCAATTGAAAGCTAATCCATGCCAAGGGAGAAAGAAAATGATATTTTTGAAGGCATGCACTTCACCACTCACATACATCGTTCCATTGCATGCGCATGCAACGGTGCTGCATTTCAATGCATTCAAAATGCATTAATTTAGATTGTTATATTAATTTCATGCTTAATAAAAATGCATGTTGCAGTTCGTTTAGTAGGCATATTTTTAATTAGTTTGCATAATATGCAAAACTGTTATTATGATGCAATCTCTTCGGATGTTATTGTTTAAGAATTTTTATTATAGTTTTCACTATCTTCGATTGCATGTTATTGTTTAGTATTTTTTTATTGTAGTTTTCGCTATCTTTCTTCATCAGCATTTATTCAGAATTAAGTTTTTCAGTTTTTCTATAGAATTTATTCTTTAAATTCAGAAATTACATCCAATAAAAATAGAATTTTTATTTTTCTATTTTTACTCTGATTTGGGTTGTTTTATTATTATTAGTTTTTGCCATTGGCAGGAATACTTATGCATTCATGTCATCTTAATATCACATTAACACTAACCAATCAAATCAAAGAATTTAAAAGATTATATGAAACTTCAAATGTTTATATGTTTTTCTATTTTTTCATTATTTTATAAATTACATTTTTCATTCATTCTATTGGTTCGTACTATTTTTGGTGGGGGAGAAAATTAATTTTCTTCAACAAAAATACAAATATTTCTAATAACTTCATCTTGCATTAATGAATGCATTAAACTTTGATTTTTTAATAAAATTATTTAAATTATTACTATTATTTTACTTTTGTAAAAAATAATTAAACAATATTATTTTTTTAATATATTTTATAATAGTGTTCGTAATATGTATAATTGATAAGTGTTACAATTTGTAAATTATATCATCTATTATTATTAATATTTTATATTTAAACAATTTATCATTTAGTTTAAACATATTTAAATCTTAAATATATATTTAAATATTAAATTAATAATTATATTTTACAATAAATAATATACTAAAGGAAATAACCACAAAAAAATAAGTTTAATTCTAAAAGATATGTAAATTATTATTAAGTTTTTATAAACTATGTATTAAAATTAAACAGTTATATTCTATTTCTTATTTATTACATCATATTTATTCAACATCAAATTTATATGTATTGCATCTAGTTATTATTTACAAATGTTTTATATGTATTACATCTATTTATTATTTACAAATGTTTTATATGTATTACATCTATTTATTATTTACAAATGTACATATTAAATTAAATAGATATTATTTCATAATTAAAAATTACTTAATTTTATGAAAAAATTGGAAATACAAAACATTAAATAGTAAACCTTCTCTAATTGTGTAAAATTAAAGAAATAGTTTTATTTATAAAATATTTTTATAAGCATGGTGTTAATAGTCATGATTTATCAAATCTGATTCACAAGGCTCTTTCAAAATGCAAGAGAGCAAAAAATAGAAAATCTGAAACTAATTGTTTTCCAGCCAATGCATGGTTTGATAAGGAATGCAAGAGGGCTAGGAGAAATCTAAAGGAGTCAAATAAAACTAACCTTGACATTAAGACCTACAAACAGATCCTAAAGAAGAAAAAAATCGATTTTATGTCCACAAGGAGAGAGGAGCTAATTTTCTTGGGCAGAAATAACCCCAAACGTTTTTGGAAAGAACTCCAACCAAGGAGGAAGCAAACTGAAAATAATATTACTGCCACCCAATGGTTTGATTATGCTAAGAAACTTTATGAACAAGAGGGTGGAGTGGGACAGCCACCTTTGGTCAATGATACCACAAATATTTTTACTGTGCAAGAGATAGAGACAGGGATTAAGAAGTTGGGTGGAGGCAAAGCAAAAGACCTTGTTGCGCTTCAAGCTGAATATTTGAAGTGGGGTATGAAAACTCTTGCACCACACATCACTGAAATCTTCAACAAAATCTGCCAGGAAGGGTTTCCGAAAGATTGGACAATCAGCCTTGCAATACCACTTTTTAAGAGTGGTGATGTTAACAATCCCTCCAACTACAGGACTATAATGATCAATCCCCTCTTTGCTAAACTTTTTGGCAGTATGATAGAAACTAGGATCAGCAAATGGGCAGAAGAAAATCATAAACGTGCTAAAGGGCAAGCTGGTTTTAGGCCAAAGCACTCGACAGTGGATCACTGTGTCACTCTGAGACACATTGAAAAAGAGTGGGAGAAAAAAGAAGAGGTTTTTTGTTGCTTTGTTGACTTCAAAAAGGCTTTTGATACCGTTCCGAGAGACAAGCTTTGGTTGAGAATGGAAGAATTGGGGATTCCTAGGCATCTCAGAGCTGCTGCTCATAGAATGTACGAAGAGGTGAAAGTCAAAATTAGAACTTCAGATGGCATTTCAGAATGTTTTAGGAGCGATATCGGGGTCAAACAGGGCTGCCCTTTATCCCCTACTTTATTTGGTTTATATATTGACAAACTGGAAGAGTGGTTAAACACGCAAGAGCGTGAAGGCATTCAGCTAGGGGAATTTGTTATAAAGCTACTCCTATATGCGGACGACCTCATTTTAATTGCCAAATCTGCTTGTGGTTTGCAAGACCATCTATCTTCTCTTGAGCGCTTTTGTAGAATGGTGGGGATGCAAGTCAATATCAGCAAAACCAAGGTTATGATTTTCTCTAATAATAAAAAACAGCATCAACATGAATTTTATTACAATGGAAGTGTTCTCGAAGAAGTTGCGGAATATAAATACCTTGGCATCGATTTCAACAAAAAACTAAGCTGGTCTAGCTGCAGGTATAAAAGGACATTAGGTGGATGGAAGGCTTTCTACGCTCTTCAGAATAGGTGCCGTGAAGCGGAGTTGTGGGATTGGAAAACTATTCAAACTTTGTTTGGTCTTCTTGTGCTGCCAGTTGTTCTTTATGGGTGTGAATTATGGGCCAGCAACACTACTATAGCACAATGGAAACAAATCGAAGGAATCCAAAAGCGCTTGATTACAAGCAAGTTTAAAATTAAAAGCACTGTTCCATATGACATCATGCTAAGTGAAATGGGGGCTGCGCCTATTGAGGCACTTGCTATGGTTCGCCTTTTAAGCTATCTAAAAAGAATCAAAAAAATGGAAGAGGATAGATGGCCGAAAGTTGTCTTTAGTGACACACTATGTAAGCGAAAAAGGACATGGATGCAACAAAACATCAAGTGGATGAGTAAATGGAATATTCATTTCAATATGTGCCCCACAAGTAATAAAGAAATAAAGGTCTTTGTTATGGAGAAATTCTACAAGAGAAATTGGGGAAGCGAGATTGGGAGGAAGAAACTATATTATATAAATGAGTTCAACCCCACTTGTGATCAACTCGAAAAAGTGTACATAGGAGCCAACATTTCTTGGAGAGCTAAAATTCTTATTGCTCAGCTGAGAACCAACTCTCACCAACTTCGTTGTGAGACCGGGCGTTGGAAGAGGCCAAAGGAGGCTTGGGAAGAGAGAATTTGCAGATTTTGCAATTCTGGGAAAGTGGAAACTGAACAGCACTTTATTCTAGAATGTGAGGCCTACAAGGATAGCAGGGATAAGTTTGCGGATACTATATGTGACAGTTCTTGGCATAACCTGTTCAACGAAGAGTACATTGAGCAATTGGGGGGGCTCATCATTAGTCTACACAAGAGGCGAACAGCGCTACTTAAGTCTGCTTGAGTTGTCTTGCTGTCCCATAGGCTATTTTTGGCCTCGTGGACGTTAAAATTTTATCTATCTATCTATCTTTCATTTTTTCTTATACAAATGTGAGTTTTAATATAAAAGTTAAATTCTTAGTTTCATTAATTAAAATATAATATATTTTAATTTTTCATTATAACCATGATTTTATTTTGACTATTTGTTTTATTAAGAAAAATAATTATATTTAAATTCTCTCTCTCACACACACGCACAACTTATATTGATATCGCTCTTACTATTTTATTTCTCTTCCTCTTCCTTCTATATATTATCTATTATTTTTTCCTCTGTATATATGTTTATGTTGTTCTTGTTCCATATTGCTATTTATCTCTCTATAATGATTAAAAATAGTGTGACTTCCATTTGATAATCAAGATGGGAATAATACATAGTTGGGAACTTTGACCTCTTATTATTGGACTTAAATGCTCAAACATATAATAATATAACACGAAAACTTAACAACAAAATATGAACCATCCTTTCAGATCACAACTGCATTTCTACGACGAGAATTTAACAACAAAATAGGAGTCATCAGTGCATTTCTAGGCAAAAATTAAATCACAATGTTAATTTAGAACTATTTAACCTTATTATTAATGCATCACAATGTTAATTTAGAACTATTTAACCTTATTCGCACTGATCTATGACGACGCATTGCATCTCCTGTTTATGCTGTTTATGCTCCGTTTTTTATTTCTTTGATTATCATTATAACATAAATAATAATTTTTATTTTAGATTTTCAATTTTCACCATTTCAGTTTCAGGTCTCGGGAACAGTGGACAAGCTCAATGGGGGAAAGACATTTCAGTCGGCGTCTGTGAAGAGTTAGCAGGTGGTCATGGCGTACGGGGAGGCAGAGGATGGCGTGAGAATGAGCTGGAACACATGGCCGGCGACCAATGCAGAAGCTTCAGAATGCGTCGTTCCCACTGCGGCCGTGTACACGCCTCTGAAGGATCTGGCGCAGGGGGCAGTGCTGCCCTACGGTCCGCTCAGATGCACGGCATGCCGCTCGGCGTTGAATCCCTTCGCCACTGTGGATTTTGTTGGCAAGACATGGACTTGCCCTCTCTGCTCTGCTCGCAACCATTTTCCCCAATCATATGCTGCTTTGGCCCCAGATCATCTTCCTCCTGAGCTACTCTCACACCATACCACTGTGGAGTACGCTGCTTCTTCCCCTTCCGCTTCCCCTCCCGTCTTCCTCTTTGTGATTGATATGTGCATTCCAGAAGATGAACTGAGCTTTCTTAAGGCTGCCTTAACCCAGGCCATCAGCCTCCTGCCGGAGAGCGCAACAGTGGGCTTCATATCCTTCGGTGCTCATGTTTATGTCCACGAGTTAGGCTTCTCCCATATTCCCAAGTCTTATGTCTTCAATGGAACTAAACATGTCAGCAGAGATCACATTCTGGACTACCTTAATTTCTTTGCCGATACAAATAAACCTCCAGTGGGGATCATTGCAGGGGTCAAGGATGGCCTTTCTGCTCAGAGTATTGCTCGATTCTTATTACCTGCTTCGCAATGTGAATTCACTTTGAATTTGGTAAGTGCAGTCATGTTTCCGCAAGGATGGATATTTGTATTTGCCTTGTGACTGTAAGCTTGGTGTTGCTTGAAGGTTTTGGAAGAATTGCAGAGGGATCCCTGGGCGGCGCAGACGAGTGCAAGAGCTGCACGTTGCACGGGCCCTGCCCTCAGTGTGGCTGCGGGGCTGGTTGGGGCTTGTGTGCCTGGCACTGCTGCCAGAATTATGCTTTTCATTGGCGGTCCGTCTACTGAAGGATCAGGCACTGTAAGTTAATTTCCTTCTACTCATCACCCACTCATAGCTTGTAACCTTGTACCTTAGTGCACAAATCAAAATCCATGTTTGCCGCTCCCTTTATTACCAGTAGGTATTCTGGTCTTTATTAACTTAAACTCAACCACTGTAGTAAAATCTCATATGTTGCATACAAGTTTTTACTTCGGGTGCGTGAAAATTATGGACGCAAGTGTAATATAAATAATGGATCGATGGACAAATGACGTCTAACTGTAGATATCTCTGTCCATTGACCACTTGTCAGTAGGTGAAAATCTCTTCTTGAATACGTGGGAACACCCCTGTTATCGGGACGACTCTGGGAGTCTATTGTTTGAGTCTGTATCTAAATACAAGCCGGGCGAACTACTTTCCAATAAGCTGCAAAAATTTCTCAGACTGTCATATTTATTTTTAAGATCAGAAATCAGATTTCTACCCGTGTTTTGTATCACAATTTCTTAAATTAAAAGAACTTTTGTCATATCAGTCTATTTATGATTTCGATTATTTCAGTCTACGCGTGTAGTTTCATATCTCTACGTAAATAAATCTGCAAAACAAATCCACAAAATAAATACCATTGCCTTTGCCAATCTGTGACTGTGCAAATGAAGTATATATAAACAAATCAGAAGAACGGATGGAAAGAGTAAATTCTTTGGTCAAGGTTGCAAGGGATCTTTCAATACTTGCAGATTAAGGAAAGGTTACTGCAGAATATAAGTTTAATGTTTTCAATTTTGTATTAAGCTTTAAATTGAAAGTTAACAATTATAAAGATTAATATTTAGAATTAATTATGCAATTATTAGTGTGAGTGTGGATTTTCCATTTAAGGCAAAATAGAAAAATTAAAAGGGATATTACAGTTATTTTCTTTGCAACAGTCAGTAGGAACATAGAGACAAAATTCCCTACTTTTTTCTCCATCCATGCTCAATTTGAGCTTGCAAGCGTATAAATAGGTTTACAAAGAAAATGGAAAAAAATAAGAGATGCGTTGAAACTTGAAAATGAATAGTTACTGAAAAATCAATTATGACTAGATGCTGCTTTTGCTAGTTCATATAGAGAGGTGATTTTGTTTTTTCACTTGTTGCAATTAGTGATTTTCTCATTGAGAGAAAAAGTTTTAACATTGGTACTCTCTCTCTTGCGAAAATGTAGATTTTAATGCCCCATACCACTTTATACATTTTTTGGCATCATAGGAATATGTGAATATCATCACCAATATCTACGTAAGTATTGCCTCATGAATTATAACCAGAGCTTTTTATGCTGTCTTGTGAAATTATAAATGATATCATAAGATTATACTATTATGATGTTAATGCTACCTAACATAAGTCCTTTCATATCATGCAATATCAAACAGGCAACAAGCAAAACTATGTGCAATACAGATATTAGAGCCAAGTGCTGATATTTATATCTAATACCAAGTATTAGAACCAAGAGCTAACACCCAAGTCAATACCTATTACAAGAACTAAGATCATATGCTGCACTATATAACACAATTCAACTGTGAAGCAACACAAACTAGCACAATGAAGCAAGTCCATGGTTCTAACCAACAAGGGTAATTAGATGCGTGCTCAGGGAAGGAGGGTACAGTAATGCTGGCTTCTCTAGGCTGAAATAACAACATAGAATTGGATGTTGTACATGTGTTGAATCTCCAACTGTCATGGGTCCAGAGTGATGACCCATGCAGCATCAACGATTAGCCTGCACCTGTCGACTTCTAAAGTCCGCACAACCAGAATCCTGGCTTCCGCCTCACCAAGCAAGCATGAATAGACTTGTGTGGAATACAAGCCCGCTTGCTTAAATCGATTTGATCCAACAAAACACTTGAGCACACGACTTCAAGACTTCTCATCTAATGAGTAGCCTCTCATAAGCCAAGCCAAGGTAGATTTGGGTTGTGGGTGGACTTGTGGTCTACATGAGCCAATCTCATGGAAATCTCCTACATACTCACATCCAATGCATCTCAAAGTCCAATGTAGTTTTGAAATCAGCTTGCTGTCTACTAGCTTGCCTACATGAGCTCAACCAATGAACCTAGTTGTGATCTCTCATGGCAAGTCCGAGACTTCCAGTCCTAAATCACTTTGATTACTCCTCGGATTGGCTACACGCCTCACCTATGCCACACTAAATCTAACTCCAAGCCAAACTACAACCCATGTTTACACCTTGGACATGTTCAAGATGATATCCTACACGACAACTGTGCTAGTGGAAACAAAACCTAGCACAACCCCAGATTGCACCTTGGCCCAACACCAAGCCTTACTTGCACTACAACTGTGAGCTCACCAAACCTTCCCAATAGTCCCAAAGGAGGTAACCCAAGACAACACTCTTGAGCCTAGCTCTTAAGAATGCTTGGCACAACCCTTAGCACTAGACATCATTGCTCCTACCGATGTCAGTGTTACCTGGATCTTGCATCCACCCTAGCTCAATGCAAATACCCAAGAACACCCTAGCAAGACTTCCACAAATGCCATGCCAAGAGCCAACGTCATACTCGAGCCTTCAAAGAAAGCTTCCTAGCATTACTGTACAACATAGCAAGACTTATGACTTAGATCGCCTTATAGCCCTTCCGAGCTCAACTTTCCAAGTCACCTCACCTTAGCCTAGCCTATCTGACATAGCCATCAAGAAGTGTGCATGACGCCACACCTCAATGCATAAATATGAACTGCTTTCCAACTCAATCTGAGTAACCACCTTCAAAGGATCCAAGCCACTACGCTCTTGGATATCGAAATAGGAGAGAACGCCATGGATAAGGTAGCGCGCTTAGAAAATCCATCCATCTCGGGGTCGCATTTGAGAGAGCCTTACATCCTCCCCTGCCTAACTTCGAATGTCATCTTCGACATTTGCGACTCATACCTCCATGCAAGACGAGTCCCATTTGTCATATCTCTACATTCCGATTGTGTCACCCTTAGCCAACTTTTGCACCACAACAGAATATCTGCCTTACGACTCCATCCTTGACTGATTCTGGTTTAGCCTAGTTCTAGATTCTACACCAAGGCCAACTCGTGTAGCAATCCTCCCTTTAAGCTCTTTGAATGATCTTGTTGCCTAGTGCAAAGTTCCAATCATAGGGATCTTGAGACCATGGGTAAAAGGCCCACCAATATACCAACACCGGAAAAGAATTGCTTTGAGCTCTTTGTGGTAACATCCTCGCTTTGCCACACATCACTAAGCAATTTGATCACAATCCTTAGTCACTCAAGCATTAAGTCATTAATTAACTTCCTTAGAAAATTTCATGTCACAAGCTAGCACTAGTAAAACTTAGCCATGTCGCGACTCATAGCCAAGCTATCATCCACATGCCCAACATTGAGACATCTTCAATTTCCAATTCTAACCAATAACTGCAAGAAACCATTTCTCTTCTGAGATTGCATTGTCCAGTCCCCTAGTCTGGACTGCTCATGTAAAACATAAGCGACACCAAAGAACAAGAGTCTCAACATAGAGAAAGGGGCACTCGAGTTACACAAGTTAGGGTAACGAGAATGAGTCTTTGCTTTTTAACATACCTAAGGATGTGCCATCCCCCCATTAAAGATGACTAGAAACGCTTCTTAGCTCCTACTAAGCAACAAAACACCCAAACCCAACGCCTCAAGCTCCTTGATCTAGATTAAGACCCATCCACATATGAGAGAACGCTACAACCTAGTCCACTTGGATTTACCTCTCCAGTACCAAGAGAACATACCACTTTATGATCTTGCAACTCGCTTTCACTTCTGAAATTAGTGGCTTGCCAGCGTTGCACATCGCTCAGGCATAACTGCACAATTATTAGATCAGCAATAGATCTAACAAGTAACGAAACATGCATCGAACTTGATCTCCAATCTAGTGCCCCGCTAGCCACATATATTGATAAGCTCAATCACAACACTGTTCAAACACCAGATCGTCGAGACAATCCGATTAGAACAATGACTGCTCAGATACCAGATTGCCAAATCTGGTGTTATGATTGTAATGTAGCTTTGATACCAAATGTCATGGGTCCAAAGTGATGACCCACGCGACACTGATGATTCGCCCGTATCTGTTGACTTCTAAAGTCCACACGAGTTGAATCCCCAGTTTCCACCTCACCAATCAAGCATGAATAGACTTGTGCGGAATACAAGCCTGCTCGCTTAAATTGATTTGACCTAGCAAAGCACTTGAGCACACAGCTTTAAGACTTCTCATCCAATGAGGCGCCTCTCATAAGCCAAGCCAAGGTAGATTTGGGTTGAGGGTGGACTTGTGGTCTACACGAGCCAATCTCATGGAAACCTCTTACATACTCACATCCAATGCATCTCAAAGTCCAACGTAGTTCTGAAATCAGCTCGCTGTCCATCAGCTTGCTTACATGAGTTCAATGAATGAACCCTGTCATGATCTCTCATGGCAAGTCCTAGATTTCCAATCCTAAACCACTTTGATTGCTCCTTGGATTGGCTACACGTCTCACCTACGCCACGCTAAATCTAACTCCAAGCCAAACTACAACCCAAGTTTACAATTCGGACAAGTCCCAAACTATATCCTACACCACAACTATGCTAGTGGAAACAACACCTAGCATAACCCTAGATTGCACCTCGACCCAACACCAAGCCTTGCTTACACCACAATTGTGAGCTCGCCCAAGTTGCCCGATAGTCCCAAAGAAGATAACCCAAGACAACACTCTCAAGCCTAACTCCTAAGAATGCTTGGCACAACCCTTAGCACTAGACGCCATTGCTTCTTTTGATGCCAATGTTACCTGGATCTTGCATCTACGCAAGCTCAATGCAAATACCCAAGAACACCCTAGCAAGACTAACACAAATGTCACACCAAGAGCCAACGTCATACTGAAGCCTTCAAAGAATGCTTCCTAGCATCACTGCACAGCAGCAAGACTTATACCTTAGATCGCCTCACGACCCTTTTGAGCTCGACTTTCCGAATCACCTTTGTCTTAGCCTAGCATATCTGACATAACCATCAAGAAGTGTGTATTGCGCCACACTTCAATGCATAAATTTGAGTTGCTTTCCAACTCAATCCAAGTAACCACCTTCAATATAATTGAGTAACCACCTTCAAAGGATCCAAGCCACTGCGCACTTGAATATCAGAATAGGAGAGGCGATAAGATAACACACTTAGAAAATCCATCCAGCCTGGGGTCGCATCTGAGAGAGCATTACACCAACAGTGAGGTGGCTCTCAATAGGGTTCAAACACACAGACACACAAGTAAGTTCCTACAATACTTGCAACAATACACTGATTTGTAATGTTTATACTTAGTATTTACATATTTGAGGACACTGATATAATTTATAGGATGTTCACAATGAATTGCACATTCAAGCCATGTCCTTCTGTCAAATTGGATCAAAGAGGATAGATACCAGCATAAGGTTGTATACATTTACAACATGCAATTTATTACATAGTAACTCATTTCCACGGCACTCAGTTATCTACATTGCATGGATCAATTTGGATTATGGAGCATAACAGATTGCTTTCATGTCACTTCCGCAATCACAGCATTAACAATTTGAATTTAATCTAATAGCCCATTTCGGCATCTTGAAATTCAACTCAGTCCCCACACGTTTGTAGTAAACAATTTGTTAAGTGGTATTATAGCATCATTGCAAAAATAAAGTTTGCCTCCAATAAAAAATTGATAACCATTTTTCTACCTCTTTATCAATTTTTAATTTAACATCAACAATCAAATGCCATAACTTTAATTAAGGAGTTTTTTAACCACATGAATAAACTTAACCTTTCTAGACATGAATAGAATCAGTGACATTCTGATACTCGAGAGCATCACGCATCCAAAGACAATTAATTAATGGAGGAGATGAATGTGGCACTTGGAATAAAACCAAAGGGTAACTAGAAAGGTGTCACAAAAGCACACATGGTGACAAACAAAAGTATCTAGTCCATAGTCATATCAACCTAAAATCAATCTCAAAATAGGCAAGAGCAAACAATGGGTTTTCATGCACTAACCTAGACGTGTTCACACAATAAACCATAATCAAGCCAATGACAACATAATCACAACCATAGTTTGCAAATTTGGACTCGAAGAGTACTCGCAAGCCCAAATTTTTCAACTTGGCAAAAACTTGGCATATACCCGACAAAAACTCGGGAAAAACTCAGCAACTTGGTAAGTACTATAATTTAAAATCTCTTAAGGAAACATGTATTTTTTGTAGAATTCAATTACAAATTTGTATAAAATTAGAATTGACATCTCAATAGAGAAAACACATAGTTTTATAGGACCAACATCATGTGAAAAACGCATCTTATCCAGTGTTTTCCTTGCATCGACATTTTTACCTATGTTTGTTTACATCTATAAATACACAAGAGTTAAACTTGAGAGTACTCGCCCAGCATAAAAAAATGAGAGTACTCAGCAACTCTGAGAGTACTCACAGAATTTGCAAACTATGGTCACAACACATGAGGAGGTAGATCATCATCCTAATCAGACGTCATGGTTAGAAATAATCCAACAGTTTTTAACACTATCACAACAAGAACTCATATAACATATTTCTCTACTGCGTAGCATCATAGAAGGAATATGTGATGGAAAGTTGGTAGTTTACCCATTTAATTTCCAGTTTAGTTATTTAATAGCATAGTTAAAAGGACAATGATTGTGGACTAAAGTGATTACATATGATTAATCTATTCCTTTGATGATAGATATCTTTTTGCTTGCCAATGCACACAAATGTTGCATGATAAGGAGAACCAAATGTGTAAATTTCAAGTTACACCACTTCTATTTTTTTAAAGCATACAATATTTTCTCATAAGATGCATGTGTTATGAACATCATGCAGCCTCTGGTAAAACACACATAAATCAACTATAGAGTATATTGTACTGCATTTAGAGTTCATTAATGAGTCACATCTTTTTGTGATAAGATTTTAATGCTAGTACTAGAAAAATAATTATGCTATGCAATGATGTCATTAAAATGACCATTACATTAATCATGAGCAAGCTGACAATTTTATATAGCACTCAACCATTAAGAAAATTATTCATATGTATTCAATATTAATCAACATTAGAAGTGTCAAAATTTTAAATATATAAATGTGAGATAATCATCATACTTGTAAGCACATGAAAATCATTCATGGAAACAACTAGTAGTTTCACACTATTTCAGATAGGATGGCTAGGAACCAACAAACACCCTTAGAAGCTCTCATGTCACAACCATGGCTCTGATGCTGTGATATCCTATTATTTTTGATTAATAAACAAAATAGTAAATAAGGCAAGGGAATTAAAACATACCTTGTCTTGTATATATTTCTGCACTTTACATAGTAGCTAGTCCTCATTAACATTCCATTCATGTTTCCATAAAGGCATTCATTCATGATGTGCCATCACACACATATGCACACATACATATATACATATGCATACATACATACTTATGCATACATGCATACATACATACATCTGCATCCATGCATATGCCTACTTGCATACAAAATCCACATCCATACCATTATACCAGTCTTCATATCACTGATCTATATACATACATGCTACAATGCTCTCAAATACATATCAGAGCATCCTATCATGTATGGATATGCTTCCATGCAGCATCATACATATCTTTGTATCAAAGATTGATGAAAACGGCATCATTAAGATTAGTATTATCCATTGATTGGGTGTCACTGCCAATCCATGGACTCAATAATAATAGTAATAATGATTACTCATAATAATAAGTAAATAGCAACTCTCAGCGATGGTTAATCATTCTCCATCGAGACTCGGTTATTATGTTTAATTGCAAGAACACATGATTATTTATAATATCGTATGGCGAGCAGTTCATGATAACTTACAAATCGCAATTGTTAATCATTTGCAAATGGTAATAATTGATCATGAAGGTTGCATCTATTCATTGTGCCTCTTCGACACCTATATATGGTCAAAGCTGATCGGCTATCAATTGTATGTTTGAGATTTGATTCTATAAACAAAGTTTCTTTGTGGATTCCACTGTGCAGAGCAATCGGTTGCTGGAAAAACCATTGTAAGTGGAAGTATTATTATTGCAGATCAGAGATGACACCAAATAAAGAGCATAAATACATTTGATATATCAGAGACAACTCCAGAACAACAGTTTGCATAATCTATACTAAGAATATCAGAGATGATATTATCTGCGATGTGATCATCCTTTAATTGTAACATATATCATATTGTATCTCAGAGAGGACTCACAGTGTAATGTGTATATTCCATATTGCTAAATCAGAGGCAGCCAATTTCTCTCTCTCTCTCTCTCTCTATATATATATATATATATATATATAGTTCGGACTGCCAAGTAATTATTGCAGTCATAGTGTTGATTGATTCATTGTATTTCATAGTGGCATTGGAATCACAATTGTATATATATGAAATTCTCATCTCCTTTACATAATCCACTATCATTACAATTGTACATTGCATAATACTGTTGCATTGTAATTCATTGTTCACTTCCAATATCGTTACATCTGTACGTTGCATCGTACTTGCATCATAATTCATCAGTGCATTTCTATTACTATAGCATTTTGAATTATTAGTCATTGTATATTTTATTAACTAGCATTCATAATTGAATAGCCTAAGTCATATATCTGCATTTTCATTCATTAGTTCACACAGTGTCCAAGTAACATAAAAAGGGGTCTAAATAAATTTTAAGCCATCATATACGGTCCAAAAGTGCAATAGTGGCCATTACAGCCATCAAATTACAGGCCTGCTCAGGCAGACATAGGTGCCAAGTTGCCAGCACATAATTATAGATTTCTACTATCAGAGGATCCAAATATAGCCCGTACGTCCACCATACTAATCTTGTTTTCAGGCTGCGCTTATCAAATCGGAACTCTTTTAGGATGTTTTCTCTATGCTTGTTTCTCTTACTTTTTCTACATCGAACTTTAGAAATACTTCTTGTCATTAAGTCAACCTTTCAATCAGATGTATATCTGGCTCACAGATACCAAATGTAGTGCCCAACTTTTACTAAAGACAAGCGAAGGCAATTCCACTCAGTGAAATTTTCAATGATGATCAAGTAATAATGTTGCAATTGGAACTCACACATCCAAGTGTAGTCATCAAACCTGAGTATATTACCACAACACCAAATATGCACATGAGCAATTTGATGGTAACAGACAAGCGAATAAATAATTAGTGTCCAAGAGTGACCAAAAGTAGGTCAATGGGACTTACAAATACACTAGTTTGTAGTAGAAATCTCTAGGAAGAGAACATCATAGAAAACAAACTAAAGGAATGAAAGTACTGAAACAAATTAAATTAGTGCAATACCAACACAAGTGGTTGAAAAACCAAGACAAATAATCATGTGGGTAGGAATATAAGCCACAATTAGTAAGGGTTGATGAGGAAATGAAGGATAGGTTACCGTTGGATGGGAAATAACTTTTTTTTGCTTGGTAATAATTTGATTTTTATTGATTATTGGAAACACCTGGCCTAATTTTGTTGAGTAACTTTGTTGATGCTTGAAAAGTAGGAACATAATCCACAATGATTGTACAATCAGTGACGATGGCACCAATCATTCCTTCCTTTCAAGCACTAACAAAGTTATTTACCAAAATTTGTATCTATTGGCAAGTTGGATGTGTTGTCATTTATGTCAACATGCCTATCATTTGATGCTAATATGTTTATCATCAAGTTTGCATGTTCATTCCTATAGATGAATGTTTGTTATGTTGTTTTGCTAGCAACAGGGGCTGACTCAGATGAGTTGCGAGTGAATGTTACTGTAGATGAGGAGTTGGACACCTCATGAGAAGTTGTAGAGGTTGTCTACATAATGTATGCACAGTTTCAGATGTAGACATGATGTTTGGAGTAAGTTATGATGTCTCAGAGGAAGACTGGTTATTTCACTGTTTTTGCAGTATAATTGAGTTACAGAGTTGTGTTCATGCAAGAACATGTTAGAAGATCTTTGGTCGTGCAGTTAGGAACCTTTAAAGGACATAGCAGTGTCTCTACCATTCGAAGGGTTTGTGATTGTGATAATCTGCAAGGTTGTTACAAGTAATTTGGTAAGTGTTCTCAAGAGGGAAAGAATTACTGGTAAATTCATAAAGGGTGATGAATTTGTTTATTTATTTGAGCTTTAATGATGCTTTAAGATGATCTAGGATTATGTGTCTGTTGAGCTGGCAGCCTACATTGTTTGCATTGATCAAAGTGACCAAGCTCAATGAATTAAAAGTAAAGTTTTTGTTCTAGGCTGACATGTAAAAGATTTTAGGGATAATGTTAGAATCTCAAGGTGTTTGAGATAGATGAGATATATGTTTTCAATGGACACAGTAATCCTGATGGTTGATTTTGGTGCTAGGAGATAGATGTTTGGAAATTAGGTTTTGCTGACCTAGTTCTTGTTAAATATTATGAAGAAGGGTTTGAATTTGTGTGTTGTGCAGGAGATGTTTTTGTTGCAGACACGAGGGTTTTTTTTTCAATTTGTTTTAAAGATCTACTGTAGGCTTAATTGCTTGTCTGCATGTGCCAGAAAGAATTGCAGCAAGAGGTTTGACTATAGTTAAACCAAACATTATTACAGTTCATTTTATGTTATAGTTTGTAGTCTGTATTGTGTTTGTAAATCAGTGAGACTTCCTTGGGTTGGTGCTTAAGGTGATTGAGTAGTGCACTCTAGGTAGTGTGCCCGAAAAGCTTATGAATTTCCCTTATTGTAAAAAGCTATACTTGTTGAAGGCAGTAGACGTATTGTGGGTATCAACCCCATTGTGGTTTTCACGATAAAAATCTGTGTTATGTGGTGTTTGCTGCTTAATGATTTATGTTTACATGGTTTACTTCATGAATATCAGTAACAAGGCATAAGTGAATAAGGATTTACTGCTTTAAGGGCCTGTTTGGCCACAAGAATAGGATCTGGGAATAGGAATTTGTTATTCCACGCCCTGTTTGGTTCTATAAAAGTGAAATTAGAATTTGAGTTGAAATTTTTGTAGTTCAAAAAACCATATTTGTTCTGGGCATTTCATCAAAAACCCTGCGTGTCTTTGTGAGCTGAGCATGCTTTGCATATATGGTAATAAAATACAAAATATATGCTTGTCAGTACACCTTTCTTCATAGGTCACTGACAATTTCCAGTCCCCATGACCATGTATAACCTCCATCAACAAACAGTCCTTGGCTAACAATATCATCCTATGCAGTGCCTGCAATGTCTCCAGTCAATGAAAACTGTAGCACAATTGACAAAATTGTTCTCCAAATTTCATTTCTCAAGAAAGCCCTAGTTAAGCTCTCCATTTTTGGCAAGATCACAGGAAAAATCAGAATCGTCCTCATTATGAAAACTGCCATTCCCTTGACCTTCTGTGCTGAAGAATAGGGTAGGCAGTATTTCGAGCTCATCTTCAGAACTCGTTGATGATCGTGGCGCTGTAGAATTTACTAAAGGAGCCATTCATTTCAAACTTCCAAGGCAATCCCAGACCCAACAGTTAACAATGGAGGGAACGCTGGTGATGACAACACATAGAACCCTGGCAACACAGGCACTATTAACATCACCACCATTGACAGCCAGGTCAAACAATGAAACTGAAATTTTTTTAATCAAATAGTCAAAAGTAAAATTGGAATAAGAATGGTATTCCTATTCCACCTATTTAGGTGGAATAGCAAATGCTCATTTTTGGGCCAAAATTGGAATACGTATTCCTATTCTCAATTTCGATTTGGCGCACCCAAACAAAGTATTTGAGATTTTTGGAATTTACAAATGCCTATTCCAGTCTGATTCCCACTGCCAAACGGGCCCTAAGGGTTTTAAATTTTGTATTTCGGGAGCAATTGATTTACCCCCCTACCCCCTCTCTCGGTTGGTTGCTTCTATTTCCTACAATTGGTATCCGAGCCTAGTCCCTTGAGGAAGTCTAACAGCTTGAGGAAGATCCAAAATGACAGCAAATGGTAAGGATAAGCAAAGATTGAAGTTGAGTAAAAGACTCCAGAAAAAAATGACTTCATATGGCAAGGAGATCAGCTCATGAAAGAGCTTGAAGAAGAAGATAGAGAGATAAAGAAGTTGGAAGCATTGATTTCCAGAACTGCACCTAAGGGCTCTTCCATGACTTCAAACAGTGGATCTGATATCACTAGCAATCAAGTCTAACTGATGATGTATGTGAAAACTTCAAGTCTACAGATTCAAACTAACAATATTTCCGAAAGGGCTCTCCTACAACTAGCAATAAGGTAAGTGGCGTTGAATTTGAAAGCTTCAAGTCTACAGATTCTTTGACTAACATTTCTCTTGATATTGTTGAGGATGAAGCTATCAAATATGATGATCTCAAACTTGTCAGCTTGTTGGCTGCTATTAAAGGTATGATTCAGAGTCTAAAGCTATATTTATCCAGATCCACTAATGATGCTGTTGAAATGAAAGCTTTGACTGCTTAGGTTGTGAAGCAAGACAAATGGGTGATTGGCAGTGGCTGTTCTTACATGACTGGTGTAGAAGTAAATTTGTAAGTTATGAAAAGTTGAATGTGCGAAGTGAAATGGGGAGACAACTTTGGTGGGAAGATAAAAGGTAGAGGTTCTATTACTTTGGGTGGCAAAAACAACATTAAATATGTCTTGTTTGTAGAAAAATTAAAACATAATCTTATAAGTGTTGGTCAGCTGATGGATAAGGGCTATGGACTGCATTCAAAGATGATATGTGCAAGATTTTGAATGATCATGGAAAGGAGATCGCCATTGGATCCAAAACAAGAGGTAACATATTTATTTTGAATAGTGGGCAGAGAACTTGTTTGACTGCTCAAATAGATGAGATCTGGTTATGGCATAAAAGATTGTGTCTTGTAAATTTTGATAATATAGTGGCTATAAGTTCTTTTGCTTTTATAGATTTCCCTTAATGAAGAAGCCTGATAATAGCTTTTGTAAGAATGTCATTCGGGTAAGCAAACTAGATCTACCTTTCACTCAAAAGGGAGGAACTCTAGTGGATTGCTTGATTTTGTCCATACTAATTTGTGTGGAACCACTAGGACAAAAAAGTCTGCAAGGTGAAAGATACTTCATGTTATTGATAGATTACTATTCTAAGATGATACGAGAAACTTTCTTAAAAGAAAAATTTGAAGCTTTTAACAGGTTTAAAATCTTCAAAGCCTTGGTTGAAAATGAGACACGTCTGAAAACAAAATATTGAGATAAAAAAAAGGTGGAGAATTCAGATTATACGAGTTCAACTCAGTCTGTGAAATGCATGGTATCAAAAGAGAATTATCAGCTCCTAGAAATCCACAATAGAATGGTGTAGTTGAGCACAAGACCAAATCAGTTGTAGAAGCAACAAGAACCACAATGCTTGAAAGAAATGTTCTCAGATGTTTTGGAGAGCAGCTGTGAGCGCTATAGTCTACACACTCAACTGCGCACAAATCACAAGTGAGATTGGGAAGACACCTAATGAACTTTGGGATGGACGTGACGCGCCTATTTTTCAAAATTTGTGGTAGCAAACGTTGCATAAAAATAGAGGAAGATATAAGCAAGTTTGATGCAAGAAGTGACCAGGGTATATTACATGAATACTCTTATAAAAGCAAGGCCTACAAGTGCTATAACACGAGATTAAGAAAACTGATAGAGAGCATGAATGGTAAGGTAGATGAAAATCTTTAGATTATGTCAAAATGTAGCTAGAGTGAGTATCAAGGTGATAACAACAATCAAGGGAAGTTATAACTTGTACATTGCATTAATCCAAATATGTTAGAGAGTGTGGAAGAAGAGGCATACACAGGTAGAGAAGATGAACAAGCAAAGGAACTTGAGGCTAGACTAAAAACTCTAGGATATGTGAGACAAAACCATAATGAAGGACAAATAATTGGCAACAGAAACAAAGAAGTACAAACAAGAAGGGTTGCGTAGAATCAAGTATGCTGGATGTCTCATACTATGCCTAAGAATGTGGAAAGCATATCAAGATGATAATTGGATTGAAGCTATGAATTGAGCTATCACAAATTGAGAAAAATGACACATGGACTTGTTAGCCGCACTATCATATTTCTTTTTAAGGTTCCCCTCAAAAAAGTTTTTTCCAATTGTCGCGGTTTCTTGCCCTTCTCCAACTCTCAATCCTGCCAGTTTGCTTATAAGCTTGTCGTGGAGTTACGTTGTTCCATAAGTTCTTGATAGGCTGATGTGTGTGACTGTTTTCGGTTGCTCGATTAGAGGTTTTAGGAAGTTTGAAAGTTCTTGATTGCTAGTTGCGAGTTTAGGTATGTGGCTGATCAAGTGACTGGTGGGTCCCAATCTGTAGTGTGACTTTGTGTAGGCGCCCTTTTCCTTGTTGCATTGGTTCTTTGTTCTTTCTACATTTAGGTTGGTACAAGATGTACATGTTGTGTATGTGAAAATGCAGCCTATGCTAACACACGCACTTCAACACGGTCCTCATTTGCTGATTCATCGCGGAATGAACATTGAATTGTTCATCTGAAATTTGCCCTGCAAAGCGACCTGTTGCCTTCTATCTAAAGGGATTTTCCCTGTTAATATCCTCGGAATCGAGGTGCAGGCAACCAGACCCTCTAAGAACGAAGGATTTGACAATGGAATTAAGCTAAGAATGAGTATACAGATTAATCTAAAAAAATGAAAGATGCAATGTAATCTAAGAACAAATGAAGCAAACTAGATTAAGCATATGCATGATTAATCTAAAATGAGATTAAACTAAGAATAAGAATGTATGCAAGAAATGTAAGTAAACATGAGCATAAATTTCAACAGCAATTCGATAGCAAATCAATTTATCCCCCTCAAAATGAAGAGATGAGGGTCTCTTAAATAGAGTCTCCTGGAATCCATCAACGGTTGAGATCGATTCAGATCAATGGTCAGGATTGAAGATGAGTTTCAGTCATAAAAGGGAGATTCCCAAATTAAAGGGAGCTAACAGACTTAATTTGAGTAAAATAAGGAGTTAACTGTTTTAATTTGAGTAGAAAAAGGAGTTAATTGAGTTAACTCATTTTTGATCAATAGTGAACTGGAAATTCCCCTTTTTTGAACTGAAGAGAGATTTTGTTGAGATATTTAATTTAATAAAATGAAATATGCTCTCATAATTACTTTTTCTATTTAATTAAATAATCTTTAATTAATTAGAGACACTTTTGTTTAATTAAATAACTTCATTTAATTAATTGGAAATGGCTTCCCATTTAATTAAATAACTTTGTTTAATTATTTAGAAGTAAGTACTCCATTTAATTAAATAATTTCTTTTAATTAATTAGAAATACCTTTCCCATTTAATTAAATAATTACATTTAATTAATTAAGATAGGCGTATTTATTAAATTCAATAAATTTAATTCCATAGTACATTAGCCTTAGGATATAATTTAATTTAATTAAAGTATAAATACTTTAATAATTAAATTAAATATTAATCAATAAGTTTAATGTGACTAATATGAGTAAATACTATAGGAATTAAATAATAAGCATGATGAATGTAGATTTAGGTTTTCTGCATCTGACAATTAAGTCAAGTAGCGAATAGCAGAATGAGAATTGCCTATTAGAATAGGACTTTGAAATTATGAGGAATAGACCAGAATTGGTATAATGGCAATGAGCCAATTTTGGGGTATTACATTTTGCCCCTCTTTGAATGAATGTGCGAGCAGCACGTTGTATTCAAAGATAATCAGAAAGCATGATGCGAACATGAGATTGGTTCCGAAGGTGATGATACGGAGACCGATTGATAAGCTTTTTAAGGACTATCTCTAGAATAGAGCTTAATCCTAAGGAATCCAAGCAGAGCACTTAGATACCTAAGATTGATAGCATTTAAAAGACTACCTCCAGAACGAAGCGTAATCTTTAAGGATCTAAACAGAACATCTAGATACCTAAAATTGATAAGCATTTAAAAAGTTTCTTCAGAACGAAGTTTAACCTTTAAGGATCCAGATAGAACACCTGGATATCCGAGAGTGATAGAGCATTTAAAAGACTATCTCCAGAACAGAGCTTAATCTTCAAGGATCCAGATAGAACACCTAGATACCTAGAATTGAAAGCATTTAGAATATTATCTCCAGAACAGAGCTTAATCTTCAAGGATCCAGATAGAACACCTAGATACCTAGAATTGAAAGCATTTAGAAGATTATCTCCAGCACGAAGCTTAACCTTCAAGGATGCAGATAGAACACCTAGATACCCAAAATTGATAAAAGAAAGATAACAAGGTTCAATCATGAGTCGTAGAATCATCCTCAGAACGAGGCTTGATCCTCAGGAGAAGGGGTTTAGACTGTCCCAATACCTGTCTATCAAACTCTGAGAAGAGTTGTTATAAGGTTGATCAATTGATGAAAAGATAAGATAGATGGCAGAGATGCCAGATAGAAGGGAACAATATGTCCCAAGTGATGTGATGCCCCAAGTGACTAGGACATAAGATGGGAACTAGATGCCCTGAGCAATAAGTATTTAATGATGTAATCATCCTGCCCCCTCGGGAGCGAAATCGAAAGATGACACACCAGAAATATGATTGAAGCAGTATATCATGTTAGCAGAATCTAGAAGAGATCAGAACGATCTAAAGATTGGGTTGATTTGAAATGATTGTGAAGTCGCAATGAGTTTGACCAAAAGTTGACCAGAGTCAGCCACAGTTGACATAAGTTGACTATTTTCAAAATGAATTTTGAAAATATGGAGAATGTAAAGTTGAAAGGATTCCAAGAATCATAAAGTATCAGAAAGATTTGGGCTGCACAAGCGTTCGATCACATCGGTCCCCAAAATTTTAAAACGAATTTTTAAGGCTCTTAGGTGTGTCAGATTTCGAATTTGATCCCGAAAATGGATCCAGAACGGTCCAATTAGCCAGGGGTGCGATTTTTGCGCAAATCCGAGCACTTTGAAAAATTTGGTCAACACCTATATAAGGGCTCGAAGGGTCATTTTCAATTCATTTGTGCTTTTTGTCTTGTAGTGATTTTGAGCTCTGATATAGACATGGCAGTGAACCTGAGATATCATCGTTTTGAGCGCTTCAGACGACACAGCCGACCAACAGACTACGGACCACCGGTGAGTCATTGATCTTCCATCTTCGTACTTTCGTTTTCACGCATTTCGAGTCCATTGATGCACGTTTTTAGCATGTTCAATTCTTTCTTCGCGCGAGACCGATCTCTTCTCGCGCGAAGATGGAATATCTTCGCGCGCGGCCGGAATATCTTCGCGCGAGGTGATTTTGGTTTCGCACGAAGGTGGAGATTCTTCGCGCGAGGCAATTCGTGTTTCGCACGAGAACCTCTTTTCTCGCGCGAGATCTTTTTTCGCGCGAAGGCTAGATTCTTTGCGCGAAGAAAGAACTATTTCGTGCGAAACTGTATGTCTTCGTGCGAGATTTCACCAATATCGCGCGAAATTCTGTGCTAGTTTTGTGATTTTCGCATTTAGAAATTGCATTTTATTTCATTTTGATGCTTCGATTCAACTTGATACTGATCGTTTGTTTGTCGTTTTTTTTGTTGTGCGTGCAGGTCTTCGAAGACGTATCATTTAGATCTCATTATCTGCCTTATGGAGAGTTATTGCGGAGTTTGGATGACGCAGATCGGGCACACATTGCCCGATTGGGTTTGTCTTCACTATGCCGGATTCCAGCCGTGATGGTGAATCACGGTTTACTGACTGCATTGGTAGAGCGTTTCCATTCGGAGACGAACACATTTCATTTGCCGATGGGTGAGATGACGATTACCCCAGAGGATATTTGGAGGATACTGAGGATCCCATTTCACGGTGCTCGAGTCATCTATGATACAGTGCCTCGATTAGGGACAGAGGCACTTTCCATTGTATTCGAGAGAGAGCTATCGAGAGGTAGAGCCATCAGCTAGGATGAGCTGATGCATACTTATGGACCCACACACAGGTTGGCATCTGTGCTGGGTATTTTCTTGAGCTGCTTCCTGTGTCCTGACAGGGGACAGCATGGATTGGAGTGTGGATGGGGTGTCATGCTCCGTAGGATGGTCGAGGCACCCGAGATCTTTGGGTGGGGTCAGTGCATGTTGGCCCATCTTTTTCATGAGATGCATGAGGTCGTCTTCCACAAGAAGAAGACCATGGCAGCAGGTGTTTATGTGCTATAGATCTGGGCCTGGGAGCATCTCCCTGTATGTAGGCCGATTTTTGAGGATTCTCGGGAGCCCATGGAGCCCTACATCTGTAGATATCGAGGGCATATTACCTAGGCCCACCTGGGTAAGACTGAGCACTGGCGGACTCATCTTGATGACTTGGTGTTTGTTATATGGCGACCTTGGAGAGAGACAGAGGACTGGGATGATGCCCTGAGAGAGTTACCCTGGATGTTTAGTTCTCGACCGCTGGCTGGCAGGATGACATCAGTCATAGAGAGATTCGTCATCTCATGGGTGTGGCGGCAGTACGGCTGACCACAGGACATTTCAGCTGAGTACTGTGCCTATGCCAGGGTGCAGAAGGATATAGAGCGGGGATGGCCTCCACGGATGGATCCAGGACGATCCATGATAGATATCCGCAGCTTAGTTGCAGTTCAGTGGGACTACCTGCCAGAGGTAGTAGATGCCGGGATGACGCCTGCATATCAGGCATTTTTGATGAGCCATCCGTTCCCACGTTTCACGGATCCACTAGGGATGACAGGAAAGGTACATGGACAGAGACAGGTGCCCCAGCAGCAGCAGGCACAGCCACAGATGCCACCACAGGTCCAACATCGGGTACAACAGATACCTATTCCTCCACGTCAGATGGGATCAGACCCAGGTGCTGGGGGTAGTGGGGCAGGACATAGTCAGCGGAGGAGGCAGAGGATAGAGGAGCAGGCCCCTCAGCAGGAGGTCCCACAGCAGCAGGTGCCTCCACAGCCACAGGTACCTCCGCCAGAGATGATTGATGAGGATATGCTGGATCAGCCGGCAAGTGGGGTACAGGATGCGGTACGGTGGTACCGAGAGCGGGTTCGTGCGGCCTCTCGACAGTTGGGAGAGTTGCAGATTGCATTGGCAGTCAGGGATGCGCAACTGGTAGAGTGACAGCGAGAGATAGATCGTCAGAGAGAGCGCGTGGAGGCTGCAGAGCGTAGGCTGGAGCTGGCACAGGATGAGATCCGCTTCTAGTCTGCTCGAGCTGCATATTATTATGCTGCATACACCAGCGCCGTACCTGATGAGACATTGCAGGTGCAGCAATTCTCTTAGTATGCGCAAGAGTCTGGAGGTGCACGACCTCCTGTGAGGCCAGATATGCCACTGCCGCCTCCGCCACCTGCTGCCCCTGCTCCTCGTGCTCCTCCTGGAGGCGAGAGTTCGGGACAGAGTTAGACGCTCGGTGCCTGATTTTTGATTTTGATCTCTGGCTATGTATCGATTGGTGTGCCAGCACCACATGTATCATTTTTGATCGATTGCGCTCGAGTAGCGCCCATTTTTGTACTGACCCATTCTTTGAAGTTTGATGTATATATATATGAGATTTTGAGCCGACTATTCCTGTGTACATGTCATTGTCTGTTTTGTTTTGCTCTGATGTACATGAGATGTATGTTTAGATAGAACGCATATGTATGAACTGACATCTGACGTAGTGTTGTGTGTTTTTGTTTGACAGTCACAGGTATTCCATTGAGGAGCGAGAATCGACGAACCAAACGCTTGTGCAGCCATGGAAGAATCTGATGCATGTGGAGTATGAACAGGATTACCATCGAATCGCGTGCTAATGCAAATGAAGTATGCAAGACTATGTGAAATGCAACCCTAGGTCTGGTTACCACGCCTCAATGATTTATCATCATTGGATATAAAATAAAGCTCGTATATACAATTTCCATTGACATTGCAATCATGAAAATATGAATATAACATACGTTATTGGGATGTCGAGATTAAATGTAAGCATTCGAGGCACAAGAAGCCAGAATGACCAGAACATTTGTCCCTTTTAATGTAGCAAGTTAACATAAGCATCAAAGCATGAATGCTAGGATGACCTGAATGTTGCTTGCATGACAGGCACACCAAACACACGGGAGATTCCTCTTATGCTAAGTATTCAGTATTCATTCTGTCCGCAACGACCCTTGCGTTCGTAACCTGAGACAGAAGTGTGCTAGATATACTCGCAGTGACTCGTACGTTCACTTAATAGGACGAGTATCAATATTTACTGTAGCATGAAGAGTTCACTCCAACAAACAAGGAGAAGAACCAATGTCATTGACGTATCTGAATAAAAGGAGTCGAGGTACACACGGCCATCCAATACGAGATGGAGGCTCTTATAGTGGACACCCCTCTTATAGGAATAGATCAACTTATTAGAACTAAACCGCTAACAGAAAGCAAAGAAAAAAAAAATCATGCCCCCAGTCATTACTTCTCTAGTCGAAGATGACATCATCGAGTCACTCGAGGAGATATGATAAAGCAAAACAAAGCAAACAAAGAAAATGCTCAGCATATCCAAACAAGTATATCATTGAGTTTAATGTTTTCGGGATTGATGTCAAGTGTCAATGTCCAGAATATGTAAGAAAAAAATCTCTTTAGTAGGGTGACAACAGTAGGCAGACGCAGTCAGAACGACTAGTGACTGAGGTCAAAGAGGAATCTTCACAATGAAGAACCTAAGAAGGACTAAGCGACAGTAGACAGACACAGCCAGGATGACTGTGACTGACGCAAAAGAGATCTTCCATAAAGGAATCTTAAGACATGACCCGAGCAACGGTAGGCAGACACAGCTGAAACAACTGGTGACCGTTGTGAAAGAGATTCTATGAGGAGAATCTCGAAAAGAGTGACACTGGCGACAGTAGGCAGATGCAGTCAGAACGACTGGTGACTGTCGCGTAGGAGATTCTATGAGGAGAATCTCGAAAAGAGTGACACTGGTGACAGTAGGCAGACGCAGTCAGAACGACTGGTGACTGTCGCGTAGGAGATTCTACGAGGAGAATCTCGAAAAGAGTGACACTGGCGACAGTAGGCAGACACAGTCAGAACGACTGGTGACTGTTGCGTAGGAGATTCTATGAGGAGAATCTCGAAAAAGAGTGACACTAAGTGGGGAATGCCCCCGAGCTATGACAAGACTCAATCCATGGATACATGAGCAGGAAAAGAAGGAAAGCGAAAGCATGAAAGTGACTAACAAGAGGCGCCTGTTTACCAGGTTTGCACCTTCTTGGCAGGATTTTCCTTTTTTTTTTTTTTGGTATTACGAAGGCACCTATTGCTAGGTTTTTACCAGGGTAACAACTTTTTCAAGACTTTTTCTGATTTTTAGGATTTTTTTCAGGTCATTTTCTGATTTTTAGGATTTTTTTAGGACATTTAGATATGTGCAGAGAGCTTGCTGAGATTGAATCAACTGTAAAACCGCTTCAGGTGGAGAGTGTTCATAGGCTCTTTAAGCACTTCTCCTTCGGTTGTGGAAAGTTGATAGGCGCCAGATCCATATACTGCAGTAATGATGTAAGGACCTAGCCAGTTTGGTTCAAACTTTCCCTTTTGCATTCGTTGTTGTTGATTCTTAGGATTCTCTCTTAGGACAAGATCACCCAGCTGGAAGTCACGTGGCCTAATTCTCCTATTGTAGCTTCGTGCCGTTCTTTGTTGATATGCTCGTAGATGATCACAGGCCACTTGTCGTCGTTCATCCAGCAACACAAGCTCTTGAAGCCGGGCTATCCTATAGTCATCATCTGTGATAAGACCTTTCATAGAGATTCTCAAGGTAGGAATCTCGACCTCTATCGGAAGCACAACATCCGCCCCATATACCAACGCAAAAGGAGTCGTGCCCGTTGGAGTTCTAATGCTTGTTCTATATGCCCACAGGGCTGGATTGATCTGGAGATGCCAGTCTCGCCCTGACTTACTGACTGTGCAATGAAGAATTTTGAGGATCGCCTTATTGGATGCCTTAGCTTGGCCATTACCCTGGGGGTAATAAATGGAAGACCAATGTTGTGTAATTTTGAATTTCTTGCACAGTTCCTTAAGGTCTTTATTTTTGAATTGTCCTCCATTATCAGTAATGATTGAGGACGGTATACCATATCTACAGATGATGTAGTTTGTGATAAAAAGCACTACAGTTTTGCCATCAGCAATTGTGAGAGGGACTGCCTCTACCCATTTCATGAAATAATCTGTAGCGGTGATAATGAACTTATGTCCATTAGAAGAGGTTTGGGTGAATCTGTCCCACCAAGTCAAAGGCCCATTGTAACCAGCACGAAGGAGTTTGCAAGCTAGTGTTAGGCCATTGGAATGAGATCCGCAAATGTCTTCGTGAACGTCAATTAGTGCACGTTTGGACTCGTCGGGTTCTAAACACCTAAGGAGTGTTCCGTCGAGACCTCTCCTATATAGATCGTCAACAATAATGACATAATGTGAAGCGTTACGGATTAGGTAACGTTTCTCATTCCGGGTCAGACCATTCGGAATGGTTTGATTATGAAGGTAGGAATAGATGTGATGGTAGTGGGATGATTCTTGTCCTATAATAGAACAGATCATTTTGGAATCAGGTGTGTCATAGGCTGGGTAGTGTAACGCTTCCACCAAGAACTCGTGTCGGAGATCATTTTCTGGCATTTGTAGAAGGGAGGCCAGAGTGGCCATGGCATCAGCTGCTTTATTATCTGCGCGTGGAACCTGTTGGAAGGTGATGTGTGCAAAATATTTCGTCAAGTCATCAACCATGTGTTTGTAAGGAATTAGTTTTTCATCCTTTGTTTGATACACATCATTTACTTGGTTGATGACAAGCTGAGAGTCACCGAAGATATCCAATTGATCTACTCTCCATTCAGCTGCAATTTTCATACCATTGATCAAAGCTTCATATTCAGCAATGTTATTTGTACAAGGAAACAAAATCTTGTATGCTTTGGGCAATGAGTATTTCTGTGGTGTGATGAAAAGTAATCCAGCACTTGATCCTTGTTGTGTGAAGGATCCATCGAAGAACATAACCCATGTATGGTGAGTGAGTGTTAGAATTGACTCATCTGGAAAATCAATGTTTATTGGTAGAAGACTCTGTATGGGTGCTTCGGCCAGCTGATCTGCAATTGCTTGTCCCTTTATGGCTTTGCGTTGAACATATTGGATGTCAAACTCACTTAGTATCATGACCCATTTAGCCAATCTTCCTGTGAGAGCTGCCTTACTGAGCAAGTACTTTAATGGATCCATTTTAGCCACAAGCCATGTAGTGTGGGCAAGCATGTAGTGTCTCAACTTTTGGGAAGCAAAGACAACTGCCAAGCAAGCTTTCTCAATAATACTGTAGTTTTTCTCATAAGAGACCAATGTTCGGCTCAAGTAATAAATAGCTCTTTCTTTGTTATCATTGTCTTCCTGAGCCAATAGGATTCCCAAAGATGTTTCAGTGGCTGAAATGTATAAAAGCAAAGGCTTCCCATGCATAGGAGGCATCAGGATTGGTGGATTGACAAGATATTGTTTAATCTGTGTTAAGCTTTGCTCACAATCCTGGCTCCAATTGAATTTCACACCCTTATGTAAGGTCTTTGTGAAGGGTTGTAATTTATCCGCCAATTGTGAAATAAATCTGCGAATAGATTGAAGCCTTCGCTGTAGTCCTCTCATCTGACTGATGTTTCGAGGTGGTGGCATGTCCATTATTGCTTGTACTTTTTTTGGATCTACTTCGATTCCCTTTGCAGAAACAATATATCCTAACAGTTTTCCTGATGTGACACCAAATGCGCATTTCTTAGGATTGAGCCGAAGACTAAACTTTTCCATACGATCTAGGATTGGTCCCAAATCTTGCAAATGAGTATTGCGTTTAGCGCTTTTGACCAAAGTATCATCAACATAGTCCTCCATAGTTCTATGCATCATGTCATGGAAAATTGTAGTAACAGCCCGCTGATACGTAGCTCCAACATTCTTTAAACCAAATGGCATCACATTCCAACAAAAGGTTCCCCATGCACATGTGAAAGCTGTTTTCTCTTGATCTTTTGGCGCAATTTTTATCTGATTGTATCCAGAAAAACCATCCATAAGTGAGTACATCTCATAACCAGCCGTCATGTCCACGATCATATCAATATTAGGGAGCGGAAAATCGTCTTTAGGACATGCCAAGTTAAGATCACGGAAGTTTGTACAAACTCTGATAGACTTATCATGCTTGGACACAGGGACAATATTGGATATCCATTCAGCATAATCAATTGCACGAATGAAACCAGCCTTTAGAAGTTTCTCCAATTCGGCTTTGACTAGTAATGCAACATGAGGATGCATTTTCCGAAGCTTCTGTTTAACTGGTTTTATGCCTGGTGTTATGGACAAGTGATGCATAATAAGATCAGGATCCAATCCTGGCATGTCTGAATATGTCTAGGCAAAATTTATTTTCTTTCCCTTGAAAAAGGCAATGAATTGTTCCTTTTCTTCAGTTGACAATGACTGAGCCAGATGTATCACATGAGGATGTTCTTCTGTGCCCAGGTTAATCGGCTGTGTTGGCTCTATTCACACTGATGATCTCTCCTGAAAGTGATTGGGAAGGACATCAAATATCTCATCCGCGGGCGCCTCAGAGAGGTTTTCACCCTTGGATACGTTTTTTGTTTTTACTTTTTTTTGGATCCGACACTGCCGCAATGTGGTTTTCACCATCGGACCTCTTGCATTTTTTCTTTTTAATTATGTGACTGAGATATTTGATGTCGGCCTCAGTCATGTTGACACTCTGCTCATTGGTGGAAGACGTTACAGGTTCGATAGCGTTTAGGTAACAGGCAAGAGTATAGTTATTCTGGAACGTGGGGACTTCGTTAGATGCATTGGGGTTCCAGTCTATAAGCTCGGGATGTGCGAGTGAGAGTAGTGGCTGGTTCAATTGCGTTCACAGTATAGTCATTAAATGCGTGGACCAGCAATTCGAGACCTACGGCGACCTCACCCACAGGTGTATTCAAACGTCTCGGAGTACGAACGTTAGTAATTGACGACTCTAAGACACTAGTTGGATCAGACCCCTGTGACCTATCCCTAGACGTTTCACTCACTTCGATTTGATTTTCATAGACATGCACTTGGTCAATGTCTTTATCAGTAGTCGCTTCTGAAAGATTGTCAAATTCATATTCATCAGAATCGGTGCTACATGGTGAGAGACTATAGAACTCCCCAATAGTGATAGGGACATACTCTCCTTCAGCCTTTGGATTCTTACACAAATACTCAATATGGCATGACTGACTAGATTCCCCCTTTTCTGAATGATATTTGAGTTGCTCAGTATTGTCCTCAGAAGAATCACTAGTATCATCCACAGTGCTAACACGTGGCACAAAGTCATCTGGCTCAGCAAAGAATTTAGCAAGATCATAAGGAATAGGATGAGGGTAAGAATCCTCATCATCAGATTCTTCCTCTCGAGTGCCTGATTCAGATTGTGACTCATTTTCAGATGAACTCTCAGGTACGGGTATGAATTTATTGGATCCCAAATGGAAAGGGACCTTCTTGAACCCTAGGCCAGTTGTGTCACTGTTGCTTCGAGCTGTTGCTTTGACAGGATCTATTAAACCATTGTTATTGCACCCAATAGGGCCAGTTCCCTTGTAGCCAAAACGCGTCATAAGCTTAAGACCAGGTCCATACTTCTTAGGAGTGATTTCTTGAGCTTGTTCTGTTAGGTCTACTGGAGACTCTTCTTTGTAAAGCCATGCAGCAATGGCTCTATTTTCGCTTTCATCTTCTAAGGGAACTGTAGCTTTGACAAAAGAGCCATTAAACTTGGTCTGAGGTGTCAACACGAATGGCTTCTTTGCTACTGAGGGTCTCCCAAAATGTCGAGGGGACTCTGGAATTGATGTTAATGATAACACTGGTTCTATGTGGTACTCTCCCATTCCAGTTTCTTTCAATTTAAATGACTGCTCAATTTGTTTCAGCTTATTGTTGTGACAATCAATAGACTCACGGTTAGCAGGGACGAAAGAATCAGCAGCTTTGAGCATATTGCAAGTGTAGCTAGTAGTTGCAGGAATAGTAACTTCAGAGCCATGAAATGAGAATTTAATGCATTGGTGGTATGTGGATGGCATAGTGCGCATCTCATGTATCCATGGCCGTCCCAACAGAATGTTGTAGGCTAAGGGAATGTCAAGCACCTGACAGGTGACATCCCTTTCAACAGGATCGACGCGAATTGGTAAAGTCACAAGACCTAGTGACTTTCGTTCTACTTCATCGTATGCTTTAATAGTGATCTTTCGTCGAGGATCAACAGAGTCCTCAGAATAATCCAATTGTCTAAGTAGAGCCGCAGAAACAATATTTAGGCCAGTGCCATTGTCAATGAGTACCCGACGAACACGTGTCTGGTGGATCATAACCTCAATGTGTAGAGGCTGATTGTGTGGGTGATTCAGTGAGTTGTCATCCTCCTCGGAGAAGGTCATAAGATGAGGTGAGGTCAGGTGACCTACCATGGATTGAAATCGTTCAAGATCAAGATCTTTAGGAACGTTTGCCTCAGTGAGGGCTTTGTCCAAAATTTGCCTATGAGCAGGCGAGATTTTAAGCAACTCAAATATAGAAATGTGAGCATTAGTTCGTTTCAATTGATCTAGAACACTATAACTAGTTGCAGTCAAGTTCGTTGTGTGTTTTGCACCTTTACCAGATGGACCAGCAAGAGCTTTGTCCTTGTGTTGTTCAAGATTTGAAGCAGGAGGTGTAGGGCCTTTGAGCACCAATTTCGCATGAGAGCGAGTAACAGCGTTAGCACAGTGTTGCGAAGACGCATTATCCATGTTATTGGAAGTAGGGCCTCTCAAGACAAATGGTGTCTTGGGTTTATCGTTATCTTGCTTCCCCTTTATGGTAATAACATCGCAGTATTCAGAATCTACAGGTTCAACCATGTGAATGACATTGTCATCATTGGAATACGTATAGTTGACCTTACTGTAGGGTTCTGGTTTCGAAGTCTCTCCTTTTTCATAAGCTGGGAAAGGCTCTTTGAACGCCTTGTGGTCTGAGTTTTTGTTATGTCCATCTACCACAAGTTCACCAGCATCAATCATGTCTTGGACTTTATGACGTAAGTTTATACAGTTTATGGTTTTATGTCCCTTGTTTTGGTGATACTCACAAAATGAGGTCTCATTCCACCATGGTGGACGTGGTTGTGGATCATAGGGATGAGGGTTATCCATTGGTGAGATAAGCTTGTGTTGTAGCAATGTTTTGTAAACCACATCCAAAGGTTCTCCTAAAGGCGTATACTCTTGCTTGGGTCGTGCTGCCCATGAGTTTCTCGGTTTGTTCCCAGACGTTTTATTGTCAGGAGGAGGCTTCTCAGCAGTTTTGGCCGCTTTGAAGCAGTCTGTGAGATTAAATGCTGCTTTAGCAGGTTTTGGTGTGACATTATCAACAACCCCATCATGTACAATTTCTCGGTTCTTGTTGACATGTTTGGTTTTATCCCTGTTGGAAGTGGAACCTTGTTTTGAGTCTCTCTGAAGAGTGAGCTCACCTTTCTTGACCATAAATTCTTCAATACGGATAGCCTGTGTAATCATGTCTTCAAAGGTACGTGGACCTTGTAGTTGGACTCTATACCCGAAATCAGGTAAAAGGTTATCAGTGAAAATGTCGAGCTTCTCCGTTTCTGGGATTTTACGGGAGTACTTAGTATAAAGCTGTCTCCATCGTTGGAGGAAAGTGAGAAAAGGCTCACCAACCTTCTGTTTAAGGTTGCATAGATCTCGAATATTTATAGGATGTTGAATGTTATGAGAATATTGCTGAACAAATGAATTAGCAATTTCGTCAAACGTCTTGATACCAGGAGGTAAATGTGAGAACCACTCCAAAGCTTGACCACCTAGGCTTCTAGGGAATAAATGCATGAGGTACGTTTGATTGTGTATAAACTCCATAGACAAAACACCAAATTCCCGCAAGTGATCTTGGGGATTAGTAGTACCAACGTACTTGTCATATTTGGGTAGTTCTACACCTCTTGGGAAAGGCGGCATGTTTATACTTTTGTCAAATGGAAATGAACAAAGAGCGTCCAATGTGTATGTCTTTTTGGGTTTCTCTTTCTCATGCATCATCTGAGCCAATTGGTCTTGCATAATTTTCAGTTGTTTTTGGAGTTTAGTGGTCTCAGTTTCTTCTTCACGTGTGATAATGGTCTCCACATCGAAATGTGTGGGCAGTTTAGCTCCCTCTTGGGCGAGTTTGAGAAAGTACTTTTCTTTCTGTTCGTTGATTAGGATTCCCATGACCTTCTGAAAGTTTTTGTCTCTTCGACATCTTGCTATGTGTTCAGGAAGGATTTCCACCTCTTCTTGTTCTTCATCAGTGTCATTTTCTTTCTCTTTCTCCTTGTCATCCCTAGGTTGTTCTTGATATCGACTATGGCTACCCCGTTCAGGTTCACGATTAGTCATTATAGGAACTTGTTTAGTTTCCGCACGTTGTGTTTGAAAAGGGTCCATGGAGAAAGGGTCATACATTGTGTTTGAGAATGCAGGACTCCTACCTGTCTCAGTATCCTTTTGGTAAAAAGGATTCCTAATTTGTTGCAAATTGGAAAATGTTCGTTGAACTTGAGATGACCTTGTAGGTGAGGAAGACCACGAAGACGCCTCACTAGCCAAACTGGATATAGATTGCGTAGCGAAAGGTAAGCTACCTCTGTCGCGATTACGACCCCTAGCGCGACCACGTCTAATGTTATTAGGATAAAACACGTTGCCGCTTCTGGTTGTGACAGTCATAGGCAAGGACAAGAAGCTAGAACCTGGACAAGGACTATACTAAAACTGAGTCTCAAAAAGGATAAGATAGTAGCAAGAATGATGTTTACTAAGACACAAATGGTCTAATTTAAAGGCTAGAACAGCCAGAGATTATGACCACCGCGGCACAAAGTATGACAAGCATTAAGACGAGGACCATGATTACGTATGAGACGAGACTAGTCAAGGTATAAGACACAAGTTTCAGTTAAGCGAAGTGTCGCTGTTCCAGGATTGTTTGCAAACAGAGAGCGATAAACGGACGCAGAAAAGGACAGCGTGCAGGCTGCAGATAGCTAGAACAGACCCAGATTGTAAATGCTGATACACAATCTCACGCGAAAAACCTTTACGGGTCGCGCGAAGATGTTTTACGGGCCGCGCGAAGATGTTTCTGTCTCGCGCGAAGATCAGTAACAGTTTTTAATTTCGCGCGAGGGAAAAATGGCTTCACGCGAGAGCCAAATGATTTCGCGCGAGACCAAAATGATTTCGCGCGAAAGGACAGAACAGTTTCACAACAGCGACTAATTTTGACGAAATTTTTGATCGATCCAATAACCAGGCATGTAGAACAGCAAGCAAGTGATTTCAAGCACGTCTGAAAACAATAAGCAAGGGCAAAAGCAACCTTGCGCATGGACAATCAAGTGACTTAGTTTGTGCTAATCCCTAAGAGAGCTATTTGTGTACATTTTCAAAGAGTTTTGCAATCATTGCACACATTCCTAGAAAATAAAAGTTGGCTTCTCTAAGGTATTTAATAATGGTTTGACTCTGCAACTTTTATGGCTCACAGGGGTGACCTCCAATCCCGGCGCACCGAGGTTTTGACACAGTCTGAGAACTTAATCTTCAAGAGCTGCTAGGGAGATCTGACAACCCACAATGAACCACACCCGTGGAGATTTCTTCCACAAGGACATTTATATAGCTGTTGTCACTACCATGGTGAAAATGGCTATTACCGCTTGAGGTTCCGTCATCACAGTTTTCCCTGTAGAGGGATTGTCTGCTACGATTAACCCTCTCTAAAGGTGACCGACTCACAATAGTATACCACAAGGGGACTTAGCTTCCAGATTCAAGGTTTTGACACCTTTTCACCTTTAGCCCAATCAAAACAAACAGATTAATCCGACACGCTAGACTAAGATTATCTCTTAAAGATCTATGATATCATCTTCCTGTGATCTATCAACCTCTCCGGAGAAAGGATGCCTTAATCAACAAGTCGAAGATTCATCTATCTACGAGATGCTCAAAGTATCCTCCCCACCCATAAGGAATCCGTCTTAGAGAGGAGTTTCACTAGGAACCCACTCCCTCAAGATCCACGAATAGTGTTCATGGGGGCTTAATTACTATGTGTGTACAGATGTTAATTCCTGAAAGCAAATCTATCTAAAAGTAATCAAAAAGCACAAGGTGGTACACTTAACGCTTTAACTAATGTGAGGTGAGTCCAAAGATGTGGAACATTTAACCCCTCGCACAAGCCAAAACGAGTCCACAACTCAGAAATTAGTGAGTTCTAAAAAAGCACAAAAGGGTTGCCTTGTGGAGCCTTTAACGCTTATGTCGTGTAGACCCCTCCCCTATTTAACGTGGTGCTGAGCTTGCAACCACAGGGTGGAATGAGGGGCCGGCGGATTAGCGAGTCCAATAACCCAAGATAGCTAATCAGATCTATCACTAAAGACTAAGCCTGCTAAATGAATACTAACAGAGATCACACCCTAGTATGAGTTTATGCATGTGTTGTAAAATGGAAATACAGAAGGAAACACACAAGCTCAACACGAAAGATGTTTGTTTTAGATCCAAATGAAATGTTATCAGCTGATGAAGATTACCTGGTGATCCTCGCAATGCGCTTAGTAGATTTTTACCTGTTTCTGACAACTTTAGTACGCTTTTCCCATTGGTCCACAAACCGCTGCTATGTTGTTCAAAAAATCAGAAAACACAGAAACACTAGAAACCGCGAACAGTCAGCAGAAAAATTAGAAAACACACAAATCAATGCAAAAAAAATTCACCTCTGTCAGTAGAGTTTCGCGCGAAATTCCTGACAGTCCGTGTGAAGGAGTTTTACGGCCCACGCGAAATCAAATTCGGCTCGCGCGAAATTAAATTCGGCTCGCGCGAAGAAACAGGTCTCGCGCGAAGCTTCGCGCGCCAACAAACTTTCTCGCGCGATCCGGAAAGAATCTTCGTGCGAAGATTTTAGATCCTCGCGCGAAAATGAACAGTTTCGCGCGAAGATTCCCAAATCTGTACGGAACAGTACGGACAGAGAACAAAAAAATGATTAAAAAAATACAGAAAGAGGCCAGAAAAATTGATTTTTGTGCCCCACGGTGGGCGCCAGAAATGTGTATGTGAAAATGCGGCCTATGCTAACACACGCACTTCAACACGGTCCTCATTTGCGGATTCATCGCGGAATGAACATTGAATTGTTCATCTGAAATTTGCCCTGCAAAGCGACCTGTTGCCTTCTATCTAAAGGGATTTTGCCTGTTAATATCCTCAGAATCGAGGTGCAAGTAACTAGACCCTCTAAGAAGGAAGGATTTGACAATGGAATTAAGCTAAGAATGAGTATACAGATTAATCTAAAAAAATGAAAGATGCAATGTAATCTAAGAACAAATGAAGCAAACTAGATTAAGCATATGCATGATTAAACTAAAATGAGATTAAACTAAGAATAAGAATGTATGCAAGAAATGTAAGTAAACATGAGCATGAATTTCAATAGCAAATCAATTCATCCCCCTCAAAATGAAGAGATGAGGGTCTCTTAAATAGAGTCTCCTGGAATCCATCAACGGTTGAGATCGATTCAAATCAACGGTCAGGATTGAAGATGAGTTTCAGTAATAAAAGGGAGATTCCCAAATTAAAGGGAGTTAACAGACTTAATTTGAGTAAAATAAGGAGGTAACTGTTTTAATTTGAGTAGAAAAAGGAGTTAACTGAGTTAAGTCATTTTTGATCAATAGTGAACTGGAAATTCCCTTTTTTTGAACTGAAGAGAGATTTTCTTGAGATATTTAATTTAATAAAATGAAATATGCTCTCATAATTACTTTTTCTATTTAATTAAATAATCTTTAATTAATTAGAGACACTTTTGTTTAATTAAATAACTTCATTTAATTAATTGAGAATGGCTTCCCATTTAATTAAATAACTTTGTTTAATTATTTAGAAGTAAGTACTCCATTTAATTAAATAATTTCTTTTAATTAATTAGAAATACCTTTCCCATTTAATTAAATAATTACATTTAATTAATTAAGATAGGCGTATTTATTAAATTAAATACATTTAATTCCATAGTACATTAGCCTTAGGATATAATTTAATTTAATTAAAGTATAAATACTTTAATAATTAAATTAAATATTAATCAATAAGTTTAATGTGACTAATATGAGTAAATACTATAGGAATTAAATAATAAGCATGATGAATGTAGATTTAGGTTTTCTGCATCTGACAATTAAGTCAAGTAGCGAATAGCAGAATGAGAATTGCCTATTAGAATAGGACTTTGAAATTATGAGGAATAGACCAGAATTGGTATAATGGCAATGAGCCAATTTTGGGGTATTACACATGTTTTCCAAGGAGAATGATGGTGTCTCATTTAATGCACGTCTTGTCGGAATCAATATATCACTCTAGTGGCAGATTGTTGAACATCATTCTTTAACACCTTCAGTATGCTACTTGCCCGAGCTTCGTCCTCAACATGTAGTCTGTAATTTAAAGCCAACTATTGGCAGTGAAGGTTACTAAGATGGAACACAAAGATTTTTATGAGTTCTTGAAGCATTGTGAAAGCAAGAACTGAAGCCCTTGGGAGCAACAACTTCTCCAGAGCAATTTAATACACGCAAGAGCATTTCTCGCTATCATGCAATGCCTTGAATTAGTAGTGGCATGTGCAAAATTTTATGATCCCAAAGAGCAGGAAATTCGAACGGCTGATCGAAAGGTCATAGCAAAAATCAACTTTGAAAGAACTACTCAAGCTTTAGGCATTCCTGGTGTTAGAGCGATGGGGAGGATTTTTGTGGATGTAGGGCATGATTATTTCAAGGCACACAAGGAATTTTGTCTCAACGGCATTGCAAAATCTTGGCTCAAATCAGGAAGGGGAGGTAAGTCCCCAATTACCTAGTAAATTTAAAAAGTCTTACTCCAAAGAATCCATTGTGGACATAATTACTTTGTTACATAAGGTGGTGGGAAACTCTAGTTCTGAAAGTTTTGAGTTTTGGATGCATAATTTCATTTTAATCATCTGTGGAAAGGAAGATTTCATACATTGGGCTAGTCTCATTACTTATCACCTTAATAAGCAACTAAGGGAATTCTTAGGTAGTATGATGTTCAATTTCTCCTCTATGTTATTCATTGTTGCCAACCACATAAACTTTTGGGAAGGCCCGACTTCTCAACAAATACATTCTGTTGGGGATCTTGCGTATAAAATGTTTCCTCAACTCACTGTGAAGAAGGGCAGCCGGGATTATGTTCGAGTGAATGATGCGTTCCTCATGAAATTAGTCATAGAGTTGGAAGGGCAACCTAATATGAGATTGTCCCTAGAAGCTGCCAACTTTGTATTACGGTTCAAAAGTATTTTCACTCAATTCTGACAGTTCACCTACTTGAGGATAGAGAGCTTTGAAAAAGAACCTTTGCGACTTCCCGGATACCCTTCAAACCTCTTTGTGTTTTTAGAAGTGTGCCCAAAAATGGCCTGGTTAACATTAGGTATTCCAAAATGAGGAGAAAGGCTTCACTTTCCCTATTTCCATGTCCTTTTATTTGAGCAAAACTTCAATTGTTCCCAAAGGTTTTGAAAATATTATGGAGGGTTATCAATTACAAACCTTGCTTGAAAGATCTCAATTTGATTGTAAGGGATTTGAGGCAAAACGTATATAGAGCTTGGACTAATATCCATAAACCTACCCCAGAGGATTTTTAGGTAAACTGTATAGATGAGGTAGAGGTGTTCAAAAGGAATTTCATAAGACTCATGTTGCAGCAAATTCAGTTATTTAGAGTCAATTTGGACATCCTTGCCAGAGCACAAGAGGATAACTGGTACATCCCTATTTTTGTTTAATTATAAAATATTCCTTATAGTTGTTGTGACTTCATGCAGAGTTGAGTTGATCGTTATGGTTTCATGTGAAATGGAAGTGTTGGTTATTCGTTATAATTTCATGGGAACTTGGAATAATGGTTTTTATTATGATGTTATATGAATGACAAATGGTATAGCTAACATGATTATTTGATTTTGATCAAACAATTTGGAAATATGTAATTACCTTGATAAACTTCTTTTGAAGGAACACAACGAAGTGGGGAAGCATTGCCAGAGAAGGAATGGGCATGAGGGCACCACCTACCATTGTGCTAACAGGTATGGGTCCTAAATTACTTTGGTCAAGGGAAAAACTGCACTAGGCAAACAAGGTTATACCAAGTGATCACCATGACCTAATTGGGTTGACACATTTAATAAGATAATAAAAGATTTCACTTGAGCATGAAATGAACTAAGAACAATTATAATATATATATATATTAATAAAGTATCATTATGATAAGCATAAGGAGTAAAAATATCATCTCCATCTTATGTCAATGTTTTTTTTAATTATTTCAACATTTGGCAATGTTTTAATAATATTTGATGTCATCAGCCCTCTTTATTTTCTAGTGGCCTATTTGATATTTTCTTTCTTTTTTAAATAGCCATATATGCTATCAACCTTTTAGAGGCCTTTGAATGTAACTTGTGGTGTTACCACTCTTGCTCATAATCGAGCATGCATGCAAGAGCAAGAAGATGATCTTTCTTTTATGCGATTCATATATATCAATAGGGGTGTTTGCATATGCTACCTTTGGCGATTTCGTACTTCTACGCTCCATATTCGCAATAGCAATTCATATTACTCTTTTGCGGAATTGTTCATACAATGTTGTGCACCATAATTGCAATAGCATTTTTGCACTACATAAGCTCTGCTGCAAGGTGCACATTTAGTGCTGTGTTTCTCATTATTATAGCATTCATATCTCATTGAGCTTTTTCTGAGATTGGACCTATAGTACCATGGATTTGCATAAGTGATTTCTTACACAATCAACGTACTCCTCAACCACGATTCATTGTACCAGTGTTGCTAGAATCTACAGGTAAGGAGCCATACCAAACAGTCTAGTTTTTCATTAGCACTTGAGGGTGATAGTACCATTGTTAGGTTGTGCATTTTATCTAAGTTTTCTCTTGCCATTTTGTTATATTAAAAGGCTCTGAAAGTTCTAGTTGGAATCTTGAAGGAAACATTAAAGTATATATTAGCTAAAGCCAGACGGACTAGCTTCAAATCGAATGCCTTGTTTGCATAAGTTTATTGCACTAAGCATGCATAATGATCAAAGTTAATTATTGCATACTGTTATGATTGTTCTTTCAGAACTTAAATCAGAATTGGAAGGATCTCTACCCCGTGCAATACTTATACAGGGGCATCTTCAATATGCCTTTGAGATAAGAGGAAGCACTTTCAATAAGTTAAGGAAACTAATAATAAATAACATGGAATCATTATGTAAATATCTATCATAAGCCCAGGTTGGGCGGAAAGTAATGAATTGTGATAAACAGTGATTGTTCAAGGATATGGAGAGCCATACTGAGATTCATCAAGGATGAACAACAAGGTCGAGATGAAGAGTGTGGGTTGATAGTAAATGAACAATGAATTATACTTGCAAGATAAGAGGAAAAAATCAGAAATAAAATAAATAGTTAATGAACTTAAACAAGTAGTGTAGACTGAGTCAGCTCACGGTGATCAAATGGTACTAATCTTTTTGTCAAGTCAAGTGGTAGGTTTAGTGGCATGTTGGTGCTGTGATTAGTAGAGGCCGGGGTTGCTTATAGTTGGATATATGGGCTGATGGTAAGGATTCCATAGCCTAGCTGGCTGCCTAGCCGACACTCTTAACACTAGGATGCTTAGTGGCTGGATAGGGGTGTCCCATGCCTAATCCTAGGTAGGGAGGGTCTTTCTCAGTTGAGATTTTGTAGGGATACTTAAAGGTCCACAGTTGGGAGGTTAGGCCCCTGACAATGCTTCTCCTCTCCACCGGATGCAAAGATTTGCACAATACAGGGATATGATTTGCATCAAGTTATCTTCCTTTAAACATGTACTTCTTTTATGCATTGCATTTTCAGTTAAAGATATGTTGGTTAATATTGTTAGATCAATGACTCTCTTTCCATGTACTAGGATTCAATTATTCTGTTATGGTTGTTGATCCCTTTCATTTGGAATGCATATAGTAGTTATTTATAACTGTTTCATGTGAAAAAGAAAGATATTTTTTATTTTGTTTATACTTAATTGATTATTTAGAAGTGGGAAATTTTGGCACATTACAACGACATTCTCATTTATCCTGAATTTCATGAGTTTAAGGACAAGAACCTTCCTAAAGTGGGTTGGAATAAGGAAGAAGTCTTTGACCTAGTACCTCAGACAACTCCTATACTCAAAAGAACAACTATTTGGCTTGAAGGAAAGTGGAGAAGGAAGGGTGTGCCTTCTAGTGGGGAAAACATTTGCCAACCCTTCAACCCAAGGAGAGACTTCTGCTACCCCCATGGTGAGAAATGTGAACGTAGCGATTAGCTTGACGCAAAAGGATACACAAAGTGGTGGAGATGAGGAGCAACCTAATAAAAGCTAGGTTAAGATGAAAAACATATGTGAATTGGATGAAGGTACCTCTGCTAAACATAAAGAGGTTGAAGAGGACCCTAATGTGGTGTATCAACAAATTATGCAATTACCATAACTTCAATAATGGAAATACCATCTTCTCCTACACTTTCTACCCTTGTGACCCTTCCACTTGCATCAGCTGGCACATCAAGAGCTGGTGATACTGACAATGTTGGATCAAGCCTCACTTCCTTTGCTTGGTTGATACAAGAGGTGTAGATAAAAAGAAGAAAAGTAACCCCAAATGCTGATGAAATAGGCACCTTGCCTTACTCTTTTAGAGTTCTTAAAAGCCTAAGAAGGCCAAGAATGTCTAGTCATTGCTGATTCTAGTATCGGACATAATATTTTTTGAAATAGTTGACCCTTTTAGGGATGTAAGCATAGATACAATCACAAAAGCTAACAATTATAGCTCTTGTGTTGATATGGGACCTTCTAACCTAGAAAGTAAAGCCCATCATACGAATATCCATATAAAAGCACCGACTTAGAGAGCTCTAGAATTGAAAATTGAAAATCATGAGCTACAAGAGCATTTGGCATAGGTTCGTCCCTATAAGGAATTGGTGACCTCTGTCATTAGTTCTGTTAGAGGAGAAACCTCTAGCTCCAATCAAGTTATCCTTGATGTAGATTTGATCAATTCAAAGATGACATCAATAAAATGTGTTGGGTGGATATTTCACAACCGACAGTTTGGGTAAAATTCAGTCACAAAATAGGTAGACTAGCCACAGCGTGTGAGACAAAGTCTTTCCTACCTTAAAGGGAAGGCTTCCCCTTCTCATCGTTCCTTGTATCAACTCAAGGTAAGCAAGAAGTTGAGAGATTTGAAAAGGAATTTACCAATATTCTTTCCTCTAATCTTTTAGAAAAGAATCCACTTACCCGCGGAGCGAGTAATGGGCAAGATGAAACCTCTAATTACACTTCTATCTAAAGTTGTAAATGGTGATACCAATAAACCAACACCAACTCAAAGGCTGATTGAAAGCGTACTGATTTGGCTCTAAGTCTTTTTTGTCTAATTTATAAGAAAAATCACTACTATTGAGACACAAAGACTTCCAGAAGTAGAGAAATTCTAACTATTTTTTATGAATTTGAGATGGTAACACAAGCTGCAGTCAAAGCTTCAGCTCTGATTGATTATTAACTCACTATGCTCTATTATTGAACCCACAATAATAACATGAATCAAAGGCAAAAAGACAAACTACAGTCAAAGCTTCTAATTTTCTCTATTACAGTTGCTTCTAGTCAAAACTTTGAATCCAATTACTTCTTTTATTCACTTTTCTCGCAAATTCGTACTACACAATCAAAGTTATGGTTGCACAAGTTTGACAGAGCTTTCTTGCATACAACAAAAGATGAATTTTACAATGAGAGTGGACTTATTTATATAGGCAATGGAGTTGAGAAAATGGAGTAAAAAGTGGGAGCACCTCAACCAACTTTGACTCGGTCTAACTAATCAGAGAAAATTATTGGATTACATGTCGTAAGAACATGGAAATTGTATTACATGTAATAACACAATTTCATGCTATACATCCTCTCTAACTACATGCATGGAAATAAAGAAAGAAGAAGATGGAAGTGAATTGAAACAATCCTAGGGATTGTTCTGAAGGGCCTTGTACTTGGCGATGCTTGCAATATCGGGGATTACTGTATTCTGCACCACTGCATCCTCTTTGATGAGTTTCTAGTTGTCATTTGAAAACATGATGTGATCAAGTTTTTTCTCGTTCGAGTTGTCGTGAATTCTCCTTTCTAGATTGGCACATTCTGGAATCTCTGACACTTTGAAAACCTTCTTGATGGTGTCCGAATGTAAATTCAAAGCAACTTTCCATTAGCACCTTTAACTTTTTTTGTTTTTTTTTGAAGCAAAGTGCTTGGTGCATTTCCACACGAATTTAGGTTCTCAGATAGCCATTGTGGAAACAGAGACCAAATGAATTACTACTTCTTTGGATCTGAAGCATATCTTCTTGACGGGATGTCATCTATTCTTTGAGGAAATTATGACATATCTTGAAGAGTGCACTGCAATATGAAGATGAGAACATCTTCTAATGAGATTGAATCCTTCAAAACTTTGGGATTTGAGTTACAATAACAAATCCACGAGGGGTGGGTATTTGAAGTTTGGATTAGATACTTAGGAAACATGTATGATGGCTGGAAATGAACCAGAAAGCATACATATTTGGGCAAAAGGGGCCAAAATCAGACTCTCAAGAGTGAATTGCATGTGGGCAAAGATGGGCTTTTGTAGGTATGGCCAAGAATGCAAATTGGGATACATATGGATGTGTGCAAATGGGGACTTTGGTGTTTAAAGAGTGACCTTATACCAAAGTCGAATTCTTTGGATGCAATTACATTTAAAGTGGATTACATGTAATCATGTAATTAGGTTCGAAGGATGAGATTACATGTAAGTGGGTTTGGAGAATGGATTTATATACAAATGCATATGAAGTATGGAATTATATGTAATTGAGGATGGAGAATGAGATTACATATAATTGCTCTCAATATGTAATTGCATATGAAGGAAATGGATGCAATATGCTTTGACATGAATTGGTGGGATACGGAAATATGTGATGCATTTGCATGGAAAGGTGGAAATTGAAATGGATGCAACATGCACTTATATTCTTGGGAAAAGTTCTTTAACTTTCTTCCAAAACAAGCATGCAAACAAATAGGCAAAACAAAAACATAGCCCTTGCTTTGACTCAAACTTGACAAAATATCAAGTTGCTTTCCTATATGCAATTTCGAAATTGGAATTTGGGAAAATTCCAAGCATTCGAAAATTGAAGTTTTCATCTTATTTAAACGAATTTTGCATAATACATGGCATGTGTTTGAACAAGCGTGCAATGATAAGCCAAAATATACATCAAAATAGCAAAGGTTTGAAAACTTCTACTTGGTGATTAAAGAGCCAAAAGTGGAAGATTAATAGGTTTGAAAGAAAGTTTCTCTTCCAATTTCAAATTCCCAACAAACTCTTTGACCTTTTCAATGCTTGCAAATGATGGCTTTGTATGAGACAATTTTGTATGTAAATGCCCAAAAACTTGATCTCAAACCTTCAACATGTTAACGTTTTTGAAGAACACATGCATTTGGACATTTTTTGAGCAATAAACGTGATCCCTAGCAGCAATAACATGAATCATTTTTTGCTAGGAAACTCAAAAATGTGATTCACAAATGCACTAGCAAGCATTAAAACTCAAAAACAACCCCAATTGATCCAAACGTATGGGCTGGAAATGCCATATTTGGGTTTTTTAAGAAAAACATGCCCTTTTGATGCAAAAATCTGGGTCGTTTTTGCAAAAACGTGGCTTACAAATGCATATATATTAGTTGTTTTTCTACTTGTGAATGCAAAAATGTCTTCCCTAAATGCTAATACATGGATCAAAATGCAAAAACGTGAATGAAAACCCAATTTTCTGGGTGTTTTTAGCAAACATGTGCCCTGAAAATGCATGTATTTGAGCCATATTTGGTTGGGGAATGCAAAATTGTGGTCTCCAATAGCATTTGCATGTGTTGAAATGCCAAATCAGGGTCTCTATGAATGCATTTACATGTTTAAAATGTATTCATATGATGGCTGGAAGTGCAAATCGCACTCTCAAGGCCTCATTACATATTTAAAATATGTAATACATGCCATGTGTTTGAACATTTTTGGCTTTGGAGTGCAAATCCGGGGTCTTGGAGGGTGATTACATGAGTTTTGGATGCAAATTTGGATTCTACAAGACACATTACAAATAAAATGCATTGGTTGGAATGCAAATCGCACTATTGAGTGCATTTGCACGTTTTAAAATTGTAAAACAATGCAAGTAAAACGAAACGCACTCTCCAAGCCTCATTACATGTTTTAAAATGCATATAAGTGCCAATCTTATGCAAAACTCACTCTCAACCCTCATTACATATTTTAAAATGCATGTAAGTGCCAATCTTATGCAAAACACACTGTCCAACCCTCATTACATATTTTAAAAATATGCAACGTGTAACATATATTTGACAAATTTGACCTGGGGAGGCAAAAACGTGGACCCTGATGGAGCCTTAATTTTTATGGTCTCCATTCATGCACTGTTCTTACTGCCCTTATCTTGTCTCCCTATGATTACTATTGTTGTTCTATTTTCCATACTCTAGTGATATCCACATTAGCCTCCGCCATATGCCTACAAAATATTATTCTAACCAACACAATCCACATCAATTGTTGTAAAGATTCTATCTGCGAATTACTTCCAGACTATAAATAAAATTCCTCATTCTATAATAAAGTTTCATCTATACTCAATACTGAGATTATTAATTGGGTTTTATAAAGAAACCAATCTCATGTTTGTAGCCCTATAACAAAGACCTTGATGAATAAATAATTTTTATAGCATCAAAAGTGTAGGATGTCAGCTATACTGAATTATGCAATAACTTGCTTACATTAGAAAATATGAAGTCTAAAAGATGAACAACATGAATTTGCAAATCATGTATCCAATCTTCGGTGTATGCTTGAATGTCTATAGTCTGAGTGATCTGCAAGTTGAATGTCTAAAAACACTGGAACGAATTGTAATATGCCCTTCTTGGAAGTCTGTGCAATGGAAAGAAAGCTGGCCTGTAGATAGAAGAGTCCAGAGACACACAACATATATAATGAAGCACGGGAGCATTGGCATGCACTTGGAGTATTAACAAATAGAGCAACATTCGGGCATATCAGACACATATATGTTTGCCGTAGGTGTTAATAGAGAAGTCAGCATATTGGAGGGAGCCATGTGAGATAATAATCCACATCAGCATACACTTGGAAATTGGAATGAACCATTCGCCTAGTTACACTTAGTCACATGTAGAGATATTTGCCACGACTATGATACTTCAGCAACTCTCAACAAAGAAGCATTCACACTCACAAATGGAAAACAATATGTAGATACCCTTGTGCAAGAAGAAGAATAAAAGAAGAAAGAGATTGTAAAAGGACTGAATGCACATCATCATTTGTCCTTTTCCAGCCAATGTGGATTGTCGGGAGGTGCAAGACGTGATGCCTGAAAAGAAATGATTTGTCAATTTACCATGCCGGGAGAGTATTTTTCCAAAGTAGCCATTGTGTTTGAACATACAGAATAGCAATTAAAGGGATACATATATGACATCGTGAGCATCCTGACATATTGCTAAAGATATCTTCAAATGGAAATATAGACAAATCCTTGCCAAATCATCTAACACCGTAGCATCCTAAGGAAAGCAGCGTTAGGATCAGACACACTTGTGAATGAAGTCAGGAATATTTTTAGGTGGTCAAACACCAATATAACTAATTTATGAAGTGTAACGAGTATGATGGACATTGGAAAGGGTCAATGCCAAGAAATTATTAGAGTATCTACACGGCAAACAGGGATTCATGCCTAAACTATTATCGAACTGAATGGACCATGGATAATATGCAGATATGTGTCTTAGGGTGTGGACAGCGATGAAGATCAAATAAGGTCCCCACTTCATTCAAAAGACAAAAGGAAATTTTTAGTAAATTGGAAGTCACAAGGCGATTCAAAGGAAGACAAACAAAACATTGTTTATATTAAATGAAATTTTCATAACAACACCCTTAATGTCCAGATTTTTTAAGACTAACTTGCAAGAAGTCTGTAAAGTAAACCGATGATTATAATAGTAAATGAATGCCTCCATAAAGGATACGATTATAGTTAGGAAAAGGTATTATTTAAAGAGACATGACGTTTCTTTTAAAAAGTCACTCTCTTTTTTGAGAAGACTATAAATGGAGAATATTTTCATTTGAAGAAGACATATTCGAACAATCATTCACATATTCAGAAGAAGCATTTTATATTGTATGCAGGGATAAGGAGTTTAATATGACTCTGTAATATAAATTCTATTATTTTATTTTTATAATAAAATAAAATGTCTTTTGTTTATTTTTTAAATGGCATGGAGATTTAAACTGTAGATGGTTTGTCCTTTATAATTATCTTTTGGAATTCTGTATACAATTTAAATGTCAGATAAGTGGACATGGTCATTTAGTATTTTAAGTTCGATCATCACAGAGATTGTGAAATATTAAATTGTTTCCGTCTCTGTGTCTAGTTTGCCTCCCTACCAGAGGAGTTAAAGTTCAATCTGGACTAATTTATGATTGCAAAATATTTGATCTATCGCATCCTGATTATTTAATTGTTGACATTATAAGTGCATGGAACTTTATAAAGTTGTACATGAAAATTCATTGAATTTGACTCTGTTGCTCGGATGAGTAGAGGCACTAGTCTTTCTATTATTGAAGTCAGAAAATCTATATATTTCTTCTACAAGCATCAGGGCTATTATTAAAACTCTATATAATTCATTCAATTCACACTTAGCATCCAGTTTCAGTTTCATCAAGTTCAAGGACCTTGCCAGTTGGAGAATTCCAAAGCTTAAATTTGCTTTAGAAAAGCTCTGAACCAAGGGATTAGGTTTGAGAAGGTCTACTTATGTGTAGCGGAGCTTGAAGTGCAAGAGAATTGAGAAGTATTCTCATTCATTGGCCAGAATTGTTTGAGAAGTCCTATCGGAGAAGTGGCAGGCTCTTGGATTTCCAATCTGTGGTTTTGGGAACCAATAGACCCTAGATGCAATTACATGTAAAGGAGGTTTTTTATGTAAAATGGACTCTAGGAAGTCCATTAAATGCATTTTTAGTGCAAAACACACTCTTGGAGGTCCATTGTATGTAAACATGTAAATGGATTGAAAAACATGTAGCACAACTTAAGTGATAAATTAAGCACGTCTAATTGATTTTTAAGGAAATATCACTTAAATGGGTCAAAAATAAGATTTACACTATATAATTAATATATTATGTGCAAATATCATTTCAAAAAGTAATATTTAACTTAGATGTTTTGAATAAAGCATAAAAGTCAAACTATATAGTTAATAAAGTCGCTTAAGTGAAATTTTTAAAAAATAACTCAACATGAAAATATAACATAAAGTCCTCTATAGTCACTTAAGTGATAAAGTAACTTTAAAACATAACATAAAGTCAATGTATGTTATATTTTTCAAAAAGTGAATGTCAACATTAAAAGATAAGATGAAAATTTAAAAATCCGCAATTGCATCTCGAGGTAACACTTTTTGGGCACTTAAATTGTCATATCTTTTGACTGCCAAGTCCGATTAAGCCCTAAGATATACTAAATTGAAGGGAAAACCGAAAGTAAGGGTTTGAACAAAACTAAAAGACCAAAAGCATTAATACACGAACTCAAAAACGTAAAGGAGGACATTGAAGGCTTCATAAATCAAGCATAGGCTTTAACAAATAGAAAAACTAAAAGGAGTTGACGAAAGCCTTCAGTAAAATGATTCATTATATATTTTGAGGTCGATTGATTGATCAGTACTAAGCAATTAAATGATGAATCAACTCAGAGAAATGCGAAACTAAGTTGAAAAAGTTTCATACTGTTACCTACATTTTGTGGTGAAAAAATGCAGGACAATAGAATGCAAGTATTAGCCAAGTGGGTTGAACAAATGCGGGATTAGGGTATGGCACACCTAACCACCCTAAAAGCCTATATATTAAAATTACTAATAAAATGCAGGCTTTGATTCAAGAGTTGCAGCAATTGAGACATGAACAAAGTAGCTTATATGTTTTGGTGAAAACCATTGAAAACATACTGGAATTGAAGCTTGCAATATTGGTAATTGAAAAGATAGCATACAGTCCCATTGAAATTCAGACCTCCTGGTTATATTCTACTGATTGGAAACTCTCTTTGTATAAAGATTACATTGGTTATCTTAACCAGGTCTTCAAGCAGTACTTACAAAAGATGATTAATATTAAAATTGATTTTAGTTCTTTGGATGTGGACTTGATTGATGAATTTGGAGAGAAAGTTAATGAACTGGAGGAAATCAAGGAGCAATATGAAGAGTTTCTGTTTGAAAGGGTGGTAGAGACCAAGGATGGCAATATGGAGAGGTTTAACAAGTTAAGCAACTTGCACACGATCCTAAAGAATCTCAAGGTCAAGGATACACAGATTCCTAAAGAAATAGGGATGCAAAAAAAAAAGCTAGCCAAGTGGAGAATCAAGCAATAGGTCACCATCATCTCATATCATGGCAAAATCATGACATATGCCAATAGGTACTAAGAATATCATTGGAGAGTTAGGGAAGTAGAAGTGGTAAAGTTAGCTGTAGGGGTTGAAGTGACAAGTGTCCAAGGTTTGGGAACAATGGAAGTTTAGAACTCTTTATGAGTTTTATATTCGAATAGATTTTAAAGAAGCTTTATTTTTTAGTTTTGCAAAAGACTTGGTAAAGTAATGGCTCTAGAGAATCTTTATTTTGTTATGTTTTAAATACTAGAGCACTTAGTTTTTCAGTATCTTTTGGGTGAACTTCAATCGACTCTTAAGAGAAAATTAATATTGTTCTGTATTTATTATTTTTTCGAAAGACTTAAATGCAAATTGTTATGCCAAAGTTTTGCATATTTGGTGTTTGAACTAGAATGCTTTTCGTGTGGAAAGATATTAGTAGATGAATGTGTTAAAGTTTTCTTTGATCTTTATGGAGTATGGGAATCTTATCTGCGATTTGAGCTCTTGTGAAATATCTTAAGTTGGTGAAATCTCTTAGTTTAATATTTCTTTATGTCAATTGTATACCTTTGCAAGCTTTCTAGTTAAAAGCCCATCTTTATTGCTTTCTGGTTAAAAGTAGGTTCAAGTTAATGTTCTATTTTAATTATAAATCATATGAAGCCAGCTGCCACCTTTGAAAATAAGCAGAGAATCAATTGATATTATATATTGTATGATCATTTCAACTGTAGTTGCATTTATCACCTTGTCTAGGCGTCAGAAGATAGAGTTGGGTGATAAATCTGTTAACCAATTGTACTCTTGTCTTAAGACCTAAAGACAAGAATGCCATTGGAACCAAATGGGTTTTTAGGAACAAGCTAAATGAAGGAGTAGTAGTAGTGAGAAATAAAGCAAGACTTGTATGTAATGGTTTCTCAAAGATGGAAGGGATTGATTATGATGAAACATTTGCTCTAGTAATAAGGATGGAAGCAGTCATATTATTCCTTGCATATGCAATTCATAAGAATCTTAGAGTTTATCAAATGGATATCAAATCAATAGTCCTAAATGGTGAATTAGAAGAAGTGTAAATACAACAACTAAATGCTAAGTTGCCGATTTGGGTTTGGGGACGGGTTCGGGTTCGTGGGTTCAGGCAATTTTTTTTTTCCCCATTTGGGTTCGTGGGTGGGTTCGTGAGTATATATATATAGACACACACACAGAAGAGAAATATGCATAGTTGCAAAACAAAGTCATTTCACAATATGAACAATTGTTGCTTGATCATTGATCAATGCCAAATGCCAAAGGGTTTCGGGTCCCTTCAAAACCTGTTTTTAGCTGAATCTAAAAACATTAAATACTCGCTCATTAATCTATCTTCATGACTGTAAAGAAAATTATACATTGAATTACTAAATTGCAAAACATAGACTAGTTCATCAAATAATACATTGAATTACTAAATTGCAAAACAAAGACTAGCTCATCAAATAATAAAGTTTGAAACATGATGATAAATGACAAATGTTTAGTAGTTTATAAATAATCATAGTGTCAAATGCCCTTCAAGGGTCAAATGGATCATCATAAAATGAGGGATCAATGGCTTCATCCCCAACTGCAACTATATCTAGATCTTCATCATTGGAACCCAAACTGGTTCTACTAGTCCCATATGCTGCTATATCATCGTCCTCCTCCTTGACATAAGGGATTAGATGAGTGAAATGTTTTTTATTAGGTTCCTTTGAGAGTTACATAAGAAAACAGTTAAAAAAACACACTCTTTAAAGTTGTTTTAGCCCTGGGTTCACTGTGGGTTCGTTTGGGTTTGCTCCAGCAAGGACCCGGACTAATCCACAGTCAAAACTAAGGACCCTGCCCGGACCCGCAGCGAACCCAAGGACGAATCCGGACCCATGCGGACCTGGACCCGAATCCGGGCAGCAGGGGACGAATCCGGCAACATAGACTAAATGGTTTCAATTTGAGCAAAGAACTGGATATGGTATTTTTGTTGAAGAAAGGAGTGTATAGACATGGGAAAGCGCCTAGAGCATGGTATTCCAGATTGGACAAATACTTACTCAAACTTGGATTCAACAAAGGTACTGCAGATAGTAATTTGTTTTCCAAGATTGATAACAAGAATATTCTTAAAACTGAGGTCTATGTTGATGGTATTATCTTTGGAGGATATGATAGGATGAGCAAAGAATCAATGTTAGAAATGCAAAAGGAATTTGAAATGTCAATGATAGGTGAGATGCAATTTTTCTTGGGCTTACAAGACACAATCAGACAAGAATTTTTATGACTCAAGCCAAGTATTTCAGAGAATTGCTAAAAACTTTTTGATTGAACTGACTCAAAACTCGTAGGAACACCTATGGCAACATGACGCAAACTATGAAGAGAGGATGTCTCTCCTAAGGTAAATGAGTCAAGATACAGATCAATGGTTGGAGTGTTACTGTAATAAACTCATACTAATCCTGATATTATGAATGCAGTATGTCTTAGAGCAAAATTTCAAGTTGATCCAAGACATAATCATGAGGTGGTAGTGAAAAGAATATTTAGATATCTGAAAGGAACAATAGATTTTGGCTTATGGTATCCTAAGGATAAAGAGTTTATTTTGCATGCATATACTGATGGTGATTGGGCACGAGAAGCAAGTTGGTTTCATGAATGAGCAAGAAGCAAAACTCAATATCCTTATCTACTGCTGAGGCTGAATACATTGCTGTTACATGTAATTGTACTCAAATACAGTGGATGAAACAACTGCTACTTGATATTGGAATTTTCTTTGATGTACCTATTGTGATCTATTGTGATTATTCTAGTGCAATAAATATCTCCAAGAATACAGTTCAACCTGCTAAAACAAAGCACATATTAATTAACTAACATTTTTTAAGAGAGAAGGTGAATGAGAAAGAAGTAAGGTTGGTGTATAATGCCTACCAAGGAACAAATAACAGATATGTTTACAAAGCCATTGCCCAAGGATATCTTTGTGTATCTCAATGGCAATTTAGAGCTAATTACTGCTCCCAATTTGAAGTAAGATGCAAGAGGCTGTCAATGTGCTTAAAAGAAATATCCTACAAATTGGATTGATGTACGAGGGCTGCTACTCAGGGAAGTAGACAACATGATGGGTCAAGAAGCAGTGTGCATGACAAGTTGGAATGTTGTTGAAGATGATCTACAATATGTGCAAATGTTTGGACAACAACTACTAGTGAAGGAATATGGCAGTTGTTGGACGTCCTTGAAGAATGTTGTCAATTGTGGCAACCCGACGCAATTTTCTCATGAATTCGTAGGTTTAGCCTTTGTTTTAATGTATTGATATATTGATAAGGTGTCATTGAGGTAGCTAGTTATCGGTGAATTTTATTCTATGTAGCTTTGTTAGTGCATTTATTTTGGAAGTTACCATCAAGTTTAATCCCCAATGTTTGCAAAAAGGAGTTTTTCTTCTCCTTGGTTAGAGACAATCGGATCTGCTGCCTTTGTACTCTATCCGAGACAAAGACCGAGATCCATTTCATCTTTAGATGTCTCATCTACTATGAGATGAGAGGTAGGTTTCACTGCCTATTCAGAGACTGCAGATCTCTGTCGGCCTTCTTCAGCTACCTTGACTAGCGATGTTTAGCCCTCTACCTTCGTGAGACTTCATAGCTCTGTGACCACACTTTACAGCTCATGTTTCCTCAGAGTCAGGCCTCGAATCAGCTCATCACTGCCTTCTTCCTGCCCTTGTTACCCTCCAGGGGCAGGAAGCGGCCGTCGGATACACCCACATTGGGACACCACTAGATCAATTAGACCATGTCATAGATTCATCAGGTAGCAACATTCTACTCCCAGTGCTACTCAAATTCGGGCTCGGGTCCTTGGTCCCCCTAGGTCTTATCCTTTAATGATGGATTTCTTTGTACTGAGAAAGGATATCTAGTTCTTCTCTCGTCTATTCGTTCTCGTTTCCTCTCTTTGTTTTGTTGCTTGTTCTTTTTCAAACATTGTTTGGTGCTCCTGCTGGGTTGCTCTTTTGTCCTGTTGTATCTTCCAATCCTTTGAAAGCTTTGTTGGTCTTTTGACTGACATTAATATCATCTTATCTCCCATTGCAGATGCTTGATTTTTTGTTAACTTTCATGCCTTTTGTTTGTTTTTCTTCTTGTTGAAAATAGTTTTGAGTCTTGTTTTTACCTTATGTTAATAGTCCTTGTAATCTTGCTCGTTTTGAGCTAACTTAGGCCTCAAACAGAGTTTGCCTAGCTCAAGTTATGAAGGAAAAGGTGGAATTTTTTAGGTTAAAAGCATTTCGGGATTAAAAAACCTCCAAAAGTGGGTTTTTTATTGGCAAAAGCTTAAAAGAAAATTATACTTAATATTTAAAGTTGATTTTGGCATCCATTTTTAAAATTTAATTCATTCTGAGTTGATTTGACCATAGTTTTAATGTTTTATGAAAATTAGCCTTCTTAATTATATTTTCATTGAAAACTAGTCATTTTATTAAATTTAATTATATGAGATAAAAATTGCATAAAGGTGGGGTTTTTTATCACTCAAAGCATATATCAACGTGCTAAACACTTATTAAGACCTTTTTGCCAATAATATTAAGTCCTAAATACATATAAGTGGGCTTTTAAAATACAATAACATGTTATTTAATCATTTCAATCACTTAAGGTGGGGAATTTGAACCCAAAAGCATGTGTTATTGTGTTTTTAAAGTTTATTAATGTGTTTTGAGTTAGTTATAAAAAGCACATAGGTGGGGAATTTCAATCCAAAAACACATGCAATTGGCAAAACATGCGTTTCTCTCTCAAAAACATGTCGTTACTCATGCTAGTGTTAAAATGCACAAGAGGCGATTTTTGTGTCAAAAGCTCAAGTTTTTGTCATTCAAAAGCACGTCATTACTTTTATAACATGTATTTTAACCAAAATCTTTGAAGGTGGGGAATTTCAACCCCAAAGCATGTGCTTTCAGTAGCTAAAAGTGCATCTTTAGTGAATATATAACTAGAAGGCTCAAGGGTGGTGTTTTTTGGCCCAAAAGCACATGCTTTTGGCTTTGAAATGCGCATCTTTACTCACGATTACTTGAGTTTGAGGAAGGTGGCGATTTTTGGTCCAAAAGCACATGCTTTTGAAACCAAAAAGTGCATCTTTACTTAATAATATGAGGCCTTTCGGTCAAACACCCAAAAATGGTGATTTTAAGCCCAAAAACACATGTTTTTGGCTTTTAAACTCCACTTCTTCAAGCGTTTTTCTCCAAAAACAAGTTTTGCAGCCTTCAAATGCTCAGTTCTTGAGCATTGCTTGGTGGTTTTCAATCATTTGTAGGTCCTCTTTTCCTTAAATCACCCAACACATTGGGCTATTCAAAAAAGGAGTTTGTTGAGTGTTTTGCTCATTTCTCAACCCATCTAGGGCACGTTTTTGTGCAAAAACGCCTTAGTTATGAGCAATTGGCACTATCAAAACAACAAGTGTTTGGATCAAGGTAAGTTTCAAAGCATTTCCTATCCTTCCTAGCTACATTCAAGTCTTTTAAATCACTTGATATGCTTTGGACACCATTTTCCAAATTTTTAGCATGTTGCATATTGCTTGGTCAAAACAGTTGCTAAAATGATGCAGTTTTTATCTCTAACTTCCTACACTTAGCAAGCTAGGAATCTTGGCTCATTGCTTGCAAAAATTGGGTCAAGATTTGAAGTCTATTTAACACTTCATCTTGCAATCTTTCTAAATCCAAGAAATCCCTTTGATTGCATTTTCAAAATTTTTGCAAGTGTTTAAAAAGACTTATTCTCTTGCCTCTTGAACAAAAGGTATGATTCATTGTTATTTTTGATAATGTTTTTGTTGTTATTTTTGATAATGTTTTTGTTGTATATATTTGTTGTTTTGTTTATGCAAGTCTCCTCATTTGATTTTCAGATTTGCATGTATATATGATGTGCTCCTTCTGCTTCCTATCTACATTCTTCAAGTTGCATGTGCAAGCACTTATCTCACAGAGACTCCCATCACTGAGAAAGTTTTACAAAATATTTATCAATCTTATATATTCATTGAATGCACAATAATAACACAACTCTATCTCCTATAATGCATACAAAATGAAATATTTATCTCAGACATACAAAAAATAACTGGAACAGTTCATATAAGTGTCTCTACTAAATCTGTAGCAGTACATCAGTATGTTGTGCATGACTGTCTCTTTCATCACCGACTCATACCATTGAGACTCCATCCAAACCAAATGGTCTTCATGGTGGAATGCAAGAAGGCAGACATTATAGGAACCACCGAGAACCATAAACCGTCAACATACCATAACCATGAACCATCGTCATACAACACAAGGCATATCCATTATGCCAAGTCATCCCATTTACGGTTCCAGGCCATCTTATTCCAGCAGTGAAGAAGTTGAACATAATAAGAATAATATATTAAAGAATACCGATCACAATAGAATAGTTAAACTCTGATGTAGGAAGCCGCACAATGTCTCTAGCTGGGCAGTGACAAACAATGAATAGCATCTCCGTTAAGAAAGACAAACCAAAACTAAATACACATTCTGATATAGATGAAGAACACTAAGGGCCCGTTTGGTTGCAGGCATAGGAGTAGGAAATTAGAATTGAAAATGTGAATGGGAATGAGAATGAGAAATGACAATTCCATTCTTGTTTGGTTCACATGCAATTTGATTAGGAATATGTCAATCTCTTGTTTGGAAAGTTATTGTAGAGAATGGAATTAGGTTTCTAGTTGGCTATTAATGTTGAATGCATATTGAATGGCCTGAAAGTTTCATTATCTAGATTATGATTATTTACAATTGCATATTATCCGGAGGCCCAAGCAAAGGAGCCACAATCTCCCATATGGTGGTGCTGTTGTAGACCACAGCTCCCTCGGGAATGGATATGAGGGGCAACACATTTCCTAGACCGAGATTAGCCCTCTTACCAATGCAAAAAAATTGGTCACTATGCATTCCTTCGGCAACAATAAATTGCTCCCACTCTTGCTGCTGCCTGTAACATGTGGGATGGTTGAAATCACCAAGGCAGAGAGGTGTCGTGTGCCCCGGTTCATGAAGAACTTGTGTAATAATGACCTTCAGGGAGCCATTTTGCTCCTCGTAGTCCAAACTGCGAAAGCACACAAGGCCCTTTTTGTGCTTTGTGAGTGATCAAACAAGGATCATTTATATAATTCTTCAGGTAAATATCCTCCTATGCATGTACCCTATGTAAGCTCGAAGAAGTTGAAGATGAAGGTGTGAGAAAAGTTTATCCTCAGTAGGAAACAAGATCATCCTCCATTGACAGAAACAAGATCATCCCTAATCGAAGCTGCACATTTTCTATCACTAATAACCCAAAGCCTTACCATGGATTCGAAAAAATTATACAATTTGGAAAAATCAGATTGGGAATGCGAATAGCTATTAGAATAACAGTTGGGTCCAAAATAGGAATATATATTCCTATTCCTAATTCTGATTTGACGCACCGAACAAAGAATACAAAACAAATTCTAATCTAATTTTCCATTCCTATTCCTATTGTATTCTAGCAATCAAACGGGCCCTAATAAAGGCTCGTAGGTATGACAGACTTCTCTTGAATCTACTAGAACATAAACACTCCCTCTTAGCAAGAGAGAGACCATTCATATGTCACGATGTCTCTCAATATGACAAACACAATGGCTGCACCCAAATGTGTCAATAAAAAAATCGTATTACAGATTCTCTCAACATGATGTTTTCATCTCATCACGACGTTCATTATGGCTACTCCTTCAGTGTTAATAAACACAAGTACTAAGTCATGGAGTTTCTCACATGACATCCACTATGGCTACTCCCAGAGGGTGGATCCACCATGGCTAGTCCCAAAGGGTGGAACAAGGGCTTTCATCTCAAACTTAACTCACAGAGAAGAATGTATTAACAAGGGCTGCTCCTCAAACTTTTCTCACAGAGAAAAATGCATTAATAAGGGTTCACACCTCAAACTTTTCTCACAGAGAAGAATGCATTAAGAAGGAATTGTCCCTCAAACTTCTCTCATAGAGAAGAATGCATTAATCAATATGAAATAAATGTGTTGAGATTCTCTCTCAGCATGAGCATCTTTATCTACAATACCAAGCTTATCTCGAAAATAAGAAAACTTCACTCTAAGAAGTGGTTTGATGAGAATGTCTGTTGTGTGCTCATTCATGCAAATGTACTTAAGCTCAAGTGCTTTCCTTTGAAACATGTCTCTTAATTAATGATACTCGATCTCAACATGCTTGGTTATATCATGAAAAAAAGGGTTAACCGAAAGCTTCGCATAACTTTGGTTATCACAAAAATCACTATAGGTTCTGTTACTAAATGTCTACACATGCTGAAATTTAGCTCTACTTTCAAAGGTTTCATATAGATTCATAAACATTTTACATTTTATTCAGTTCATGCATATTGAGATCATGTCCATTATGTGCAAAAAGAATAACAAATGTTCTTGTGTTATTCATTTCGAATATACAATTGATATATACAAAAGAACTGTGATAATCAAAGAATGCTGAGAATGCTGAAAATAAAATTCTCTCACACAAGTGACCATGAGAGTAGTCCCTTACTTGCTGATATATATTCTACTCTACAAAAGTAAATGACAAAAAAGAAAAAGAAAGAGTAGAAGTCATCAGCACGGGTCATTGCCTGTAATGACTGGTTGTTTTCTATCCATCCTCTTCCACCCATCCGCTGCCTCGGGCCACCTCCCATCCAAGCATCCAAGTTCCGCAATCATAAGGCAATTTGTTAGATCCAATGGATCTAAGCAATGCAAAGCGTCTCATTCATCTCAGTCATTTTTCTTATTACGATAATAGATAAGTTTCTCTATTATTAGTTAATGGTTATCTATTGTAAATATCTAGTTAGCTTTAGTTTGCTTTCTTTTTTTAGCTTTCTCTGTTAGAATAGAATGTTTCTATTCTTTATGATCGTTTGCTAAAGAAACATCGTTTTATTCTTTTGTATAAATTGACCTTTCGGTTTGTTAGAGCCCAAGATTCTAGAATCAATTTGTGTGCATTGTCTAATCTTTTCAAGTTGTGAGACAAACCATTCAGATTGGGACTCCTTTTATTTCAGTAAAATATAAGGATATGATCCTAGAATTGAGCACAAACAATAGCTGCCAATATAAAAGCTTGATCCTATTGTTGGTTGTTTTGTTTAGATTAGGATAAAGCAACAAAAATTTACTATGCAGGGTTGTGTGTTTAAATATGTTGCATCCAGATCAGATTGATAAAACAGAAGTTCTTAGTTGTTACACACCTTTTGGGAGGATGATTAAGAAGTGTTTGGAAAGCTTTTCTCAGATCCATTTAACTGCCAATACCAAATCAATCACATGAAATGTTTCATAGATTGAACTAACACTAATAACTCCAGATTTTACAAGAAATTATTCAGCACTGACTGATCTTGGGTGAGAATTAGGAAGGAGTTCACATCTATCATTTAGGATTATTCATTTTGTCAGTAAGATGGCAAAGGCTGAAGCTTACATTCACAGTACTTATATTCGAGGCTTGTTCTCTGCATTATTACATATGGGGAGTTTCAGACAATGGGCTGAAAGCAGATATCTTTTATATTATCCTTCTTCAGGAATGTGAGCAGCCTTACACAACAAATTTGAGCACAATGATGATGACATGATGAATAGATTCATTAGGGGTTTCAAGGCAGAGTTATGGAGATTGTTTGAGCAGATAAGAGAGCCTATGATCATATCCGATGATGGAAGAGAAGTATCCTGGGGCAGACCACGGGAATATGACAAGCACTTAGTTTATGGCATTTCCTCAAGGAAAATTTCAAAGATATGTTGATTTCACACTGCCTACGTGTTTCTAGCCTTCAAGAATTTTACATCATCTTCTCCCAATCATTAACACAGATCGTATTCATCAAACTTATATCTCATAAGATTAGTTTCTTGTAGGTCTGGAGATAATACATGAGAGGGTGGAGATAACAAAAGATTACCACGAGTGTCCGTGTTTGTGATTCGAGGATGAGGCATGTATAAATTTTGGAGATTATTATTATTGTGATTAGGTTCATGTTTTGTCCATGCTGAATTCGGAAGACATCTGAAGCATTCCTATGCGCACTCAAGCCCAGTGATCACACTTTAGTTACTGTGGTGGAATACCACTCCAAGATGTAGTGAACACCATAATGACTCCTACAGGCCATTCCTAATTGTGTGTTACATACAGGACATATTGTTTCCTTCCAATAGTGCCAAGCATAATGGAGTATTGTTTAATTTGATTTCAAAGAGGACAACAGTGATTCGTGGATATCCATCAACGATTATGCGCACAAAAGGGAAAACGTCTGTTCAAAATGGAAACACGTGATGTAGCCCACAAATTAAAATAATGAAAGCCTAAGCGTGAGTTTATGCTCTGTTTGTAATTGCACTTTCACGGGAAGAATTGAAAACAAGTTGCAATGTATCTGGAGATATATGCGTGAGCATGGAGTCTCTATTTTCTCCAAAAGATCACGTCCGGTTCTGCAAAACACCAAAGAAATTAGAACATACATATCTCATGAACCAATGGAATACGCATTCAAGCAATGGACGCAAAGGGCATGAGTACACGCTGATGAAAAAAATAAGACAGGAGTAATTAAACCACCGGTTATATTTGGATATAATTAAAATTATATTAAATCTTTAATAATGGTTAGTTATTATTATTGAAAAGTTGCAAGGTTTGATTAAGTAACCAACGCATTTTGGTGCTCTATAAATATGTAATGTAAAATCAAACAAACAACCGTTCATATATACCAAAGCTCTCCGCATATTTTGAAGCATATATGCTATTTAAATTCCTTCTTTGGAAAAAGATTGAAGTTTGAACCAAGCTCCTGGATATTGAATTATTGAGCGTAAATTTTGATATTGTTTGAGATCAAATTGTGTTGAGTGGAGCATCAGCATCTGAGTATCTTCAATACATTTTTTTCTACAATATAATCAGTAAGTTTTTTTATTTGCTTTAGAGTTAAAATACTATATAGTTTGTCCTATATGATCATCTTTATTTTCTATTAATAATTTGTTATTACGATAAGTGGATCAAATTATTCGTTGCTATTTAAACCCGATAAATACAAATATTGTGGAATATTGTGATTGTTTTCCTTATTTGTATCTATTTTGTCTCAATAAGGGTTAAAACATCATAGACTGGTTCAAATACGCATGAATACGAAGTGATTTGGCGCATCTTGATAATTGAATTGTTTGTAGATTTAATATACATAATATCATAGAGTTGTATGTGAAAACGTATAGTTTTGACTCTATCGCACTTCTAAATTTCGGCACTGATCAATAACTCGCTCACAATTCTCAATCTATTTACTGGCAATAATCTAATCTCCTTCCTTTAAGGGTTTGATATCTATTTGTTTTAATAATTCACTTTTGATCTTATTTCGACATTCGCAAGTTTATTAAAGTAATCATATTTTCGAAGATTAATACTCACTATTAGCAATCAAGAAGTTTCCTTAACCTCTTGCCATTAAACTTTCTTTGCATTAAATCTTTCTACTATAAACGTCTTGGATCCAAGTTTGTTATCCAGGATCAGGTGCACTAGCCTTGGTTTTGCAAAGCTAGAAGCGCAAAGGATCCAGATCAAATTGATTGATCCTGTCAAGTTGGCCATAATTGATTAGATATCCTAGCATCGAGTAGGCAAGGCTCATAGGATTCTAATCTACGATTTTGGGAACCAACATGGTCTCTATTAGTAACAAGCAAGTATTTACCAATTACTTCTGTAATATGGTATCAGTGCAATAACTTCAAATTTTTTCGGAAATTTTATAATTTCTTTTGAAATTATCTGCTCTAAATTTTTGACATTATTTTTGGGTTTATTTTTTCTCTACAACCCAACAAAGGTTTTCTGCCTTGAGAAATTCTGATTGCCGTTTTAGGGTTCTGTTTTTTAAAGATCAGCAAATTGCAAGCAAGAGAAAATTGTGATTTTTTGGATCACTGAAAATTGCGGCTCCAGAACCTCTTTTGTTTTGATCGCCTCTGGTCTGCAAACGTGGGTTTGTTTCTACAAACATGAGTTTTTTCCATTGATGGCCGTTTCTAGCAAAATCGCAACTTAAAAACTCATTTTTTTTTGTGCATAAATCCTGTCTTTTATTAGATGGCTTTGCCTCTCTTTCAAGTGCTCGTGACTGCACATTCCGCCATTTTTTTGAGTCAATACAATCATTTTAAATGCCACGTCTGCCTATAGTTGCAATCTGTGACGAAAAATGACAATTTTTTTTGAATTTTCCTTCTACCATTGCTACCGACTAGGATTTTCTTCGAAACCCTAATTTTTGGGCTCGAAATTTTTTTGATCACAGATTCTGTGGGTTTTTTGAGAGCTCAACTGGGTTGTAATATTTTTTTGGGTGCCTCGATTTTTGTGCTTCGATTTTCGAGCTAGCAGATCCAGAAAACGACATGTTATTCCTTCTAGGTTTTTCGAGCTCTCTTCTAGGTCACTCTTTGATTTTTCTGGGTCTTCTGTTTTTTGCCTCGAATAATGTGCCTTCATAGATTTTCACGATTTTTAATTGAAAAACATGTCATGGCATCTTTAACAAACATTTTGCTCGAGCACAACTCCAAATTCAATGGTCAAAATTATGGCACGTGGAAGTAGCGGATCATCGCAATTTTTAAATATCGAAACACTAATCAACTTGTTCTGGGTGTTACGAAATGTCCGACTTCTGCTGGTCCTGATCAAGATACATGGGATTTGAATAATCGAGAGGCAGTGATGCTTCTCAAATTATCCGTGGCTGATGATCAACTTTCTCAGATTCCATCTGGCAAGACAGCTGTCGAGATTTGGACACATCTCAAAGGTCTTCATGACACTTTTGACAAAAGCAGAGCCTTCTTTCTTAAAAACACTCTGTTTTCTATTGTCATGGATGAGCGCACCTCGCTCCAGGCACACCTGAATTGGATTCAGTAAATTCGTGATCAGTTACTTGCCATCTGTCGCAAGATGGAGGAAGCGGATATTGTGGTTATCACTCTTCGAAGTTTATCAAAGTCCTACGAGCAATTTATCAAGACTCAACATCACATCTTCTTGTGTTGATTTGAAGTTCACTGATCTCTGCACACTTTTGCTTCAACAAGATCGGTGGAAACAACAGTTCGGTAGCAACTCCAACTCCACATCCACAGAGCAAGCCTTTGCTATGAAATCCTTTTAGAAGGATAAAGGCAAGTTTCAACAACCATCTTAGCAGAAGTCTTCTGCTCCAACATCAGATGGTTCTTAAAAGAAGAACATTCAATGCAACTACTCCCACACGTTTGGACACATGAAGGTTGAATGTTGAAAATGCTTAGCTGCATAGTCTAAACACTCAGGTTTGCAACCCAAAGCGAACAGTGCAGAGCACACTGAGCAGGCAGAATCTACCTTTTACGCCTTCATGGCTAAAAGACCTGCAGATCATGTCAAGTCATTTGCCTAGTACATTGATTCATGTGCCTCTCGTCATTTCACTCATCGCAGAGATTGGTTTACTGACTACCAGCCTTATTTAGACTTTGTTATTTTTGGTGGCGAAGAAGAGTACACGGTTGTTGGCAAAGGCAACATTCAGATTCAATTTGCTGAGAGGAATTTCATATTACTTGATGTGTACTATTTTCCAGGGATGGAACTAAATCTACTCTCAGTGAGTTAGTTGCTACGACATTCTCCACACTTGGCAGTCACCTTCAGTTCACATTAGTGCACCATCATTGATTGGGCGACTAAGTCTATTGTTGCAGTGGGTCTTGAGGATCATGGTCTTTTCAGACTTACAGATTCTGGTGATTCTCAGGACTTAGCTAGGGCTGCTCGACGGTCTTTTGTCAGCACACTTTGGCATCAATGATATGGGCACTTAAATGTGCATTATCTCTCATAACTTGCTTGGGATGAGCTTGTTCTTGGATTGCCAAAGATTCAAACTCAACAACTTGGAGTTTGTGATGCATGCTAGGTTGGGAAGCAACATCGCACACCTTTCACCAGTTGCGATTCATGGTGAGCTTCTCAGGAACTTCAGCTTGTTCATGCTGATATCTGCGGCCCTATGGCCACTCCTATTTTTGGGTCCAGGTAATTTCTGTTGTTTGTTGATGATTTCAGTAGAAAAATGTGCGTGTATTTCCTTAAAAAGAAATCAGATGCATTTCATGTATTTCAGAAGTTTAAACCTTTAGTTGAAAAAGAGTCTGGGAAATCTATTATTACTCTTAGATTAGGCAATGGGGGAGAATTTTGTTCTAATGTTTTTACCAGCTTCTTGGATACACATGGCGTCAAATGCTAGTTAACCACACCTCACACGCCACAACGTGTAGTTGAATGTCGGAACAAGACAATTATTGAGATGGTTCGATCCATGCTCGAACACAGACTTGTTCCGAAGAAGTTTTGGTCAAAAGCAGTTAACACTACAATTTGTCTGTTGAACCGGTCACCCATAGTGGCGGTCAAAGGTAAAACTTCGGAAGAGGCTTGGTCAGGTCGCAAGCCCGGAGTCAGTCACCTAAAGGTTTTTGGGTCCCTTGCTTTTGTTTGGATCCCTGATGCGTCACGCACCAAGTTGGATGCTAAGAGTTTGAAACTCATGCTTGTTGGATGTAGTAGTCTTCACAAAGCCTACCACCTGATCGATGTTGAGACATCTCAGCTCATCTACAGTCGTGATGTAGTCATTTATGAGTAGCGAGGACCTTTCATGCCTGCTTCTTTTGTTCCTGATCCAACAAACCAGCCTCTGATGGCTCATGATTTGGGAGTTCGGCTTCCATTAGGTCCATCTGATGGGAGGGCTCCAGTAGCTCCTGCAATTCCAGATATAACAATGATACCTGTATAGACACCTCCGGCTTCTCCTACAGGATCACCTCGTTTTGTAGATGTTTCACTTGAGTTTGATCCAAATTCTTCTGATAAGGAACCTGCTGATCAAGCATCTCCTGATACTCATGTTGCTCATTCCCCTATCCAGCCTAAGTGGTGGGCTAAGACGCTTGCTGATCTTCGTGATGATGAGCTCATTGATGGGAGAATTGCTTGGAAAAAGAGCAAAACTACAGATTTTGTTAACTTTGCTCTCATGGCAAACATTCACAGTGTGTTTGAACCTCAAACATATTCCGAGGCTAAAGGAATTCTAGAGTGGGAACAAGCCATGACATTTTAACACCAGAGCTTGTGGAAGAACAACACTTGGGTCCTTTATGATCTTCCACTAGGGAAGACACCCATTGGCTGCAAATGGGTCTACAAAATCAAATACAAATCGGACGGTACTTTGGATAAGTACAAAGCTCGTTTAATGGCGAAGGGCTTTTCTCAATGTCAAGGCATTGATTATGAGGAGACCTTTGCTCCCACTATAAAGATGAGCACCATCAAATTAGTCCTAGCCATGGCAGCACAGTTTGGCTGGAAGATGGACATCAAGAGTGCTTTCCTGAATGGTGATCTCCATGAAGAGGTCTACATGACACAGCCTCCTGGTTTCAAGGTTCCTGGTAAAGACCATTAGGTTCTTAGATTGGTAAAAACCCTCAATGGCTTGAAGCAGGCCCCTTGGGCATGATACATATATTGATAAGTACCTCAGTGATCAAGGCTTCAAGAGGAGTTTTTCAGACTCAAATTCTGTACATCAAGACTATTGACAGTGACATCATCCTTCTGGTTATTTATGTGGATGATTTGGTCATCACTGGCAGCTCGACATCTTTGATTTAGGGAACCAAACAGAATTTATGCTAGTCTTTTGATATGACTGACTTTGGGCTCATGCATTATTGCCTAGGTGTTGAAGTTTGGCAACAGTCTTCTGGTATATTCATCTCTCAGTCCAAATATGATAGGGCCCTTTATAAACAATTCTGTAAGCAGGATTGCAAGCTTGCATCTACACCTATGGAGAAAGGTCTCAAGTTATCCGCAAAGTCTGATTCTCCTTCAGTTGATGAAACTACATATAGGCAACTAGTAGGCAACCTCATCTACCTCTTTGCTACTAGACCCGATATCAGCTTCACAATTAGCTATATTTCAACCTTTATGATAGCTCCTAAGGCTGATCATTGGATGGCAGTAAAGCGTGTGCTTCGTTATGTGGAGGGCATTTCAGATTATGGACTTTTGGACTCTTAAAGTTCTAATCCTAAACTTAGTGGATTCATAGATTCAGATTGGGCAGGCTCCATTGATGATAAAAAGTCAACGTTTGGATGTGTTCAGTTTGGGATCCAGTGTAGTCACATGGACTAGTAAGAAGCAGCAGACAGTTTCTCTCTCCTCTATAGAACCGAATACAGAGGGACTGATAAAGCAGGATGTGAAGCTGTTTGGCTTCGTCGGATGCTTGGGGATATGCAGATATCACTAGCAGGACCGACTACTTTGTTTGTTGATAACGAAGGCGTTATCAAGTTAGCACGAAATCCAATCTTCCATGAGCGAACCAAGCATTCAGATGTTCACTTTCCTTACATACGATAGCTGGTTGAAGATGGGACTATAGATTTGAAGTATGTTCCTACCACAGATTAGACTGCAGACATTCTCACCAAGCCTCTTGGTCCTTATAATTTTGGCAAATTCAGAGGACAGCTTGGTGTTCTAGATAGATTAACCATTAAGGGAGGGTATTACGATAATAGATAAGTTTGTCTATTATTAGTTAATGGTTATCTATTGTAAATTTCTAGTTAGCTTTAGTTTGCTTTCGTTTTTTAGCTTTCTCTGTTAGAATAGAATGTTTCTAATCTTTACGATCATTTGCTAAGGAAACATTGTTTTATTCTTTTGTATAAATTGATCTTTTGGTCTTTGTTAATAACAAGCAAGTATTTACCAATTACTTCCGTAATATTCCTAACATGCCATTCATTTTCATTTTCATAAAATATATATCAGCAAGGAAAACTATCAGACTGAAATGCTTTACTACTAACGTGTTTGTTTCCTGTGCAATGTTCTATTTCTAATGGGTACGTGGATATAACAGTAGGCTCCCACGAGGGTCATTGAGCCCGGCATACCGGTTAGAAATAAAACCTATGAAGCTGATCAAGATAAGTAAGAACAAAAGTATTAAAGGGACGTACTATAATATGAAACCTTTTACTTTTGTAAATGAAATTTTCTCCGGCAAGTACAATATCGGCTGAATAGGAACAATAAAGAGAGACAGTAAAAATGATTTTAAACTCATTATAACAGTTGTCTACAGCAGCCACAAAGTTTCAAATCAGCAAGGGATAGGTACTTTATCAAAATCAGCAAAGCCTGTTCAAAGTATAAAGGCATTGTCCAGGACAGGTCATTTATGTATTACTATAGTTGCTGGTACTTTCAAGAGTTTAGGGATGTTGGACAAATCTGAAAAAGTTTTAGAGAAATATCCTGAAACAGAGCATAAGCTCTTCTATCTCAATGGGAAGCCTCACAAGTTTTAGTGCATAAACCATAAAACTAAATGGTAGCTACAGTGGAACAAAATTACAACAAATATGAAAAGTAGAGAGGCTTCAGATTTATTTTAAAGACATCCGCAAGTGAACCTAACAGAAAATGGTGGCTCAAAGTAAGGGGAAAAGTGCTTAGAATTATATCATGCCTTCAACGTTCAGCATAACATCAGATACGAGTAGAATAGTACAAATCCAAAACTTGCAGTAGTCATGAACATCACAGCAAGTGTGGATACAACAGATCTTCAAATGTAAAACCCCAAAACCCCAACAACAAGCAAGGGTTTTATCTCCATTTTAAGCAACAAAATAGCCTTGACTGGAGAAAGCCGAATGTAAGTATTCAGCACTATCTTCATTAGCAGAAATGCCATAAAATAAGCAAGGAAAGCTCCAGATTTACCTTTGAAAACAGTCAAGAATAGAACATTCAACAACAAGCTTTCCTTTATACATGGCAGTTCACAACACTTTCGCATAATCACAGTAAATGCTCACGTCAAAGCGTTCATGGAGGAATAGCATGAACGAATAGCAAAATTGCGAAAAAAAGAACCCACAAGGAGATCTTTACATCTATAGCAAATGGTAAGATGCCAACAACAAATGGAGAAAATGAAACCCATTACTTCTACATGGGAAATAGAAAACCCAACACAACAGCCATCTACAACAATCATGGTCAAGAAATGTCCAACAAGCATAAAATGTTTCACAATTCATGAAGGAATGAGAAGAGAATTTTTATTTTTGCTTATACAATTTAGAGGTATTGCAAGTAAACTACAGGGATTAAATCCTTACAAATGATGCCAAAAAAACTCATGGCTACGTACCCATATATCATAAATGTGAGAGAGAAGTCACGACACAAAGGAGAAGAAGGAAAAGAAGCCACAAAAGACAAGCAACAAAACCTCCATAGCTTGAACAATAGAATAAATAAGGACCATGAACCAGATATGGCAGCTCCAAGCTCCAGAGGCATCCAACACAGGAAATCATGCATTCTCTCAAGAATGCATAAAAACTTCTTCAAAACCCTCATTCATGGCGGCTTTAAAATAACACCAGTATAGAACCCAAATGAAGAAGAAAAGAAAAACGTTGAGATAATTGGTGATGCTAAAAAATTCAGGGAATAATTTTAGAACTGACTGTAAATGGAGTGAAGAGAGGCCAAAGAAGGAAACCCTATGCCTTTATATTTCTTTCAAACACTCAAGGTAACCAGATATGGCGGCTCAAGCAAAATCGTGACTAGCAGATCACAGAAAGAGGAAATCATGGCGACAAAAATGCAGAAAACCCTACGCCTCATTCTTCTCTCCAAAACTCTCCACGACATATGCAAAATGAATGAATTTAGGGGTAAGATGTAATATATCTTGTCCTTATTAATTTTCTATAACTTTTGGGGTCCGATGCATTACGTGGGTTTTATTTCCCATGTTTCATGTCTTGTATATGTCATGGGTTATGGGTTTTAGTGTTTTTAAAAACACTTGTATCTTTTTGCATATTGTATGTAAAACAAGAATATATAATAGTGTTCTTATAAACTATTTTATATTCTTATTAATGTGCAAACCTTTAGAGCATGTAGTCCTATATAATTCATTGTTTTGCTATGTTTAGCATTTAGGATAAAATCGACACATTTCTTAAAAGGGAAAGGAGGAGAAATATTAGGTGAAAACTTAGTATTGCAAATAATTTTGAATCATGAGGAGGGATTGTAGGAGTTCAGTTTGGGTCGGATTTGGTTTTGACCAGGTATTTTTGGGGTCTTTATGATCAGTTGACGAAATTTAAGGGCAGTTAGGAGTGAGTCATAGGCTCCTTTATGACTTAGTGGGGTTACAAGGTAGTGAGTCATCATTTTTGATAAGATTTGACTCCTTTTTTGGAGCTTTGTTTCATGGATTCGACCCTTAAGGGTTTGTACTTAGTCTTTTGTTTAGAGACTGTTTTGGAGTTCTGATTATGCAGAAGAGATTTTTCGTGACAGTTTTGTGTCCTTAGCATTTTCTGCATATATTTGTAATTCGTTTAGGAGGATATTTGATACACGTATTGAATCATTTAATGATATTTTTTCTGATTTGAAATCCAGCCTTAATCCTTTTTGTTATTGTGTGTATGTAATAACTGATTGATTAAGTGTTAAGAGAATTTTTAGAATTCTTTATCATTCTGTCTCGGTTATCACCTAGTTGCAGTTTGTGGTTTTACTTGTGGGTTGTAATTTGTGTCTTCTGTTTTGGGAATGTTTTCACGTTCCGTAACTCTCATTATCAAGGCCTTGTTATGAAATAGTAATGCAAGTCAGCATAGGATTTAAGTGTTGATCAATAGGGGAAGTTTCATTGTTTTGTTAACACTCACATCTTCGGTATTCTTAAGCTTTTGGTGCATGACCTATTAGATAAAGTTCAGTTTTAGGTTTATTTCTGCATCTTTCTCCCTTTTCCTACCAAGTTCATTTCATTTTAGTTACAAGAGCTTAGGTGATTATCCCAAGGAGCTGGCCTATAACTCGGAGATCCACTCAGTTTCATAGGAAAATCCCACTGCCTATGAGTGGTTCAATGTTAGCTGAAATTTCCAATTCTTTTCATTGAAACTGGGTGGGTGCAAATTTAAGGACTTAACAGGTTACATAGGCTGCCCAAACAGTTTTGCAAGAAGCTTCTGAAGCCACACTACTTCTCTTGCAACTACACTAGCTGCAACATTTTCAGCTTCAACTGTACTATGAGCAACACATGACTATGTCCTACTGCACTAGGAAATCATAGCTATACCTAGGCTGAAACAACAACCGAAAGTGCTTTTCTTGTTAGGCACACATCCTGCCCAATCTGAATAAAAAAACCTCTGCAAGTTCAAGCCTTCTCAAAAGAATCTTTCGGACTATATCCCATTGTACCACACACATCTCAGAATATGTTTGGCTGCAACAAGATGAATTGGTCTAGGCTCATACATGAACTGACTGGGAGTGTTAGCAACATAACATAAGTAGGAGATAATTTCCATAGCAAGTCAAATTGTGATATTGCTATTAGGATTTAACTGTGTGATTTTGAGTCAAACTCATTGACTCATCTCTTATGAGAATAAATGGAACACTTAGCACTCATTGGATCTAGGTGATGCTCACAAGGGTGAAGCACTGGCTTCCCGGGAGGTCACCCATCCTAGTACTACTCTGGCCTGAGCGTGCTTAACTACGGAGTTTCCTCCATGGTTAAACCCAAAGCTTGCAACCCCATTTGCAAAACCTTCATCAAGTGTTTTGCCTTATGAACCATTTATTAGAAAGCCCCTTAAGCTCATCAATTGATAAGTAGGAGATAATTTCCACAGCAAGTCAAACTGTGATATTTCTATCAGGATTTAACTATGTGATTTTGAATCAAACTCATTGACCCATGTTTCATGAGTAGTGATTCAACATGAATCCATCTCTAATGAGAATAAATGGAACACTTAGCAAATGGGGTTGCAAGCTTTGGGTTTAACCATGGAGGAAACTCTGTAGTTAAGTGCGCTCAGGCTGGAGTAGTACTGGGATGGGTTACTTCCCGGGAAGTCTCGGTGCTTCACCCTTGGGAGCATCACCTAGATCCGATGAGTGCTAAGTGTTCCATTTATTCTCATGAGAGATGGATTCATGTTGAATCACTACTCATGAAACATGGGTCAATGAGTTTGACTCAAAATCACACAGTTAAATCTTGATAGCAATATCACAATTTGACTTGCTAAGGAAATTATCTCCTACTTATCAATTGATGAGCTTAAGGGGCTTTCTAATGAATGGTTCATAAGGCACAACACTTGGTGAAGGTTTTGCAAATGGGGTTGCAAGCTTTGGCTTTAACCATGGAGGAAACTACGTAGTTAAGTGCGCTCAGGCTGGAGTAGTACTGGGATGGGTGACCTCCCGGGAAGTCCCGATGCTTCAGCCCTGTGAGCATCACCTAGGTCCAATGAGTGCTAAGTGTTCCATTTATTCTCATGAGAGATGGATTCATGTTGAATCACAACTCATGAAACATGGGTCAATGAGTTTGACTAATAATCACGCAGTTAAATCCTGATAGCAATATCACAACATAACATAAATCAGGCCTTATATTAACAAAATACATTAATTATCCAATTAATTGCCTTTACCTAATGGGATCAACTAAATTTGAATTGGCTGCAACCTCATGTAACTTTTTCAGATTTGCTTCCATAGGAGTTGCCATGGACTTATAGTCTAACATAGCAAATCTTTTCAAAATGTCAATAGCATATTTCTCTTGACTCAAGATAATCTCAATTGGTCTTTGCCATACTTCAAGTCTAAGGAAGTAGTGCATAAGACCAAGATCTTTCATCTCAAACTCAAAAGCTAACTCATCCTCACATTTAGAAATGAGATCATCCTCTCCAATAAGAAGCAAATCATTAACATAAAGTACCAAGATTAAGGCCTTGTCATCGATTCCCTTGGAATAGAGATTTGGATCAGAACTGTTTTTAGGTAGGCCCAATCTCAATAAATAATGTTCAATTGTCTCATACCATGCACATGGAGCTTGCTTAAGACCATACAAGGCCTTTCTCAATCTGCACACATGTGATTGCTTCTCATGAATCACAAACCCCTCTAGTTGTTCAATGAATACCTCTTCGTCAATTACCCCATTCAAGAATGTCGTTTTCACATCCATTTGATGAATTTTCCGTCCTTTAACTGCTTCAACAACAATGATAGTTCAGATAGAAGTATATTGAGCTATAGGAGCAAAGGTTGTAATTTATACCTTCTTTATGAGAAAACCTTTTAGCTTCAAATCTGGCTTTATATTTTTCATCACTTCCATCAACTGCTGTTTTATTTTGAACAACCACTTGGAAAAAACAATTAACTTACTTGAAGGCCTAGGAACAAAATCCCAAACATCATTTTTGATATTGGATTGATGCTCCTCCATTATGGCATCCTTCCAAATTTATTGATTTGTAGCCTCCTCAAAACTTGAAGGATCAGATGCAATAATATGACTCATCAAAGCAACATATTCTGCAAACTTATCAGGTCTTTTACTTTATCTGAAGGTTCCACGTGGAGCTGCATATTTTTCAGCATCTTGCATAGTATGCCTGGCCCACAAAGGTCCCTTGTTATCAAATGAAACATTACTTGGACTGATACTGGAATCTATAGGATCAGTAAGATCTTCTACCTCAGTAGTCTTCCTCTGAATCAATGAAGGGGAATCAAGGACAGTAATATCCATATCTTGAGAAGGCTCAAGTTCTTCTCTATCAATTTCTATGTCAATCTCTCTAGATCTTTTGCAAGGTACATCTTCTTCAACAAAAACATCTCTGCTGATTTCAATCTGCTTTTGACCTGGAATGTAAATCCTTTAAGCTTTTGATGTGGACTATGAATCTGAAGATAAATTGTTGCCCATCTTCTGCCATAAAAAAGTGAAGGCCTTGATCATGGATCGTGGCTTCTGCTGTCTCAGCAATAGACTTGTTCTTTCTTTCTACAACACTGTTTTGTTGTGGATTATGATGGACACAAACTCCCTCTTAATCCCAACTTCAATACAGAAATTTTGAAATATGCCAAAAGTATATTCACCCCCAGTATCAAACCTGAAAACTTTGATCCTCTTATTGGACAAATTCTCTACAAGAGCTTTGAATTTTTTAAATCTGGACAACACTTCATTACACTTTAGATTTCAGAAAATAAATCCAGGACTTACGAGAGAGGTCATCAATAAAAGTAACATAATACCAAAAACCACTTAATGAAGCAACAGACATGGGACCACACAAGTTAGAATGAATTAGCCCTAGAATTTCCCTTGCTTTACTTTCACTATTATGAAAAGGACTTTTAATGTTTTTTCCTAGAGCACACCCTTTGCAAACACCCTCATGATCTTGATTTAGCTTTGGAAGGTCAACGACCATCTTCTCCATGGATGACAAAGTTCTGAAATTTATGCCACAACTCACTAGTACTTATTGAACAACATAGACCAGAACGAAATATACATTCTTATATAGATGAAGAACACCGAAGGATCAAAAACAGGTACGAAGGATTTCTCTCACAGCTACCAGAACATTAACGTGAAAAAGTGATAGATGACAAGAATGAAAACAGATTTTGGTCTTTCTCTTGCCTCTAGAGCAAGGCCAGACAATTCGTATGAATTGAGTATTATATTTTAGGTCACCTATTATAATTATCTATTGCTATTATCACGTGGAAGGAACTGCACAATTGTTCTTTACTGTAACTCCTGCATGCATAGAATTATTTACTAAATCCCTACAATTACTATTAAATCCATCCCTGTGCCTTCTTGTGTTTGTTGAACTGGTTGTAACAACTAACCTATTTTAGATACTAAATGTTTAGTCCTAACTCAATTTTAGATTTTTCAGAAATCCACATGTTGAATTACAAAATGAATACATGTAGGTATATAAAACACAATTCTTGCAAAGTTAAGACAAAGGATGAGACTCACACATAGCCTAGCCAAGGAAGGCCAAATATGAGCATTTGCGTCATTGATTATCTGAAGATATTGGCAAAGTGTCAAATATGCCTTTATGATGTATGGTTATTAATAAACCTAAGACAATATGGCGACAATTGTATTCTCAATATTTTTGTATTTAATAACCCACGAGTAAAATTTTCGAAGGCTTCAGTGGAATGGTAATTTACATCTGTTTAAATATTTTTGTGTTTAATTCTAATATTTAGAAGAATGTTTTTATGTTTTATTTCTGCAGATTGTATCAAAAGATTTGTCAGAGTCAATACGTTCTCACAAAGACCTTGACAAATGTGCTGCTCCATATTATCAAAAAGCAGTAAATTTTTATGGAGAACTTGCTAAGCAACTCGTGAATCAGTGTCACATTCTGGATGTTTTTGCATGTTCTCTTGATCAGGTTTTCAAAGCTGCACCTTTTCCATTTTAATTGTTATAAACTTTATCTGTTTCCAGTTTTCAGTGAGCTTTGTAACTTCACATTTGTGAATTGTTGAAATTATTCCAATATTTGATTTCTTTGTTCAATAATGAGAAGCAATAACTTAAACCTCCGGAAGTAGCTCAGACACCTATAGATAGTTTAAGTATTTCCATTCAACATAATATTGAGGTCCGTCTGGCAAAATATTCTTCAAATATAGTAGATTTAAAAAATATAGTCCTTTGTTAATTGTATGAAGATAATATTGATCTAATACCATTACAGTTTTCTTTTTTTTTGCTCACTATTTTTCTGTACAGATTTGTATGCATTTTATTGAAAATATCAGTATCTTCCATCTTCGCCATAAAGTTCTTATGTTAAGATCCTTCTTATGGAAGTTTTTTTTTGAATGCTTCTTCTAGCCATCAATTTCAATAATCTTGCTACAACTGAAGCAATTTTATCGTTTGAAAACATAATATTAGATATCTAATTAGCATGGCGGTTGTTAATCTCAAAAGGTATTTCAGTGCTAGGAATAATCCTGCTGCATTTTTAGGGGACACTTCTGAATGACTCAGACCAATTGTATTCAGTCTTAAATCACATTTTATGCTTGCTCCATGTTATGCATTACAAAAGCTTTCCTATTTAAAGCTTGGGAAGCTGAAAGTGACCTTGGAATGATGTTAAGAATGTCTTTCACCCCATTGCCATGTTTTAGATTGCTTGCTTTGAAAATGATGTATAATAAGATCTTTACATTCGCATTTAAGCTTTCAATTCAATGAATGCTTAGTACAAGATCATTTCTTTAGAATTAGATTCGGTTAATGGTGAGTGCAATTACTGAATTTTTTGATGAAACATGGTTGCATCAATCGTACTTTGTAAATGACATATAATCAGATCTTTATGTCAGTATATAAGTTTTCAATTTGAAAGCTGAATACAAGTTTCAAAAAATATGATGAAACACAGTTGGGTTATCCCAGATTCCCAAGCTCTAGGTAAATGTGATAGAATATAAATCTGTTGTGCTTGGACCCATGTTGGAGGAAATGCTTAAATGTCATTGAAGAAATATAAGAATAATGTGCATACTAGTCGCTAATGTTAGTAGGTACAAGGAAATTTAACTTACACCAACAAACCGATAAAGGATCTATGTTCCAACAATTTACAAATTGTGATGGATAAACATTTTTTTTTTCTCTTAGTCTGGTTTTATTGTCTTTGCTCTGAGATTTGGGGGCAAAAATATTGCTTCTGTAATGACCCTAGCAATACTCATTTCTCTTTCTTTAGATATTTTGACTAGTGGTGCTTGGCCCTTTATCTAAAGGAGGTCATCACCCATTGACACATCCTTGTAGGGGATCTTGCTGTGACCTTTGACCTTTTCCAATGGTACACGGGGACTCGCACCCCCCTCCCAAACCTTGGAGTACCCATCCCCGAGACGTCACCGCATCAGTTACTCGCGTACTCAAGTGCATCCACCTCTGCCATTTCGAATCCATGTTGCCGCTGGAATGGGGACTTGGATTTCTATTTGAATTTTGATTTTTGAATGTTACTATTGGGTATGTAATATGTGACTATGTTGAATGTTCAACGGTTCCAGTTCCTGTTGCAATTTCGCTATGTTCAAGTATTTTAATTTGGTATGTTCTACTGAAACATCATTTCTTAACAAGCATTTCAAGTCCTATATTTATAGTATATGACACCCTGTCCTCGTTGATGGAGCCCTAATTTTTGGATCTCCATTTATGCAGTATTTTTAACTTTTCACCCTATGGTTAATATGGTTGTTCTATTTTGCATAGTTTAGGAGATTCCTCACTCAACATCAGTAAATGTCTTAAGCATGCATGAAGAGAATCCCAATCTCATTACTTTTTTGGTGAATATATACATCTGGAGACTATTATGGAAGACTGAGCATGTATATATTTTATGAACTGTGTGAACATGTGGAATTAGAACATATTGAGGTTGGGAATGATATGGCAGCCATATATGGAAAGTTTAGAGGTATTGAGTTGGCACATGAACAATTTGAAGAAACATTACTTTCTCAGCCTATGGCTCCCTATCAAGAGTATATGAAATTATATGATACAATCATTGAGAGGGCATCAGATTAATATTATAAGATTATATAACCACATAAGGAACAGTAATTCTATCACTGCTGAAGCTAGACAAGTGCAAGTATTTATAATCCATGTTTGGGATATGGTTGCTGTAAGCAACATATCAGACATTCATCATAATACAGAAGTTAATAATTCATATTAAGTATTCAAAATGTTTCTAAGCATTGTATGAAGAATATTCTGTGTCTATCGCAGATATTAGAAGACACAACACAGTTCAAAATACATACGAAAATACAAGTACAATGATGAAAATGAAGAAATATGCACAGCCCTATGCAGAGGAACAGTACATGATTATATATGTTGAGATCAAAGCAAAGAATATAAGTTTCATTATGACAGTGGAGTGCTTGAAAAGGTTCAGCGAACTTATTGGAGATGGTCTGATACACACACAGCACTTAAGTTCTATGATTCATCATGCACAGTTACAATCAAAAGACCTAAGATCATGAGCAGGTTGTTTTCATACAGCAAACACATAACCTTAAGAGCACAGCGCTAATTGATCCTAACGTATTCAAGCCAGCAATGGAAAATCACCATGGAAGTAGAAAATTGGATGCCAATATACATGTACGAGAAGTCTAAACATTTGTATGATTAACTGGCAGTTAATTCTCTTTTTCTTCGATGCAGGTGTTTGGGCAGAGGAGGAAATCTTCACCGAAATGATACAGCGATGTTCATCGCAGATGGAAAATTACAAATTATCCAACACGGCAAAGTCTGAAACATGAGTAGCGGCATGGGCACTTTTTGGATGTGAATCAGTGATTGAATAGATTTCCAAAAATATCACCATGTGTAGAGGCACAGTGACGTGCGATGGCTGATACTTTGAGAAGATCACATATTTCACCGGAGCCAAACAAGCATGCAGATGTGTTCTGTGCGTACACTAAAGAGAAATTTCCTACACTACACTGCACATGGAGAAGGAGATGCCCATGATGTAAAAGTCTTCAAATACTGCACACGCACGCAAATGGTTTTGAAGAAGATATATTCATCCTTAACCCTATTATCTCCTGCAAATTAACCAATTCAATATTCAGTTGGTATCCTAGTAAACTTTGTATATGATTTGGATTAGGTAATAGTTTTGAGTGGACATATTGTTTTGAAGAAGGCCTCGCACCCGTTCATCATTTATAAATATGAGATGAAAATGTAAGGTGATACAATTGATACGATACATACAATTCATATAGACTCTTCCTAATTTCTGCATACTATATGCACTTTGATATATTATATTCCTTCATTGGTAAAGAAATGATTTTTTGAACTAAGCTCGTGAATTCGGATTATTGAATAAATTCTTATGCGATTTTGGAGTCAAACTGTATTAGATGGATTATCTGTAAGGAGTGTCTCCAGTGCAATTTTATTTTCGGCATGATCATTAAGAAATATTTATTTTATTTGCATGAAGCTTTAGAATTAATATATTATATAGTTTCGTCCTTTATAATTATTATTTTAATTTTACAAATAATTTATATGATAGATAAGTGGATAGGATCAATTATAGCGTTTTAAAATTGAACATCATAGATATTGAGAAATATTTAATTGTTTCCGAATCTATGTCTAGTTTGTCTCCAAACCACAGGTGTTAAAACTTAAAATACATTCTAGACTATTTTAAAATTGCGTCCATACATTTGATTTGTCGCATCTTGATTACTAAATTTTTTATAATTAATGTGCGTAGAATTTTATAAAGTTGTATGTTTTAAACTTATAATATTGACTCTATTGCCCTTCGGCACTGGTCTTTATATTTTTCATAATTCGCAATCCATACGGTGACAATTATATCATCTTTCTCTATGAAGAATTAATATATTCATTTGTTGCATTAATCTATAGTTTTATTAAAAAAATTCATATATTTAAATATTATTCTCAATTCATGATTTGCAAGTTTAAAATTCTATGTAATTCTTGCCGTTAGGAAGGCTTTCATCGCATTCACATTCTAATTGATTTGCTCTAAGGATCTTGGATTTAAGTGTTTTGTCCAGGATTAGCCTTGGCCCTCCAGAGCCAGAAGCGTAGGGGATTTGGATTGCATCAATCAGTCCTGTCAAGTTGGCCATACTAGTTGGATATCCCAGCATCAAGTTGGCAAGACTCGTAGGATTCCAATCTACGGTTTTGGGAACCAATACTCCCCTTGCCACCCTCTCCTGGCCGTCCCCCCACTGGCCCGAAAATGAAGCCCATTTTCCCCTTTTCCCAAAAACTCATCTTGACGTCCCGTCATCCCGACGCACCCTAGTAGTGGTGTTACATTGACCTTTTTTGTAATGTCCCCATTCATTGCCAACGCCAAAATTTCAGGGATTAGCCTATTATTGGATCCTCGTAGGCTAATGAGGATGGTTAGAGGGTCTTCTAAGGATTGATTCATCTCTAGCATTTAGTGATTTATGGATTTGGCCTTCGTTTGATGTCATTTGGACTCCATTTGCCATACTTACTATGTATAAGTCAGGGGTAATAGAGATGGACCCTTTCTATTTTTAGAAAGTGTATTCGGTTACATGGGGAATTATGAGGAGAGATTCTTATTTCAGACGGCATGGCGATTAGACAAGTATTTCAAGAGATATTAAAGTTTAAGTGACTTAAGTGATTTATTTAAATTTAATGATATAAAGTTATAAAGTCACTTGAGTGACTAAAAAATGAAATTGGCTTTTAATCCCACATTGCCTAGTTGTTTGTGTCTTCCCTCATATTGAGGTTATAAAAGCGTGGAGCTACATTGGGATTGACACAACGGATATATGATATTTTATAAAAATCCTAAAGGTTGCTTTAATGTGATTGGATAATTCCTAAGGGCGGAACCCCTCAAGGAAATTAGTGAGGTTGGACGCAGACCTGTCACTCACAACTGCATTTTCAGAATTAAAGACTGGAATAGTATGTTGATATAAGGAGATTATAGCTCCATGACAGATTGGTAATTAAAGTCTGTAGGAGCCTAATAACACATAGGTTAGTTTTTAATAGTTGGAGTTGGATGCTAAGGGAAGAGATCAGTTTCCCCACGGTAGGAGAGAAGTCATCTACGTAAGTACCACTCCAGTTTTTAGTTAAGTATAGTAATGTTGTTTAATGTCAAGCTACAATAGAGGAATGTGTAATAGATGATGGTAGTTGGAAGACATTCAAATTTATTTAATGATGCAGTCCACACATTATTATCCCATCCAGTAACTAGCAGGTCAGATTTGATAGCAGATATAACACTCAGAAGAAGTTAATTACAGTGACAGTATATTGCTGAGAATACTCTATGCCAATGTATTCCTGGCCAGTAGTGACAAGCAAGAAAGAAGGTAACAGGAACAACACACGGGGAAGTAAGGAGAAAGTGCAGTAACGTCTACAAATTTTGACAACAGCCCATGGATAGTTGCACGGGTCTCCATTCTTCAAATCTACGGCAAGGAAACAATAGTAGGCTCTGCGGAATGAAGGTGATAGTTAAGACGCCAAATAGGTGCCACGACTTTACTACACAGTCATGCTCTCTTCTACTGGCGGCTACTCACAACTGGAGCAACATCACTTCAGGCAGACCACGGTCAAAGTATTCACGCCAAGGCAGGTTCATCAGTTAATGCTGATAGAGGAGTACCTAGCATTGGCAGATTCTGAAGGAGTTTTGGAGGAGCATACATTAGTTGAGCAATACAATCCGCCAACTCACAGAAACACTAGAGCTTATTATCAGGATTACATTACAACTGTTTGACAAAATATCTCAGATCAAAATTTAATTCATTTGATCATTTTAGACCAGATCATTATAGTGGTATCCAAGCTGGTCTTCCTGCTAGCCTGTGGATTTATAACAGAGGCAAATTTTTATAAGGATTTATCAGAAACAATTTAAGTTGAGAGATAGTGGTATTGTGAATTTTGCAATCATCTAGAGGTAATAAAAGCTAGGAGTCAATAGTGCTATGAAATGGAGCATTATTTAGTAGCAGGTATAGGAAAGAGGAAGTGAAACACGTACACGACACTCAATGACTCGTAAGGAGAATGAACAAGGACGAGAAGTGAGCAAAACCTTAAGGGCTATTAGAGATGGGCAGAACAATATAGCCACTGCACTTCAACAGCTTACAAGTGCTATGCAGCAATTAGCTCCACCTCATAGGGTAGCCTCGAGTCATCACAAGGGAGGTGGTAGTGTGGTAGGATCACCTTGAGCTGCTAGGGCCCCCATATGGAACACTGGCAAGCCTTTGATGACCGTTTCTAATGCAGAGGAAGAGGTAGCACCAGCCGCAACACCAAACTTACTACCAAATAACGTTATGGCCATGTATGATGAATGAGATTTATTCCCTGATCTGGTTAGGTAGAATTTGTCCTTTATTCAATACTTAAATAAAAAAATGGAGAGCTTGTTAGATTCAGAGGCAGTTGAGAGGACAACGAGGTATATGGTTTCTGCTTTGAGAAGGTCGACATCGAGATTGCAGGGAAGGAAACTTGAGTTTTCCCTGACACCTGCTAGTCCTATTTGCCGTGTTGATGATGGACCTAGTTCACAAAGATCAGTATATGTGTCAATACCCTTGGTGGATAGCGGCACTAAGCTTTAGCATGTTGAGGCCCCTAGAGTTTGTTGTTGGTAGAGGTTGTGTAGCCAACGGGATGATGTCATCGGTAAACAGTGTGTAGCTGATGGGATGATGTCGTTGGTAAACATTGTTTAGCTGATGGGTAGATTAGCATTGTCATGTAGCCGACTGACCCCTTCGGGAAGGTTCGGTGGGAAGTATATATACCCCATCTGAGGTCATTGTAAATCATTAAAACCCTAATGTAATACCTTTGGCATATGCGAATAATAAAAGGAGTACTGCTGTTACATGTTTCTGTGTATTGTTTGTATGCATTAATCTATTTACCCCTATGGTAAACATTTCGCGCCGTTGCCTAATGGATCTAGAACGAAGGCAGAGGAATGAAGACTAATGCCAAATCCGCTTAACAAGGATAGAGATAAGATAAAAGGGAAAAGATGGAATACGCACCGCACAAGAAAAATTAATTTTGGCACAACAGGCCGAACACAGATGGAGGTTTCAGCAGATTGCCGACAACACCAAAGTACTGGGGAATTGTTGGAAGAGACTTGACAGCGGTTGGATTTGGTGGAAGAAGCAAGGGAGGGATTTTTGAACTTGTATAGGCCGAGGGAAGAGAATTCAGACGGAAGGAAATTAACTTGCACGGCTCGGAGTGCCGAGGGAGCATGAGCATGGAGTGAACTCTTTGTCTGTGATACATTTTCAGAACGGACAACTTCACTTAACGAAGACCCCTCTTCACCAAAGAATGCAACTGTTGGAGAGAGTGCAGGTGTGGGAGTGTGGAATGCCAGTGTGGGAGTGCAGAGCACCAGTGTGGGAGTGTAGAACGCCAGTGTTGCAGTGCCAAACAACGCCCGTACACAAAATCAAGTAATCATGGCAGACCAAAGCAAAAGCTGCCAAAGTTTGATGGTGATGAAACGGCCGATCGAATCAGACACTGTAAGACATGCGAAACAATTTGGATGGTGAATGGCATAACTGACGCAGATGAATGGGTGTGACAATTTCTAGCAATCCTAAGGGCTGTAGCAGTTGATTGGTTTGTTGATGCGGATCCGCAGAAATTAAATACATGGGCAAATGTTAAAAAGGAGTTTATCACCAAGTTTCAATTGTTGAGTGACGACAATGAAATTGTAGCAGAAATCTACACTACCAAACAAGGGAAAAATGAAAGTGTTTGTGTATATGCCAGAAAGCTAAAAGAATTAATAAATAAAATGAAAAGTAAGCCGACAAATGGGCTAAAGAAGAGATGGTTTATTAAAGGACTACGGCTAGAGTTGAGGAAGAAAATGAAAATTGTGCCACCATTATCATACATGGAAGCATACAATCGGGCGATGGACTTAGAAAGCGAACAGAAAACAAAAAAGAAGAAAAGTAGTTCATCCGACTTAGATGACGCTTCTTCCAAAGAAGATAACAGTGATGAAGAAAAGGGCAACAAGAAGGTCCGAGCCCTTTAGAAGGATATGATCAGAATGATGAAAAAATTCAAGAATATGCAAAAAGAGACAAAGGAAAACGAGCTGTGGTGCATATAATGTAAGACAGAAGGACACACGAAAGGATCCTGTTCGAAGAGCCAGTTCTGTGACATCTGCCAAATTATGAGACATCCCTTAAAAGAATGCCCCTTCAATATGAAAACATTGGACCTTAGCAAGTACTTCTCATACAGGAGGCTTCTGTGGCAGGAGGGAGTGGAAACACCAGCAACGAGGGTGCCACGTCGAGAGGGTACAAAAATAATAGAAGAGGACAAAACAACAATACCAACACCAATGCCAACAACAATGATGGGGGCCGTAGCAGAATTTAGTACGATGCGAATAGCGGACCAATGGTTCAATGCCGAGCATGCAATTTGTGGGGCCATTTTGCACAAAGCGAATACATCAAATTTCTATGTCGATGGTGCAGTCTGGGAGATCATGAAGATGCTAAGTTCCCAAAATTAGGAGTCAATTTGATCACCATCGGGACGGATGAAGAGGAGGTTCTGGCAATCATACGGAAAGAAGCAAAATTGTACTCTGATCTGACGGAAGAAAAGAAGAGACTGGAGGAAGTACGGACGAAAATTGAGAAACTGACACAGGTGGAGAAAGCACACTTGAGGGACACCACATGTACCTGAACAAAGAACTGTGCGGAACAGAACATCGTATGACAGATACTACAAATTGAGGTACCCGTCAAAATAAACGATATGCTGCTCACAATTCCTCAGCTCCGATCAACACTCACAAACATCACTCCAAATGCTAAATTACCAGGAGAACAAGGAAAGGAGAAAGAAAGTAGAGCAAGTACAGAGGACCCAATGCTGCTAGCCCTTACATCCATATGACATTCGACAGTCGTCGAGATGGGAATTCTGGGAACGGTTCTGATAGACAATTGTGGATGGAGGGTCTTGCGTGAATGTGTTACCGGAGGATATCTGGAAGAGGTTGGGACAACTGACGTTGTGGCCACCTACATTTCAGTTGTTAACAACGTACCAACACGGCATCAAACCTCTCGACGTCCTGATGGCACAACCAGTGATGATTGGAACACAACCATTCCTACTCGACTTCGTCGTCATCCCGTTAAAAAGGAGAGGATACGACGCCATTTTGGGCTGTGGATGGCTCGTGTAAGCAAAGGTCAAGCATGACTGGAAGAAGAATACACTATCACTGGAAAGGAAAGGGCAGAAATTCATCATTGATTTACACATGCAAATGGTGGGCGAAGCTTTGTCATCAGATTCCGAGGAAGAGGATGAAGAGAAGCAGCGAATGGAACCAGATCAGGAAGGAGTCCTACGATTGGAAGGAGGATCAGCGGACGATGATCTAGACTCGGTAAACGGCCTTTTCCACTGGTAGATGGAGGACTACGAGCTATTCCAGAGTTGCAACATACTAATGATAGAGGAAGGACACAACGAAGATGGATTTCCAAAAGAATTTAGGGAAATAAAAGAGGGAGATGCACTGTTGGATGAAACACCCGCACATGAATTCGGTGAAGGGAAGAAGATAAAATATGCTGAAGCCACGATACAAACCATGAATTTGGGAGATGAGGTAGAACCAAAAATCATACTGGCGGGGGATAACTGGGATCGAGTACTAAAAGCAGCGGCGTTCAAAATATTTTTGGAATACAAAGATGTATTCATGTGGACATATAAGGATTTGAAGGGAGTTCTGCCAGAGTTGTGTGTTCACCGCATTTCGCTAGTTGAAGGTGCAGTACCTGTACAAAAGCGACCTTATAGGATGAATAAGAACTATGCCACGTAGGTTACAGAAGAAATTAATAGGATGCTGGAGGCTGGTATTATTTTAAGGTTCAAACTAGTGAATGGGTGTCGCCCATAGTCATATCCTTGAAGAAGGATACCATCCAAATCAGGATATGTGTTGATTTCCGATGCCTCAATGCGGTAACAATCAAAGACCCCTTCCTGATACCGTTCAGTGATAGTATATTGGAGGAGGTAGCTGGACATGAGATCTATTCCTTTATGGATAGGTTCTCGGGATATAATCAAATTTGCATAGCAGAAGAGGACAAGCTGAAAACAACATTTGTACTAGAAGACGGGGTGTAAGCATACAACTAGATGCCATTTGGCCTGTGCAATGCGCTGGCTACGTTCCAGCGGATCATACTGCACATATTCGACAAAATGTTTGTCGGGAACTTCAAGGCATTCTTGGATGACAAGTTCGTATTTAGCATTGAGGACAAACATCTGGCGGCATTGGGTGAATGCATGGGAAGATGTCGAAAGACTCGTCTAGCCTTGAACCCAAAGAAATGCAGATTCATGGTTTTGTAGGGAAGATTGCTCGGACATATAGTCTGTAAGGAAAGATTGAAAACAGATCTAGACAAAGTCGGAGTCATAATGGAAATGCAACCATCCACAAATGTAATGGAGATAAAGTCATTCCTCGGACACAGGCTATTATAGAAGATTCATCAATTTTTTTTTCCAAAGTATCATACCCACTAGACAGGTTAACATGCAAAGGGGAACCGTTCAAATGGGACAAAGAACATGATGAGTTGTTTGAAGGGTTGAAGGTATGGTTGGCCACAACACCTATATTGGCGTACCCAGATTGGAACAAGGAATTTCATGTTCACGTGGACGCATCCAACTATGCAATCGGAGCAACTTTGGCGCAAACAGGTAGCCACAGGTTAGATCACTTGGTATATTTTGCTAGTCGACTACTGTCTAAGGCAGAGAAAAATTATAGTACAACGGAGCGGGAGGCATTGGGAATGGTCTACGCAATGCAAAAGTTTCGACACTACTTGCTGGCGACACCGTTTGTGTTCTATGTGGACCATCAGGCTCTATTGTACCTGTGAATAAACCTATCATCCAAGGAAGAATCAGTTGGTGGCTACTTTTGCTATAGGAAATCACTTTTAAAATCATTGTACGGGCCGTGAAGAAACATGTTAGTGCAGACCATTTGTCGCGAATTAAAATAGGTGAACTAGTGGACGGCGGCGTGAATGATGATTTCCCTGATGCACAACTATTTCAAATTGCATATTGCCAAAATGGTACATGAGTATTAGGGAGTACCTGTCCACGGGACAGCCACTGAGGGAGATGCCAGAGAATGAGAGAAGGAAATTGGTGTCGAGGAGCCATACATTTCAATTGATTAATGGATTATTATACAAAATGGGGCCGGATCACATCTTGCGACGGTGCTTGTTGGAGGAGAAAATACCAAAAGTATTGAAGGAAGCGCATGAGGGACCAGCAGGAGGACATATGGGACTTGATACCACAGTGCGAAAAATATTATTAGCAGGACTGTGATGGTCAACAGTGTACAACGATGTGTGCGGATGGGTCATCGGGTGTGACACTTGCCAAAGGGCCGAGAAGCCGCTAAAGAGAGACTTCATGCCGTTTAACCCCTCACATGTGCAGGAACTATTTGGAAGATGGGGATTGGACTTTATCGGACCTCTGAAGTTGAACAAAACTAGAAGATGCCGATACATTGTTGTAGTGACGGAGTATCTGACCAAGTGGGTGGAGGCACGCGCACTACCCAATAAATTGGCCATACGCACAACAAGATTTATTTATGAGCAAATCATTACCAGGTATGGGATTCCATTACAGTTGACAAGTGATAGGGGAGGGCTCTTCATTAACCATGTTATCCGACTACTCACTACTGAATTTAAGATCTATCATTCATTATTGAACCCATACTACCCAAGAGCAAATGGACAGGCTGAGGCTACGAACAAGATCTTGGTAGTAATCATCTACAAGTCATGTGCGGTCGAAGGTGAAGATTGGGAGGAAAAACTACCATCTGCTCTTTGGGCATACCGTACGACGTACAAGGTGACAATGGGACACACACCATTCCAGTTGATTTTCGGGTAGGAAGCATTGGTACCAACAGAGTTTATGATACCAAGCTTGAGGATTGCACTGGAAAATAAGTTGGCTGACATGGAAAGCTTGAGGGAAAGGTTGCATAATCTGAACAAGCTCAAGGAGAAGCGGCTATTGGCACAATGGGCCACGGAGGTGACACAGAACAGGCGCAAATCATGGCATAATAAACACCTCAAATTGAACAAGTTTCAACCAGGACAGTTGGTGTTGAAGTATGATGGATGAAATGAAATCAAACTAGGCAAATTTAAAGTCAAATGGGTCGAGCCATACCAATTTCGGGAAGTAGGCGACAATGGAGCAATAAAGTTGTGGACATTAGACGGACAAGCAATACTGGAGGTAGTCAATGGTTTAAAGCTAAAGATGTACCATGCTAGAATGATTCCCTTGTCGTCGGAGAAGGACGAAACTCAGAGGGAGAATTAAGATGCATATGTTAAAAATAAAAAATAAAAAATAAAAAAAAAAGTCGAATAAAAAGAAGGAAAAAAAGTCAAACAAAAAAAGAAAGAAAGAAAGAAAAGGGTCTTGTCCGCGGATTGGGTGTTTTGCGGACACTGCCCGCGGACACATGCGGACACGGGTCCGCGGACACCGTTGGCCGTGGAAGGTGACCCGTAGGTTACCTTTTATTCCTCGTGGAGTTGTTTGTTTTGAATGTCTGCACTCATCTAATTCTGTTTGCGGCTTCATCTTTTTAAGCTCCTCTTCCTTAGGTTGGGACACTTCTAACTTTTATATTGATCCCGAGGGATTTGTGGACTTGTTGGCTGTATTTTGTTTACCATACAAGTAAAGAAAATGAACGCATACAGACAATGAACATGAACAACAGAATTATATTCGCAATAGTAGATGAAAAAATGATTTACAATGATCCCAGACGGGATATAAATACTACTGCCGAACCTTCCTGAAGGAGTCCGTTGGCCACAATTATTTTATCCGCTACAAACTATTCACCGTCGGATCGTCCGCTACAGAATACAGAATCACCGCCGGACTATCGGCTACAGAAACACCGTCGGACCGTCGGCTACAGAAACATCGCCGGACCGTTAGCTATAGAAACACCGCCGGACTGTCGACTATAGAAACACCGCCGGATCGTCGGCTACAGAAACATCGCCGGACCGTTGGCTACAAAAACCAAATACCGCCGGAACTATCCAGTCGGGTAACACCATCCCCCCCAAAAAGAAAAGATATCTGAGACAAATTAACAAACAAAATACATTAACAGAGTGACTATAACAAGAGAAATCTGCTTCTGTCACATCACTTCCACATTCATCCCGTTACATTTGTAGCCTTTGCTAACACAATACTGTCTCTTCAAGCTGACCTTGATAGCCACCTGTGCTGCTTTCTCTGTTTTCAATTCCTTGGTACCCTAAGCCAAGTGTTGCTGCACTGCCTCCAACTGGATGATCAGCTCCTCCTGAGCTCTCTACGCATCCACCAAGACAGCCTTACAGCCAACACCTGCTCCCACTGCCTCTAGTACACAAAAAGTCCATGCTTGCAGCAACCTCAACTCTTCTCAACTGGTCAGACTCCCATGACTGATATCCGCCACGATTGGGGGTCCAAGGGGCAACGCCCCCGGCGGGGTCCTGGGGCAGCACCCTGGGTGCGCTCCCTGTCGCAGTACAGGGCGGGGTCGAGGGGCAGTGCCCCTCGCCGCCAAAACCAAATTAGCACTCCGGAGCCCACACAAAAATGCATGGAATAGACTATTTCTGCCATTTTTTGCCGACTCCACTCTTTCTGGCAGCCACTGATGCGTCCCCTTCCTTTTGGCATCATCTGTAACTCATTCTGAACAACTTGAATCTGTTGTTTTTTTTTTTATCTGTAACTGCTTCCTCTACAATCCACCACAAATCCCTCTGCACACAGAAATTCTTCTCCTTCTGGCAGAACAAGCACTCTTCTTTATGTCTCTGTTTTCCCGCGGAAGTCTGGCTGGAGGAGGGAATGGAGTCTGGCAAGAATGTTTTTTACCCACGGCCTTTCTTTCCTTACCCGCGGCCTTTCTTCTCCTCCCTGTGGCCTATCTTCTCCTACTCGCGGCATTTTCTTCTCCTACCCGCGGCCTTCTTGTCGTCGCCCGCGGTCTTTCTTTTTCTACCCGCGGCCCATTCCTTCGTCGGCGGCTAACTGGGCGAGGAGAATGTTATACCTGCGGAAGTTTGTGTTTTTACTTGTGCCGGAGGACAACTTTATGCCCGTGGATAGCTGGCCGTGGGGCTTTTAAGAGCCCGCGGACAGACTGTCTGCGGGACCTTACACTCCCGCGGGGTTTCTTTGCCCGCGGGACTTTCAGTGCCCGTGGTCCCGCGGGACTTTCACAGCCCGCGGACAAGCAGTTGCCCTCGGGGCTTTTCAATCCGTGGGGCCCTTTTTTTTTTTTTCAATTTTTTTTAAAAAAATATTTTTTTATGGAAGAAATCAAATAACAGAGGTACCTCCATTTTGCCTCTAGGCGTCGCCATTCTGCAACGACGACGGAGTCAAGTGGCCATCCTGTGATAGCGACGGAGTCTTCCTGGCACCATAGTTTTTGAATTTGGATCCGTTGACTGCCGGAGGTACCTTCTGCCCGTCCAAAGTTGATAATTTGATTGCTCCATTGTTGCCGACCTTACGAATCTGATCCTTCCGAATCTGATATGGTCCAACCCATCTGGCCTTAAACTTTTCCACTTTGATTTCATTCCGACCGTTGTATGCCTTATGTTTGTTCTGTGCCACCCTCGTCGCCTACTGTGCCTGCGGTCGTCGCGCAACTGGATTATTTCCTTGCTGTCGGTGCCCTTCCACTAATTTTATGCTGCGATGTATCCTTTTCTTTCCGCGCGGTATATTCACCATGTACCGGACAGTGGGATCTTTCGTTTTTCTGTGTTCAAACTGTATATTCTTCCCCTCAGCTTCAGCCATGGTAGCTTTTCCTTCTTCCGCTTCTCTATATTCTTTCGGACATTCATTTGCCTCTGTTTTCTTCCCTTCATCGACCCTTAACATATTGCAACTTGGAAACAGTTCGTAGTCCTCTAGCTGCCAGTGGAAGAGACCATTCACTGAGTCTAGGTCGTCGTCATTCAATCCTCCATCAAGTCTCAATACTCCCTCTTCGTCTGGTTCCATTCTCCTCTTTGCTTCGTCATCACTTTCGCCGTCACTTTCTAAATCTGACGATGTTGCCTCCTCGCCGACCATTTGTGTGTGCAGGTCAATTGTGAATCTTTTGCCTCTGCCATTCATTGATAGGGTATTTCGTTCCCAGTCATGCTTTACTTTTGCTTGCACCAACCAATCCCGTCCCAGAATAGCATCATATCCTTTCCTTTTTAATGGAATAACCACAAAATCCAATAAAAATGGTTGCGTACCAATAGTTACCGTTTGTGCCCTTAAGGTTCCCAACGGTTTGATCCCGTGCTGGTCCACCGTGAGCAACTGGGATGTAGGTGGCCACAGCGTCGGCTTCCCCAACTTCTTCCAGGTATCCTCCGGTAAGACATTCACGCCGAACCCTCCGTCAACAATTGTCTCTGTCAAAATATTTCCCAAAATCCCCATCTCGACGACCGCCGGATGTCGTCTGGAGGTGAGTGCCAGCAGCATTGGGTCTGTTGTCATCACTTCCCTACTATCCCTTCCTGTGTCCTCCGATGCTTTCGGAAACGGTGTATGATTCAAAATGGCTGTCCGTAACTGGGGCATTGTGAGAAGGAGGTCACTTATCTTTACCGGTATCTCCGTTTGTAAGATCTGCCGTACAATGTTTTGTTCTGCGAAGGTCTTTGCCAAGGTGCCGGTGATGTCCTTCAACTGAGATGTCCCCGCCGACGATGCCTTTGCAATGTTCGCCTGCGCTTCCCCCACTTTTCTCTTTTCCTCCGCTTGCCTCCGTGTAATTGCCAGAACCTCCTCTACATCCGTACCAACAGTGATCAAGTTTACTCCAGCCTTTGGACACTTGGAATCTTCGTGATCGCCAGGTCCGCACCATCTGCATAATAATTTCGGTGTGTTTGCCGCTGTACAATCGCACGCAAAATGACCCCACAAATTACATGCTCGGCATTGAACGATCAGCCGTCCGTTTGCATCATACTGAGTTCGACTTCGGCTCCCATTATTATTGTTATTATTTTGCCCTCTGTTATTATTCCTGTATCCTCCGGATGTAGCACCAGCGGTATTCGTGTTTCCGCTACTACTCGACGGGGAAGCCTCCTGTGTGAGAAACACCTGCGGAGATCCTCTTGTCTTCATGTTAAAGGGGCACTCCTTTGTTGAATGGCCCATGATTTGACAAATGTCACAGAATTGGTTCTTTGGACACGATCCTTTAGTATGCCCGTCTGTCTTACACTCCGTGCACCACAGCTTACTGCCTTTTGGCTCCTTCTGCATGTTTTTAAATTCCTTCATCATGCGAACCATATCCTTCTGTAGGGCACGAACCTTCTTGCTGCTGCCTTCGTTGTCGCTACTATCATCTCTGGCAAGCTCGTCGTCATCAGAAACAGAGGAGCTAGTTTTCTTCTTCTTTGTCTTCTGCTCACTTTCAAGGTCCAGTGCTCTGTTATATGCGTCCACATATGATGACGGTGCCACAATTTTCATTTTCCTCCACAACTTCGAGCGTAGGCCGTCCACAAACCACCTTTTTTGCAATCCGTCCGCTGGCTTGCTTTTCATTTTGTTTATTAAGTCTTTCAATCTCCTGGCGTAGACACGGACAGTTTCGTGCTTCCCTTGCTTGGTATTGAAAATTTCCTCTACGATTTCATTATCATCCCGCAAGAGTTTAAATTCCGCCAAGAACTCCTTTTTAATGTTATCCCATGTATCTAGCTTCTGCGGATCCATATCCGAAAACCAATCAATTGCGACACCCCGTAGGGTTGCCGAAAATTGCTTGACCCATTTGTCGTTATCCGTCATTCCATTTGCCCGCCAGATCGTCTCACATATCTTACAATGTCGAAGGGGGTCGGCTGTACCATCGCCTTCAAATTTCGGCAGCTTTTCTTTGGGTGCCGCCATAACTTCGGAGGTCTGCACTCCTACAGTGGTCAGCACTCCCACACTGGCGGTCGGCACTCCTACACCGACTATCTGAACTCGCACACCGACAGTCTGTACTCCCACACCGGCGGACTGGTCTCCCACACCGGAGGTTTGCACTCCCACACCGGCGGTCTGCACACCCTCACTGGAGGTGTCGACAGCTGCAACCCTTGGTGAAGACGAAGGATCCGCCCAAATTGTTTCCCGCAGAAGTCTATCCTGGAGGAAGAGGTCACTCCATGCTCATGCTCCGTCGGCACTGCGAGCCGTGCGAGTTGATGCTCTCCTGTCTAAATTTTCTTCCCTCGGCGAACACAACTTCAAGAACTCCTCCTGCGCTTCTTCCACCAATTCTACCCGCTGTCGAGTCTCCTCCAGTAGTTCCTGCGCACTTCGGTTTCCGTCGGCAATCTTCTGGAATCTCCGTCGGCGTTCAGCTTGCTGTGCCAGAATTAGATTCTCTTGTGCAATACGGATTCCATCTTTTCCCTTCGCCTTATTCCGATCCTTGTTAAGCTGATTTGGCATTAATCTTCATTCCTCCCACCTTCCAGATTCATAAGGCAACGACGCCAAATGTTTACCGTACAAGTAAAGAAAATGAACGCATACAGACAATGAACATGAACAACATAATTATATTCGCAATAGTAGATGAAAAAATGATTTACAATGATCCCAGACGTGATATAAATACTACCGCCGAACCTTCCCGAAGGAGTCCGTCGGCCACAATTATTTTATCCGCTACAAACTATTCACCGCTGGACCGTCCACTACAGAATACAGAAACACTGCCGGACCGTCGGCTACAGAAACACCGCCGGACCGTCGGCTACAGAAACATCGCCGGACTGTTGGCTACAGAAACACAAAATACCGCCGGAACCATCCAGTCAGGTAACATGTTTGCAAAATAGGGACAATTGAAGGGTCGGCTAGAATTGTGACAATGATGCCTCGGATGGCTATTCGCTTGCAGAGCTCGACGTAGTGGAAGACGTGGCCTTGAACGAGAAGATTGTTGCTTTTATAAATGGGCGAATCAAGATATTTTCGAGGCAAAGTATTGTTGGTTAATTTGACTGGTTGATAGAGAAGTCTGTGATGGCGCGTATACGCGCATAGGGACACCATGCCTTGTCGGAAATAATGTATTGAAAGATTGGACATGTAACAACATGTTGATCTTGCCATTGTACGATGCTTTTAGAAACCCGCGGCTGTAATTGAAAGAATCATTAACATTTTCTTGGTGTTGAACTTGTGCTATGGCTTGTGCTTTGTGAGGAAGGGAGTTTGAAAAAGCTGGTTGAGGGATTGTAGCCAAGATTCTTGAGGAAGTCGTTAGCACTGAGAAAGCACCCAACAACTGGCGGCTTACGTTCTCCACTTCTGCGGCCTCTGTTTTTCTCTGCAGGATGTGCTTTGTATGACCGTGATTTGTCTTGTTTTCAATCTCCATGGGGTGGGGACATAGTTGGTTTGTGTAGGTATTTTGTAGTCCTGCGGTAGAAGTTGCAGGAAGGTAATTATTGACACAGTGGGAGAAAAAGAAAGGAAAGGATCTTTTCGGGAAAGTTCGAACAGCTAAGTAAACATTGTCAGAACCTTTGCTGCGGAACGTAGAAGAAAAGAGGAGGAACCCTACATTATAAAGGTAAACCAAGAAGCCATTAGGGAAACGGAAGCAGTGGAAGAACCAGCTAAAGACAAGCATGGAGAAGAATGCCAGAGTCTTGGCTTTTGGAATCCGAGTTGCAGGGCCATTAGCATCCGCCAGTAAGAAGCAAAAAGTAAGGGCTGAACTCTCACATCGCACGGTTCAGTTTGAAGGGCTCAATGTCAGCGAATGTCGGAAATTAAACAAATTCTGGTACGAGCACAAGTGCATTGGGCCATACAGCTTTCAGTGTTTTCCATTCGATTATTTGAATCGATTTTGTGAACCATGATAGAATCATACAATAGACACAATAGAACCAGTACATTTTTGTACAAGAAGTATCGCATGACAGTTTCCTTCAAACTGAAGGATTTCACTAGGGTTTTTAGTATCCCTGGCCAAGGAGGACGGAAAGTGGAAATCATTAACCACAAGATGTCATAGGAACGAAAAGAATATTGGGTGAAGTTAGTAGGCCACGATCTTATGCCTGAAGAAATGGAATCAGTGGTCAAGGGTGCTAAATGCAGAGGGCTTCGACGAGATTTTATTCGGGAGGGCCACTCGAGATGCATCGTGGGTGTCATCAAAAGCAAGTTGATAGGGGCAAGTCGGGCGTTGGATATAACTTTGCCACAGATTGTATTCATGAACGACATCATGAATGGCATAGTGTACGATTGGGCTATGGTCCTTCTCGACAGCATGGAGAAGTTCATGACACTTTAGCACTGGACGTTCTTTATGCCGCACCATGCCATTGGCCTGTTTCTGGAGGCAGCCATTAATCAGATACCATTGGATGATTTTGAGGTTCCACCGAGGGAAAAGTTGGCATTTGGACATGGGTGGAACAACAGCGGGGCAGAAGAAGGTATTCCAAGGATTAGAGGCTTACAGAGACACGAATAGGGGACGGGAGGACACTTCAGAGAGCAGTGGGGCCGAGTCTGAGGAAGAGAGTACTTCTGCGGAAGTTGGCAGCGAGTCCACATTCTTCACCCCGCTGCAGTTGCCAACTTCGACGCACTTGTCCACCACCACTTCACTCATTCCTCCATTTGGTCAGCGTCATGCACCGGTTGTTATGACTCCACTGACAGTGGCAGATGTGTCCCACGGGCGTGTTGAGAATAAAGGATCTCTGATAGATAAACAATTACAAATATTTGTAGATAAATTCTAATTCAAATAAACAAAATGAATGTACTTATCTTTCACTGTGTTTGTAGCAAGGTCTTTAATATTATTCCTTCTTCAGCAATGATTACTTTACTGGATCACTGTAAGACGAATGATGTAAATAATAATAGCAATGATATTAAATAATGTTGATCTGATACCGCAGGTACTTGGATGCTTGTTATTGATGCTTTCATTGCAGTCGAATGATTACACATATATATATAACAAGGAGCAGACATGACTCTTTGGAGTCATGTCTCTACGTGGCCCAAAGGTCACATAGGGACATGCCTCTTCGGAGGCATGTTTAGTTAATATGCAACTATTCAATGTTTGTTAAGTATTTTGCTTGATAACAACACAAGGCATAATAACATTATTCATAATCACGTCAAGGTACGGGTTGGAAACCCGACACAAGCAATGATCCTTGACGCAGGTTATATAGAACCCGACAATAGCATCTGTTGAGGGTAGTATGAAACCCAACATTAATCTCAGTCATGGGTAATATGAAACCTGTCAATGCAACAAAGTCTGTCACAAGTAATATGAAACTTGACCACTTAAGTTGGTCAATCATAATGCATATTTACTGTCAAAATTCCATATACATAATAGAGATGTATGTATACGTATATGTATGCATAAATCAGTATGAACACATGTACGGATATAAATGTCTCTATGATGTATATCAGACAGTGGTGCATAGTTATATCTCTATATTGTAAGACAGATATCAGAGTCAGAACACAAATTGCTTATATCTCTGAAATGTGTTTGCAGATAAGAACATCATAGAAGATTTAGATTTTGCTTCTTCTAATGCTAAACATCAACACTCCCTCTTTAGCTAGGGAGAAGAAAAAAAACATTGGTCAGAGTCATCTAATAAGCAATACTACATGAATAGGAAATGATCTCTACTTGCACTTAAGCAATGTCTAGAGATAACACACATAATCTCTACTTGCACTTAAGCAATGTTTAGAGAAAGGCCAAGAATAATCTGTACTTGCACTTAAGCAATGTCTAGAGAGGCCCAAAAAAAAATCTCTACTTGCACTTAAGCAATGTCTAAAGAAGCCCAAAAATAATCTCTACTTTCACTTAAGCAATGTCTAGAGAAGCCCAAAAATAATCTCTACTTGCACTTAAGCAATGTCTAGAGAAGCCCAAAAATAAACAACTATTTACAAGATCGTCACCATGTAAATAATTTCTATAACTGAACATGTCCATGAAAGATCGTCACCTTTCATTACATATGAAATAATAACTAGTGGAAACAAATGAACAACTCTTTTATTTCTAAAAATTTCCATTACAAATAGTCATACCAAGTCTTTCCCTGAAATATTTCAGTTTCACTTTAGCAAGAGGTTTGGTAAGGATATCAGCCGTTTGATCATTTGAACATATATATTCCAATTGAATGACTCCTCGATTAACCATATCTCTGATGTAATGAAATGAAATTTCAAAGTGTTTAGAGCGATTGTGAAACATAGGGTTAGAAGAAAGCTTGATACAACTTTGATTATCACAATAAATCACGGTGGACTTCAACGGTCTTTTGAAGAGGTCTGAGAGCAACATTAGGAGCCATACTACTTCTTTGGCACACAGGGAAGATGCAATGTACTCGGCCTTGGTAGAACTCAAGGCCACAAAAGTTTGTTTTCGACTAGTCCGAGAAATCATACCGGATCCCAGACTGAAACAATATCTTGAAGGGCTCTTGTGCTCAATAGAACTTCCAACCCAATCAGAATTTGAGTATCCAGTTAGCTCAAGATTGACTTTGTCATATTTGATTCCCATTCCAATAGTACCCTCTAGATACCTCATTATGTATTTAGCTGCCTGCAAATGTATCTTCTTAGGTGTACACATAAACTGACTCAAGGTATGAGTTGCATAACATATGTCGGAACGGGTATTAACTAGGTACATCAAGGATCCAATAATTTGTCTGTAATAAGTAGGATCCACATCTTCGAATTCATTCATATCATCTTTTAGTTTGTGTAGGTTTATCTCCATAGGTGTAGCGGCCGGTTTGCATTCCATCATTCCAAACTTGGTTAATATAGCAACTGTATATTTTCCGTGATTTAGTATAATACAGTTGTCCAGCTGCTAGATTTCTAATCCCAAAAAATAGTGAAGTAACCCTAGATCCTTCATTTCAAATTCAACAGAGAGCTCTTATTTACATTTTTCTATAAGATGTTCATCATTTGTAATTAGTAAAACATCAACATATAATATAAAGATAACCATATCATCACCTTAAGTTTTGAAGTATAGATTAAGATTGGCTTCATTCTTGGCAAATCCCAATTTCAGTAGATAATTATCTATTCTTTCATACCAGGCTCTGGGAGCCTATTTAAGACCATAAAGTGCCTTCTTCAATTTACAAACATGAGTCTTGCAATCAAAGATACTAAACTCTTCTGGTTGTTCAACATAAACTTCTTCTTCAATCTTTCTATTGAGAAACACTGTTTTGACATCCATTTGATGTACTTTCCATCCTTTAGATGCAGTAATAGCGAAGATTGTTCTAACTGAAGTATACCTGGCAACAGGGGCAAAAGTCTCATCATAATCAATGCCTTCCTTTTGAGAGAAACCTCGGGCTACAAATCTTGCCTTGTATTTTTCAATACTGCCATTTGCAGCACGTTTAATCTTGAACAGCCATTTGGAGGAAACAAAAGATTTGTTTTTAGGTCTTGATACAATATCCCATACATCATTTTTCAATATTGAGTTATATTCCTCAGTCATGGCTTCCTTTCAAGATTGATGTGAAAGTGCTTCTTTAACATTGTTAGGTTCAGATTTTACGAGTTCAGATAGTAGAGTAACATGACAGGATTGATTCCTAGTTCTTTTGCTTTCCTGAATTACATCATCTGGTTCAACTTGATTTTCAGCTAACATTTTTCTAGCCCAAAGAGGTCTCTTCTTATTGGTATGGTTGACGTTTTTTGATTCTGTATGATTTGACTTGGAAGAGATGTCAGAATTTTCCTCCCTCTCAATTTCTCTAGCTTGATCTTCTTCTAAAATGGATTCATCACTATTATTATAAATTTTGAAGGCATTGTCTTCTTCAAATATGACATCTCTGCTAATCTTAATTGTTCTTTGTCCAGGAATGTAGATCCTGTACCTTTTTGAAGTTTCACTATAACCAATGAATATCCCCTTTTTCCCAGAAGGCTCTAATTTGGCTCTCTTTTCTTTTGGGATGTGAGTGTAGATTGGACATCCGAATATTCTTAGATGACTTAAATCTGGTTTAACACTGGTAAATGCTTCTTTTGGAGTGGTGTTTTCCAATATAGAGTGGGGGCAATGATTTTGAATGTAGACAGCAGTAATGGAAGCTTCAGCCCAAAAGGAGTAATGAAGGTTTTGATCATGTAACATGGCCCTGGCTGACTCAACAATAGATCTGTTTTTCCTTTCAGCTATTCCATTCTGTTGAGGATTATAAAGTATAGAACACTCCCTCTTAATCTTAATAGAAATACAAAAGTTTAAAAAAATATCAGATGTGAACTCACTCCCATTGTCAGACTTAAGGGTTTTGATCTTTTGTCCTGATTGAATTTCAACTAGGGTTTTAAACTCTTTAAACTTGGATAAGACCTCAGATGATTCCTTTTGTTTGAGAAAATAAATCCATGTTCTCCTAGAGTAGTCATCAATGAAAATTACATAGAATTGACATCCATTAAGAGAGGGAATTGACATAAGACCACAAAGATCTGTATGAATCAATTCAAGTATTTTTTTAGATTTATGAACACTATTGGGAAATGAGTGTTTAGTATTTTTACCTAAGGCACATCCTTTACAGATACTTGAATGATTTGATTTTAGATTTGGAAGTCTTTTTACAATTTTACTTATAGATGATAAGGCTCAAAAGTTAAGGTGACCTAGTCTTCTATGCCAGATTTCAATGGAATTTGTCTTATCATTACCAAGAGTTAAGTTTAACTTTGGATTTTGATAATTATAAAGCTTATGAAGACTTCCATCAGTAGCCCCAGTGGATATGGCTTTCTTGATAGATGAGTTTTTAGTCCAAGATAGAACTCTATCTCCTTGAACTGCAATTTTGTACCCTTGATCAGCAAGTCCGGAGATGGAGACAAGATTTCTTTTAATCCCTAGCACATATAGAACATTCTTGAGTTGAAGAGTGATATCAGAATTCAGTTGAATAGAACAAGGACTAATTCTTTTAATTGGGTGAGAGGAATTGTCCCCAATAGTTACTTCTTCTGATTCATGATTTGAGAGGGTTTCAAACTTATTCTTGAATTCGGAGATATGATGAGAAGCTCCACTATCTATGATCGAGGTGTTGTGATTAGAGCTTATCTCACTTGAGAGAGCTACTATAAATGCATAATTTTCTTTATCTATTTTCTCATTATTTTCTTCTTTAACTTCTGCTAAAGCTGCTTGAATTTTCTGTTTTTCAGGACACACATAGTAGGAATGACCAAGCTTATCACATTTAAAGCATCTTACTTTGGACTAGTCACGATGTTTGTGAGATTTGTGATTTTTGTTGTTTTCCTTGTTATGCTTGAACTTTCTTTTCTTATTTGATTTGGAATACAATGCTTGGATGTCACCATTTTGATTTGAAATTGAACCTTTGGATGCGAATCTGGACTCTTCTTGAGTGCATTCATTCTTTAGTGAATCAAATTTTGGAAGTTCAGGACGAGAGCTTAAACCTCTTATGAAAGTTTCTCATGATAGTGGAAGTCCTCTAAGGGCAATCATACTTAATTTCTTATCATCCATTTGACTTTGCATAGTAGCAAGTTGATCTTTTAATTCAGTAATTCTAAGGAAGTAAGAGGTAATGGACTCTCCATTTTTCATTTTTATGTAAAGTAAATCTTGTTTCAGAGTTAGCAATCTACTTGTATTATTAATTTCAAATATACTTTGAATAGTGGAGAACATATCAAATGCAGTTTTAAGATTTGCTATAGAAGGAAGTATATGATCTTTTACTGAATCTATGATTATTTTCATTGCCTTATTATTATGCCTTTTCCATGTTGCTTTCTCAGATTCATTTTTAGGCATAGGTAAATTAGTTTCAATGTGATTTTCTAATTCCATCTCTCTTAGAATTATTAATAGCCTGGTTTTCCAAGATGAAAATTTAGAAGCTCTATCTAGTCTATTTTCAATTCTTACGTGGTTTACCATCTTAATGCTTAACAATTTTTTTTTTCTTTCTTTTTAAATTAGACTCAGAATTTAATATTTTGTAATGGTTTTCTTATCAGTGCAGCTTTGATATCATCTTGAAAATAAAGGATCTCTGATAGATAAACAATTACAAATATTTGTAGATAAATTCTGATTCAAATAAATAGAATGAATGTACTTATCTTTCACTGTGTTGCAGCAAGGTCTTTAATATTCTTCCTTCTTCAACAACGATTACTTTACTAGATCACTATAAGATGAATGATGTAAATAATAATAGCAATGATATTAACTAATGTTGATATGATATTGCAGATACTTGGATGCTTGTTATTGATGCTTTCACTGTAGTCGAATGATTACACATATATATAACAAGGAGCAGACACGACTCCGAAGAGTCATGTCTTTACGTGGCGTAAAGGCCACGTAGGGACATGCCTCTTCGGAGGCATGTTCAGTTAATATGCAACTGTTCAATGTTAAGTATTTTGCCCGATAACAACACAAGGCATAATAACATTATTCATAATCATGTCAAGGCATGCGTTGGAAACCCGACACAGGCAATGATCCTTGACACGGGTTATATAGAACTTGACAATAGCATCTGTCGAGGGTAGTATGAAACCCAACATTAATCTTAGTCGCGAGTAATATGGAACCCGTAATGCAACAATGTCTGTCACAAGTAATATGAAACTCAACCACTTAAGTTGGTCAATCATAATGCATATTTATTGTCAAAATTCCATATACATAATAGAGATGTATGTATATGTATATGTATGCATAAATTAGTATGAATACATGTACGTATATAAATGTCTTTGCGATGTATATCAGACAGTGGTGCATAGTTATATCTGTGTACTGTAAGACAGATATCAGAGTCAGAACACAAATTGCTTATATCTTTGAAATGTGTTTGCAAATAATAACAGTATAGAAGATTCAGATTTTGCTTCTCCTAACGCTAAACATCAACAGGGCGGTGGTAGCTGTTGCCCTACAGACGATGGCAGATGTTGCACCGGCAGCCACTACAGATGTTTTCCTGACAGCCGCAGCAGATGTTGTTTCTCCTATGGCCACGACCGAGGGCATGTCTTCCCAGGGTTGTTCGCTAGACCTCGTTGCACTAGCAGAGCCAACCCCAGAGTTGGTAGAGTCGCCAGCGCTAGAGCTCGAACCTCAGGTTCGATTAGATGTGATTGGCTCTGATGCTGTGTTTACTATTTCGTCCTCTTTGTTGACGGAGGCGCAGCCAACACAGCTAGCACAACAAGAGGAGAGCATCGAGCTAGTATAGATAGAGTAGCCCGAGAAGATGGAGGTAACGGATAGAGCGAGCACATTTTTGCGGCAGTAGTTCCGACTCATTCTTGCAGAGGTCGGTCCGTCCATTCAGTCCCCAAGGCATGGAGGGGTCTCCCCAGGACCAGCTGCCGTATCGGAGCCACAGGCGGTGGTAGTTCCATAGTTCGAGGATGTGCCCAGGAAGGAGGAGGCGGCACTAGATGTGGACATGGTTACCGTAGGAGTGTTACAGACGAGTAGTGATGGGGAATGGACCATGGACAATGTGGCGAAGGAGGATTATGGGTCAGATGAAGACAGATGTAGGGACTACCTCAGAGCCATGCGGGTTGCACTGAAGAAAGGACACACCATTGCATTACAGGTGTTGACTTGTCAAAAAGAGTTGCATTTGGTCCGAGCTTATATCAGGGGGGTTTGTCCAGAGCGATTTCGTTTGTGCTTTGAGGACAGGGGATGGCCAGTAATTGAGACACCTGAGATGTTGGCTGATTGGTCCACCAAGCCTTAGTTGGGGCCGTGCACCACTCTGATGGAGAAGTTGGCGCACGAGATAGTGGGATTGTACAAAGAAGCCTATTATGCTCGGAAGTGTGTGGAGGCGACAAGGTAGCAGACATGGTTACAGCTGAGAGGTCTCTGACAACAGAGAGGAGGCTAGAGAAAAATTAAATACAGACTTGGCCAGCCAACAAGCAATGTGGGCAGCTGAGCGTGCACCACTTTTGGTTGATAAGGAAGCGGCTGAGTAGGAATTGCAGTTAGCTAAGGCCCAGGCTATGGATGTAGCGCTTCTTCTGAAGGAAGCCGTAGAGGTTAATACGCGAACTCAGAAGGATTTGGCATCTAGATGGATCAAGTGTATGAATTGCGCCGGCAACAACATTCTTCAGGATCACAATCTCCTCTCTAGCATATATTCTTTCTATATTGTATATTGTGGTCTACTATTTTTGTTAGTTTTGAAGTCGCCAGGAGATGACTTTTCTTTTGGGGGGGATGATGTCATCGGTAGCGATTGTGTAGCCGACGGGATGATGTCGTCGGTAAATAGTGTGTAGCCGACGAGATGATGTCGTCGGTAAACATTGTGTAGCCGACGGGTAGATTAGCATTGTCATCTAGCTGACGGACCCCTTCAGGAAGGTTCAGCAGGAAGTATATATACCTCGTCTGAGATCATTGTAAATTATTAGAAGGCTAATGTAATGTCTTTGGCATATGCGAATAATAAAAGGAGTACTACTGTTACATGTTTCTGTGTATTGTCTGTATGCATTAATCTATTTACCCCTACAGTAAACAGAGTTGTTGCAGTTAGTGCTAAGACAGTTGATGCAGTCGTTACTACTGATACTTTAGGCTCTCTTGAGGAGGGAATTATTACTAGAGATTTGTATGGGAGTTGTCACAGTGTTGCTCTAGTACAGGAGGCAGTTTGCTTCTTCAGGTGGGACCGATGCATATATGGAGTCACCCAACTGTGATATCGGTGATTTGGTTCTCACAGGGGAGTCAATAGATGTGGGTTCATGCTCTAGCGTTATTGATTCACAGCCTGGCATAGAGTCATGTGTGCAGAGTCAAGTGACGACAGTTGAGACTCAATTAGGTGATGTGGATGTAGGCAGTATGGACACTTTTGGTGATTTTTTGGATGATGCTATGATTTGCACTGGGTATGATACCTCTTGTCAGATATTGGGTGATGACTCTTATGAGATTTTGGATGACTCACAGGATCAATGTTTACAGGACCTTAGTATTGAGGCGGAAGCTGAGACATGTAGAGAGATTGAGATTGTGAGGGCTTCTATTTCTTCGGAGGAGTTGTTTGAGGTACATAGTAGTTGTATCTCGGATGTGGAGTTGTGCAAGGATGATAGCACATGTATGAGTGATCTTGTGTTTGGTGGTGAGTTTGCTTCTATGGTTGAGGATGAGGGACGTGATGATGTTGGGAACACATTCGTCTAGGATACGAGTGTAGTATGCAGAGAGGAGGTGAGAGCATCAGTGGAGACGGGCTCTCATGGTGATTTGCTTCCTTCTACTGGAAGTGAATCTATTTCTTCTTTTCATACAAGCTGTAGCATTGGACAGTTGGCATTGTCACATTTTCAGAGAGATCAGCTATGGATTGCGGGGAAGCAGATTGATGCTTCCACATATAATTTCTATTGTACTGAGTCATTCATGAAGTATTTGCCTGAGAGCTTGAATTTGCAAGAGGTTTCATAGAGTATGTCTGAGGGTGCTCTCATTCGGGGCTCTCGTGCTATTCGATGATTGGCGATGAAGATTGTAGAGACCTTGGCTATAATGGTTCCCAACAGGGATTGTGTGGTTGGGCTTGCTGAGAGGGTTACCCAAGATCCTACCCGACCAATAGTTTAGAGTTAGAGATTGGAGCCATCTTCTGATTTCTAGTTTGATGACAATGAGCCCTTGAGAGAAATTGGGAGTTTTTATCGACATTACATTATGAGGAGTGCTCATCATTTTTCTTTTGACTCACAGGTGGAGGACTTGGTTTTCAATGTTATGGATGGTGATAGAAGGTTTGGTATTCATTGCACTCGTAGAGGGTGTACTTCTTTGCTAATGGAGGGAGATTATGAAACACAAGGTATTGGGAAACAATTGGATGTGCTAGTGACTGAGATGAATCAAATCACAAACCAATGTCCCAACTGATTTCAAAGCCGAGATTTGAGTAGAGAATGATATCACTTTTTCGAAGAGCGGAAGGTGATGATACAATTGCGGCTTTAGATTTACGGGACATTTATTATGAGACACTGCATAAGTTGGGCACAATTGAGGTGGAATGTGATGAGGATTTATGTTAGGTTAAGTCAGATCATGTAGTTGTTGGCATAAGTTCCCCATATCATGTATTTGATGGCAATGCAATGATAGTGGGAATATGAGCATGCGAGCATACTGTCATATCAGCAGCCACTGTTGTGTTGTTGAGCCATCCAATAAGGAGTTTAGTAGTTTGCAAGCGGTTGTATATGTGTGCTCTAATGGTAGTACACTTGTTATTGTTGATGAGGTGAGCGATGCAGTGATAGAGTCATGTTATAGTATCAGTCAACAAAGTGTTGATGTTCACTTCATGAATAGTCCTACGTTTGACATGGATGCAACATTGTGTTATGACAATATGTTGTTTGAGGTTGATGTTGATCACTCACCTGAGTGGAGTTGGGCTTAGTTTTCACCATCTATAAAGATTTCATTTTGTGTTGCGGCAGTTAGTAGCATTCTTGTGTCCACAGATTTTGACGTGGCTACACCTATGGTTGATACAATTGGCATGAGTGCATATGGTTCTCCTGTAGCTATGTCACTTCAAGGGATTGTTGATCTGAATTCTAGTCCAATTTATATTATATGGGTGAGAACTAGGATGAAGATATTTCTTGTGGGGGATTCTTATGGTGATATTCTAACTCCTACATCATTAGCACAAGTTTTGAGTGCTATGCAATAGGTTATGTTGTTGGTTCAGTGTTAACAGGGGTGTCACGTACTACTTCATTTGGGATCCAGGTGGAGGTTGGAGTTCACTGTTATTGCTAGATTGCTTAAGGGCAAGCAATCTCAGTAAGGGAGGACTATAATGATCCTATTGATTGCCAACATCAAAATTTCAGGGATTAGCCTAATATTGGATCCTCGTAGGCTAATGAGGATGGTTAGAGGGTCTTCTGAGGATTGATTCATCTCCAACATTCAGCGATTTATGGATTTGGCCTTCGTTCGATGTCATTTGGACTCCATTTGCCATACTATGTATAGTAAGTCAGGGGTAATAGAGATGGACTCTTTCTATTTTTAGAAAGTGTATTCGGTCACATGGGGAATTATGAGGAGAGATTCCTATTTCAGACGACATGGCAATCAGACAAGTATTTCAAGAGATATTAAAGTTTAAGTGACTTAAGTGATTTATTTAAATATTTTAATGTTATAAACTTATAAAGTCACTTAAGTGACTAAAAGACGAAATTGGCTTTTAATCCCACATTGCCTAGTTGTTTGTGTCTTCCTACATATCAAGGTTATAAAAGTGTGGAGCTACATTGGGATTGACACAACAGATATATGATATTTTATGAAAATCCTAAAGGTTGCTTTAATGTGACTAGACAAGTCCTAAGGATGAAACCCTTTAAGGAAATCAATGAGACTGGACGTAAATCTGATACTCACAATTGCATTTTCAGAATTAAAGATTGGAATAATATGTTGATATCAAGAGATTATAGCTCCATGATAGATTGATAATTAAAGTCGATAGGAGCATAATAACACATAGGTCAGTTTTTAACAGTTGGAGTTGGACGATAAGGGAAGAGATAATTTTCCCCATAGCAGGAGAGAAGTCATCTGTTACGTACCACTTCAATTTTCAGTTTAGTAATGTTGTTTGTTTATCGTCTGGGTTAAATAGATTAATGCACACAGAATAGACAAGAACAAAAAGAACAGGACTCCTTTTATTATTCGCATATACCAAAGAGATTACATAATGTTTTGATGATAATTACAATGATCTTAGCAGGTGTATATATACTTTCCGAAGAACCTTCCCAATGGGGTCCATTAGCTACATGACAATTACCGAAGGGCCTGTCGGCTACATAACAAGAACCTTCCTGAAGGGTCTCGTCAGCTGATTTACAATTTTACCAACAACATTATCCCCCCCAAAAAGAAAAGTTGTCTCTGGACGACAATACAACAAAACTCAAAATAACCCAAGTACATCAATACATAAATACTAAACAGAGGGATGTTACCTTGGCATAGTGGCTGTTCGCACCCTCAACTCGTTCAGCTCCACCCATAGCTTGTAGACTTGTTCTTTCCTAACCTTCAGTTTTGCTTCTGCCTCCATCTGAAGCTTTAGAATTGACTGCATCATGCTTGCAATTCCCCCTAACTCTTTTTCCTTTTCTGCCACCACTTGCTCCTTTTCAGCTGCCAATTGTTCCTTTTCTGCTGTCAACTTCTATAGCTGACTTTGTCTGTCTAAGAGGATTGCCCTCTTGGATTCCCAGGCTACTCTCTCTGAGGCCAACCTGGCAGCTGACTCCTCCTGAGCCCTCTGAGCTGCTACCTAATCTGCCTGGCTCCTCCGAAAAGTGTAATACGCCTCCCTGTATATCTTTACTACCTCATGAATCAAAGCCTCTACTCGGCTCTCCATCCTGGGATCTTTCGTTGTGGCCCAATCTTGCCGCATCTCTGCAATCTCCACATCTGGCCATCCCCCCTCCTCAAAGAAGACAGTAAAGGCAGCTGGGCATCCCGATCTCATAAAAGATATAACTCTCTCCAGCTCCTTCACAACTAAGTCCAGTGCCCGAGTCTCCGTCGAAGCTAACACCTGGTGAGCTCGAGACGCTAGAACTGCTACATCAACAAGAAATGCCTCTCATCCCCGTCTCCTGTGCTATTGGATGTTCCCGCTACATACCCATAGCCGCCTCTATTGCTATGCAAATTTGATTGTATCTTGAGAGCCTGTCCATAAATGAGTAAATTTCATGTCCGCCTACCTCCTCCAATATGTTTTCTGTGAATGGTATCGGGAAGGGGTCCTTGATTGTTACCGCATTAAGGCATTTGAAATCGACACATATCTTGATTTGGGTGGTAGCCTTCTTCAGGGATATGACTATGGACAACACCCATTCACTTGTCTAAACCTTGAAAATAATACCAGCCTCTAGCATCCTGTTGATTTCTTCTATAACCCGTGTTGCGTAGTTCTTGTTCATCTTGTAAGGTCGCTTCCGTATAGGGACTACACCTTTGACCAGTGGAATGTAGTGGACACACAACTCCGACAGTACTCCTTTCAAATCCTTTTATGTCCAAGCGAATACATCTTTGTATTCCAAATATATTTTAAATGCCGCTGCCTTGAGTACTGAATTCCAGTTATCCCCCACCAGTATGTTTTTTGGTTCGGCCTCATCTCCTAAATTCATGGTTTGTACTGTGGCTTCATCATATTTTATCTGCTTCCCTTCATCGAATTCATGTGCAGGTGTTTCATCCAGCGGTGCGTCTCCCTTTTTTATTTCCCTAAACTCTTTTGGAAATTTATCTTCGCTGTGACCTTCCTTTATCATGAGCATTTTGCAACTTCGGAATAGCTCATAATCCTCCATCTGCCAGTGAAATAATTTGTTCACCGAATCCAAATCATCATCTGTAGATCCGCCTTCCAATTGTAGGACTCCTTCCAGATCTGGTTCCATTCGCTGTTTTCCTTCATCCTCGTTGTTGGAATCAGATTAGAGCACTTCCTCACCCACCATTTGCGTGTGTAGATCAATAATGAATTTTTGGCCTTTGCTTTCCAGTGATAATGTATTTTTCTTCCAGTCATGTATTTTGCACGAGCCATCTGCGGCCAAAATGGCATCGTATCCTCTTCGTTTCAGTGGGATGACGACGAAGTCGAGTAAAAATGGTTGTGTTCTAATCGTCACTAGTTGTGCCATCAAAACCTCGAGAGGTTTAATGCCGTGTTGGTCCGTTGTTAGCAACTGGGATGTAGGTGGCCACAACGTTGGCTTTCCCAACCTCTTCCAAGTATCATACAGTGACACATTCACACCAGACCCTTCGTCCACAATTGTGTCTATCAGAACAGTTCCCAGAATTCCCATCTGAATGATTGCCAGATGCCGTCCAGATGTGAGGGCTAGCAACATCGGGTCCTCTGCACGTGCTCCCTTTTCTTTCTCCTTTCCTTGTTGTCCTGATAATTTAGCAGCTGGAGCGATGTTTGTGAGCGGCGATCGAAGTTGACGCATTGTGAGTAGCAGATCATTTATCTTGACTAGCACTTCGATTTGTAATATCTGCCATACGATGTTCTATTCCGTGCAGTTTCTTGTTGAGGTACTAGTAGTGTCCTTCAAGTGTGCTTTGTCCGCCTGCATTGCCTTCTCAATTTCTGCCCTTGCTTTCTCTAATCTCTTCTTTTCCTCCGTCGGGTCAGGGTACAGTTTTGCTTGCTTCCTTGTGATTGTCAGAATCTCCTCTTCATCTGTCCCGATGGTGATTAGATTCACTTCTGATTTCGAGCACTTGGCATTTTCATGATTTCCAGGACCTCACCATCTGCATAACAACTTTGGTGTGTTTGCTGTTGTACAGTCTCGGGCAAAGTGGCCCCACAAAGTGCATGCTCGACATTGTACCATTGGGTGGCCGTTCTCATCATAATGAATTTGGCTGCGGATTCCATTATTATTGTTGGCATTGTTGTTGTTGTTTTGCACTCGTCTATTATTTTTGTATCCTCTTGACATGGTACCCTCATTACTAGTGTTTCCACTCCCTTCTGATGCAGAAGCCTCCTGGGTCAGGAGCACTTGTTGAGGTCCTCTTGTTTTCATATTGAAGGGGCATTCCTTTGTGGAATGTCCCATGATCTGGTACATCTCGCAGAACTGGTTTTCTAGTTAGGATCCCTTCGTGTGACCTTCTATCTTACACTCTGTGCACCATAGGTCGTTTCCCTTCGTCTCTTTCTGCATGTTCTTAAATTCTTTCATCATTCGGAGCATATCCTTCTAGAGAGCTCAGACCTTCTTGCTGCCCTTTTCGTCATTGTTGCTCTCTTCTTTCAAAGACGCATCGTCATTTGAATCGAATGACCTACTCTTCTTTTTTGTTTTTTGCTCACTTTCTAAGTTCATCGCCTGATTGTATGCTTTAGTGTATGACGATGGTGGCACAATCTTCATTTTCTTTCGTAACTTCGGGCATCGTCGTTCAATGAACCATCTCTTTTGCAGCCCATCCACTAGCTTACTTTCCATCTTGTTTATTAAGTCTTTTAGTTTTCTAGCATATACTCGAACTGTTTCATTTTTTCTTTGCTTTTTGTTGTATATCTTTGCTACGATCTCATTGTCATCCCGCAATAGTTGAAATTCGGTCATAAAATCCTTTTTCACTTCCGCCCAATTTGTTAATTTTTGGGGATCCGTATCGGTAAACCAATAAATTGGTACACCCCTTAGGGTTGCTGGAAATTGTCGCACCCATTCGTTTGTATCACTTACACCATTCGTCATCCAGAGTGTTTCGCATGTCTTACAATGTCTGATTGGATCGATTGTTCCATCACCATCAAACTTTGGCAATTTTTCCTTTGGTCCAGCCATTACTATTCGAGTTGGAGGTACTTGTTCTATACTTGCGCTGTTTTGCACACTTGCGCTGTTTTGAACACCCGCACTGTTCTGCACACCCGTGCTGTTTTGAATGCCCGTGTTGTTCTGAACACCCGTGCTGTTCTGCACAATTGTTTTATTTTCGACAGTCGTGCTATTTGGTGAAGAAGGGTTTTCGTCAAGCAAAGCTATCCGTTTCAGAAGTGTATCTCAGACAAAGAGTTCACTCCACGCTCGTGCTCCCTTGGCACTCTGTGTCGTGCGAGTTAATCCTCTTCCATTTGGATTCTCCTCCCTCGGCGTATGCAGGTTAAGAAATTCCTCCCTTGCTTCTTCCACCAAATCCAACCGTTGTCGAGTCTCTTCCAACAATTCCTTAGTGCTTTGGTGTCTGTCGGCAATTTGCTGAAACCTTCATCTGCGTTCGACCTGTTGTGCCAAAATTAAATTCCCTTGTGCTGTGCGTATTTCATCTTTTTCCTTAAGCTTGTTCTTATTTTTGTTCAACTGATTCACCATTAGTCTTCATTCCCCTGCCTTCGTTCCAGGTCCATCAGGCAATGGCGCCAAATGTTTACTGTCTGGGTTAAATAGATTAATGCACATAGACAATAGACAAGAACAACAAGAACAAAAGTACTCCTTTTATTATTTGCATATACCAAAGAGATTACATAATGCTTTGATGATGATTACAATAATCTCGGCGGGTTTATATGTACTTTCTGAAGAACCTTCCCGAAGGGGTTTGTCAGCTACATGACAATTACTGAAGGGCCCGTCGGCTACATAACAAGAACCTTCCCGAAGGGCCCCGTCGGCTGATTTACAATTTTATTGACAACATTGTTTAATGTCAAGTTGCAGTAGAGGAATGTGTAATAGATGATGGTAGTTGGAAGACATTTAGATTTCTTCGATGATGCAGTCCACACATGATTATCCCATCTAGTAACTAGCAAGTCAGATTTGACAGTAGATCTAACATTCAAAAGAAGTTAATTATAGTGACAGTATATTGATGAGAATACTTTATGCCAATGTATTCCTGGCCAGTAGTGATAAGCAAAAAGAAGGTAATTGGAACAACACACGGGGAAGTAGGGAGAAATTGCAGTAATGTCTACAGATTTTGATAGCAGCCTGCGGATAGTTGCATGGGTCTACTTTCTTTAAATCTACGACAAGGAAACAATAGCAGGGTCTGCACCTAGGGAATGGAGGTGATAGATAAGACGCCAAACAGGTGCCACAACTTTAATACACGATTGTCCTCTCTTCTATTGGCGGCCACTTATAACTGGAGCAACATCACTTTAGGCAGACCATGGTCAAAGTATTCACGCGAAGGCAGGTTCATCAGTTAGTGCTGACAGAGGAGCACCTAGCATTGGTAGATTTTGAAAGAGTTTTGGAGGAGCATACATTAGTTGACCAATACAGTCCGCCAACTCACAGCAACACGAGAGCTTATTATCAGAATTACATCCCAACTGTTTGACAAAATAGCTCAGGTCAAAATTTAATTCATTTGACCATTTTAGACCAGATCATTATATTTTCACACCATCACCCCATTGCAAATGGGACCATGTCTTTTTGTTTAGCATTCTTGAGGCTTTTGGCAATATCAGTGTCAATCTTGAGCTTAGAAGACTAGGGAGTGACTAAGTGATCAAGTCATCAAAGTTGCAAATATGGACAAGCCATAAGGTTTGGTGGTCTCTAGCTGTGCAATTCTCAAGTTTTGAGTGAAAATTCCTAATATTGGGATATTTTGGCTAGTAAAATGGTTTGCAAGCTACTATAAGGTCATATTTTGCTTGTTAATTTGAACTAAGGTGATGAAATCGTGCAAGAGTCATTATTCCACCATAAGTCCCTATGAAAATTGAATTACCACTAGGTTTTGATGTAAAGTCCGTATAGGGGTCAATTTTCAACTTGTGGAGGGTCCTATTAAGTTAAACCCATGTTGAAAATGCCATTTGTTTCTATGTAGATTAAATTCCCACTCTAGGACACGAGGAACAAAGTCAAAATGTGAGAGTCCCTACAAGGGTTGTTTTTCTACCTGTGAGACATTGAATAGTTTGGGATAAATTGGATAGGGAATTTCCACTTTGTCCTTGTAGAAGTTGTTTTTACATTGGGTTGATACTTATAAAACTTTCAAGCATGAAAGTGGAAAGTCCTTATGGATATGGAATTTCCTTTAGTCCCTATGACCATTGAGTCTCCACTTTGTCCTTGTAAAGCTAAATCTTTCACTTGAAGTGTAAGGGACCCATCTTGTCCTTATAGACAAGAATTTTCTGCAATTCCTTGTACCTACGAGATTTCCACTTGTCTTTATATCAGTCTATTTTCAATTTGAATATTGAAAAGAATAAACATAGAGGTGAAGAGTGAAGGGGTTGATTTTCCCCTTGGTGAGTAGGTAAACAAGTTAAATGGGTGACCTTGTGGGGGTTGAATTTTTCCTTTGGTAGATGATTGAGCATGTGAAAGGGATTTTTGAAGGGATTTGTTAATCCCATGGTGGTTGAATCTCCACTAGATTAGATTCTTGTCATCTAGTAAAGGTTCCCAAATCTCTCTTTACATCTGTGATTTTATTCTTGTTTTGCAACAGTTGGAAACTCATTAGGTAAATTCTTAATGATGGATGAAGAATCGTCTAATCTCCCTCTCTGATGGTCTTTTCTTAGATGTTTCAATTAAATCTTTAGAAGGATGTCGGGTCCAACCCTTAGATTACGAAAACATCCCCTTTAGATGTAGACACTACTTCTAGATTGGCCATATGGAAGTGAAATTTGCCAAAGACAGAGTTCAGAAGGACGTGTTATGGTGGAAGGATGTTACTCAACAGTGTTACACCGTAGAGAAGAGTGTTGAGTGTGGAGGAGAGCATTGAGAAGCAAAGGAGTTTCCATGAGGTTGTTTCTGTAGAAAGGGTGCGGATAGCTCCTCTTTCTCTGAATGACCCGCCTAATGGAATCAATGTCAATACCTACTTGGTTTCGAATGTGGTGAGACTATTAAGTAGCAATGGTGCCGAGACTCTTGAGGAATGAAGTCCTATCCTTGGAAATGTATTTTCAGGTTTGATTTTTAGGAAATTTCCAACAATTTGACAATTTTCATCATTGATTCCTTAGGGATTTCACCCTCTAAAAATCTTGTCTCCAAATTTCACACTTTTCCATAAAAACTTATACCTCCTCTTTTCTATGCATAAATTTAATATTTTCCCTTTGAAAGTTGCCCTTTTCCTCTTTTCCACTTGGAATTTTCTCTAGATACTTGATGATCTCAACCTCAAATGGCCTTGAACTACAATTTTCAAACTTTTCTCTGGCTCCAAAAAGTGTATTTCATCTCTTAGGTTGTCAACACTCAGCCAATTTTCACCATGAGACGGTATATTTTGTTTGGTTCCTGGACTTTCTTTTGAAAACAAGGATTTTCCACACTTGGAGTAGTAGACTTTGTAATCACATGCGAATTTTCCTTGTTTTACCTTGGGTGGAATAATGAATTCTTCCTTTCTTTGAGTAGACTTCCCTTGGGATTGAGGATTTTCCTCACTAGAGGCTGGTCTTCATGTGTTTTTGTGGAAATCTCTATGCCTTACACAAATTTCCATGCCTTCCAAGGTTGAGCAGACTGGGTATTGATGTCAAAAGATGGTCAAACGTGGTGGAGGTGTACCCTAGGGTGGAGAAGGAATCTCGTGGGAGGATTTGTTTGAGGTGTAGGGTGAAAAGGTATTGGTTTTCACTGTCAAAGCAAAGGGAGATGTAGGGAGGGGGGCAAAGAGGTGAGGATGGGGGAAAGGGATGCCTGAATTGTATGAATGAGGAAGGCATGGTTCGCTAGGGTAAAGGGGGTGTTGGTAAATGACTAACATAGGGAATGAGAGAGGAATATGAGAGGGCGTAGTTCACCACACTCACACCCCTACCATGAAGCCAATAAGTGAACACATTGGATCCAAGAAAACATGGAAGGCCGTTCAAGATCATGAAGTATGAGGACCTACATAGTTAGAGCAAAGGGCAATCGTACCTTGTGAGGGGACCTAAAGAAGCATCAAAGGATCTTTGTAGGTCCAATGGGGACGGATCTAACTCATAAGTGCACATCGAGTTTGCTACGCAATTGTGGAGGGGGTTTGCAAGTCACTGGTCCATTCATTGAAATCCCCAAGAATAATAATATTCCCAATCGTAGAGAATTGAACAATGCTGTCATATAAGTCCATAAAGGGGTCTCCCTTTAAATAAGGATGTTGGTGGGAAGTAACACATGATAATGAAGATATCCTTGAGGTGTGTTTCCCCTTGGCAAACACATATAAACATAAATTTGGAATAATTGTTAGAGTAAACCATAAGTATCACACTTTTAAGTGGGCTTTTGACTAGGTAAGTGACTCCACTGGATCCCCTACCACCCCCAGAGCTTCAAACTTTGTCCTTATAAGCTAATAGCTAGTGAAACTTAGTGACACTTGGAAGCGGACAAACAGGGCTCTCACGAGTCTCTGTAACTAGAAGATCAACCAAACCAATAGCACGCAAAGAAAACCCAACATGGATCGAAGGGTCCCATTGTCGTTCTAGTAGTTGACATGTAGGAACTACTTGTACGTTCCACCATGCCCAACCCTGCCTGTGACCTTCATTTAGTAGCAACTGTTGCTCAGGTAATCAAACTTGGAGGGAAATAATCTCTAATCACTGCTTTCACGTTCTTAATAACTGTCCATTTGCCATTGCGTTTAGCTATTGCCACAAGTTCCCTAGATTGTTTTAGTTTTGCAACTTATGATTTGGTGAGATCATCATCAAGAAACATCTTCTTGGGAAGAGGGAACAATTCCTCCTAGCTTTGAAATCTGAAGGTGTTCAACAAAGGACAAATAACAATAGAAAAGAGTGTTGTCCTAACCAATCCATGTTCGGTCTAGGGTGATATTTGAAATCTCTAGTTGTCCACTGAGGAAAGAGTAACCCACCTTAAGTGGATTAGGGTCAGAGGGAGGAAGACCACAAACTTTCAAATGCAGTTCACGTGCTTGCCTAGAATACTCCCCAACAAGTTTAGCATGAACTAGCGCTCCCGCACTAGAGAAGGAGATCCACAAGGATTACAGGAAAAGGAGTAACACCTGCTTAAATAATTAAGCATCGACTACCTAGAAGTGAATGTAGAGCAAGCATGGAAACACAGACTCACAAACGAGCGAAAATGAGGGAACACGAATAGAGAAAAAGAAAGGTATGAGAGAGAGAGAAAAACGATGATGACCAGTGAAGGAAACAAACGACAAGAGCAACACAAACTCACCAGAGCTTACACCACCCCAGCCACAATTACACACGCAACCCACTTAGGAGATCACGTGAGGATTATTGTAACTAATGCAACAACATAGAAGGAAAAAGAAAATGGAGTGCATCTTCTAGATGATGAATTGTTTGATGATTAGGCATCTTCCTTTTTTTTCATTGGTTCTCATGCCATTGAATTTTCTTATTGGTTCATTAGTTGGTGCTTTATCATTACTAGATGTGCATTTAATATTTATAACAATGCTAATTAAGTTTTTTGTGGGTTAATGTAGACAATTGGTTTCAAATCAATTCCGACTATCTATTGTATTTGGGCCTCCTATGTAAAAGTCTCTCCTCTCATTCGTAAAGGAGAGTTATTTAGAGAATTGTCACTGAGGTACTAACATAATTGAATCAAATCATTGAAGTGTGGTGATTTAGTGAAAATTGTGAAGTGTCGTGTGGTTCTTTGAGCTCTCAATCTAGTTTATAATTACGTTTAGTTTAGAACTTGCTTTAAGTTACTTAGTTGAATGATAGAAATTGTAATGCAATCTTTGTGAAACTTGCTTAATCCATACCACTAACAGTTTTCTGATTGTAAATTCGCCTTGCATGGTCAACTTGAAGACTAATAAGCTTAACTTCAATTATTGTGTCCATATTGATATGCATCTATGGATGGTTTTGGTGCTATAGTAATGATTTGAACATATTGGTCATCTTAGAAGATTGCACTAGCTTGTTGGAATTTGATGATAAAGCTAAGCCTAGTACAGTTTGAAGAGCACATGATTATACTAAGAGGGGGGGGGGGGGGGGGGGGGGGGGTGAATTAGTATAATATCAATTTTGCCAATTTAAAACTTTAATCCAAACAATAACTTCAAATAGTGAAATAAACAATTATGCACATGGACACAATAACACAATGTTTTACGTGGAAACGCAATGCAGGAGAAAACCACGACAATATAATTGCTTTCTATATAAATTGTTCTTTTACAATGATTTGTAGGCTCCAACCCTTATATTTATGAGTATCGACTCACAGGAAGCCCCAACTTGCATACTTCACAGGCTTCGACCCATTGGAAGCACCAACCCCCAATGTTGTCTTCGTGAGCACAACCCACTGCACTGAACTTCTTTTCCACCTTGACTCTGTTGCTTACTCAACTGGTGATGCATAATTTGTTCCACAAATCTGAATTTATTTAAAAGATTATTGTGTTCAAAGCATACTCTTCTCATACCTAGTTTATTTTCTTCAATCTAAAATCTCCAATTTAATATATAACAGATAAATAAATCTGTATATATATATTTTGCACTTTCTTCATTTCGATTCTTCTTCCCTCATGCTTCAGTGCACTTCTTTTCTTTGCACTCACTTCGCTAACATAGCTTTTCATTTTCATTTCATTGCTTATGTTGCCTCACACTGCTTCTCTAATTCCGATTAAACATATATCAGATTAAGATATCTAAATATATATTTCTACTATTTCTCCTCTGCTCCTTGTCAAGCTGCTCACTTGCGTCTTTTACAAATAAAAAACTCTTTATTTATATCTTTTGATATCATCCAAAAGCTGTATCTTTTTACCGAAAGACTTCATAACATTTAATTAATTTCTTTTATAAAAGTATCGGAAATCTTAAATTGCACCTTTTCTGTTATAAAGTATACTAAACTTTAGGTTATCGTGAATTCCCTTTTGAACGATTTGTGTTAATTGTGTTTGAACATTGATATAGATCTTCGAGCCCATGTGTATTTACTATTGACAACATAGTTTGTTCTTGAACATAATACTTTTCTTTGCTCGATGTATATGCATCCCGTCTACCTTATTGCTTACTTGGTCCTTATGTGTGTCTTCTGTTTAGAATATATCTAGATTTATTGAAAAATAATCGCTCTGAGAGCATAACTTTGTCATTTCCTTTACTGTATATCATTATATCTTGACTATATCTTTTCATTTTAGACTTAATGTTTTACTCCTCCAAATGATATCTCTAGGTCTGCACGATAATTCTTTATGTTCATCACATATATTCTCATCGCTGAAGACGATATCAGCATATTCTGATAGCCACCGTAAACTGCCACAAATATTGCATAATCATCAATTGTTCTGACTTCTTTATCGCACGGCTTGCCAAGTATCAATAATACTAACATCGAGTGAAAGATATATATATATATATATATATATATATATATATATATATATATATATATATATATATATATATATATATATATATATATATATATAGATATTGCTGTTCTTGTGTCTTTGCGGCTGTGGGCTTCAAACTGGAGAAATACACCGTTTTTGTTCAATCACTGTATAAGCCATCAGGTATCGAAACAAATGAACACTATCCACATATGCTTCTAATATTCATTGCTGTTATTATTTATCTTTATGCATGTGATTGTCTGGATAACACGCACACAGAAAATATATTATAAACTCCATGTTTAGTTTATCGCAGATACACATCCTTCATTGATAATCGTTTGATCTGAAATAACATAATAGAAACTTATCTTCTCCAAACTATTGGTAACATATATGGTGATGTGCAAATATTATCGGGCTTTTGTTCCAAAATCATATTCCATTCTATTTGAACTTTAATGCAATTGATACACTCCAAGCATGTTTCCATACTTCTAGTTTTTGTATGCATCTGAGCATCTACACTTCTAGAGTATAACTTTATCACTGTAGCTCAAAGGCCAATCAGAGATTGTACTTTTGTCCATAGTAGTTGTGCTCGTATCAAGCTATCACTGTCTTCTGTATATTGCTTCTGTGTGTGGATTTATTGCAGAGATGCTGTTATATATAGTTGTTTGGTCATTGTAGAGATGCCATTGATAAAGGTGTGTCAAGCCTTATTATTGAGTGAATATACCATGGTTAGTATTGATTTCCCAGCCTTTGTGTGTTCTGAAACTCAACAATGAATGGGTGATTACATAGCTACAGGAATTGCATAGAAGATTTTCTTCATTCAATACCTTTGTGTATTAATTTCATCGTCTTAATCAATAAACTCTTCCTGATATGTTTTCCAATTTATCAATTTCCCTGATTGATTTGACGACATCTATGGTCAATCCTTTATAATCAAAATTATAAACTTAACTCTCTTGAAGCTACCATGTGTTGTATGAGATTCATATCTGCATTGTTACCAACTTGCTGACCACTAGAGATTCTAGGCTCAATCATTTGTGTACTTTCGATTCTTTCAATTAATTTCGTCATACTGTATTATATAGTTATTGAGCACACTCATAGTTTTGGATTCTTAACAGATCAATTTTCATCTTCCATTTCCTTTGACATCAATGACGATATTCCAACACAGTTCACAAACACATTCATGGTCTCTTGCATTCTAGGATTAGATTAGATACATAAGCCCTTAATCTCATTGCAGTTTGTTTCAAATACCTTCTTAGAATAGGATCAAGTACTTCAGTGCAATATCATTGCAGAAAGTTGAAGTCTAGAGTGAATATCATGTTTCTTTGCATAACTGACATACTTCAAGCCAAACAAGCTCATCTGCACTAAACTCGAAGTTTGCAGTTGAAACCTTAGAGTCGCCTCTGTTATCTTTAGAGCAATTTTAACATGCATGGAAACTTTTATTAAGAGAGGAAAGAGTGTTTTGGCACTTAATTCTATGTTGGCTTGGTCATAGAACACCCATCAGTAGATCCTTCGGGAAATTAATGCCCCTAGGTTGATTCACTCCTAGCCCATCTAAGAGCCTAGTGTGTAGCAAACGTTGTTTTTGATAAATAGATAAGAGCATAGGAGACATTGTCATTATGTTAAACGAGAATTAATGTATATATATTTATTATTGATGTCAATGTTGAGAAACATGAATACATTGATCATATTCAATGCATTGTATATGGGATGGGAGTGGAGCTGATAAAGTGTGGTCATGCTTATAGTATGATAAGATTAAATTGTTAAGATAGTTCTTAGATGACGTGACTGTGAGCGAGTTAACAATAATACAGAGTTTGTGAAATGATGTTGGGGGAGAACAATTGATTAATAATGACAAGTACAATCAATAATAATCCTCTGAGGAAATCATAATTTTGAATATATATCATAACGAACGATAATTTGAAATGATTAAGGGCTGACTTTATCTTGATAATGGCAGTGATCAAGTTTATGTTTTATGACAGCAATCTCTATATGGAATCTTAGATTCAAAACTTAGGATTAATAAGTAGTTAGGATGGATGACTTCCTTTCAAGAGATTAATCACGATGTGTGTGTGTGTGTGTGTGTGTGTATATATATATGATTTTTGGCACCTAAGTTTTAGTTTGAAAATGATATTAAGACAGCACTTGGGATTAGTGAAGGTAGTGATCATTAATTATTTACAAGATCAGTAAACAAAAGATATTATTAAAGGCAATACTCTTCATAAATATATGGAGCAGCAATCAATATGAATACTGTAAAAGATGTAGCATGTATATTGTTGATGTTTGGTAGTTTCTGTCAGATAAACCTATATATAATTATATATGAGATATAATTTATATGTATAAGTTTATTGTTATATGAGAAATATATATATATATATATATATATATATGATTGAAGTTTATTATATTAATTATCTAACTAATGAATAGACATGTACTATTCATGAGACATGTCTTTTCATGGCTTGTTCTCAATTTAAATTAAGAGATTGCTGTTATTTGGAAAACACATAATATAGAGGCAGTGCCATTACATTTGTAGCAATCATCATTTCTCAACATGGTATCAGAGCCAAGTTGCAAATGTTAGAATAATAATTGCAATTGGAAGCCAGTGCATTTTGTTGCATCTAATAACAAGGGTGAAATCACCTTTACATAACCCTTTTTGTGATAAAATCTGGTTTACTGGGGTCAAGCTTGGGTGCTAGATTTCTTGAAGAATAAGGGATGACATTATATGTGATCTCATTGACAGACGGGTTACATCTACTTGCTGGGGGCCTATTGCCACAAACGTGCAAATGTGGGAAGTCTGTGATAGTGTTACACCTAACTGGGTTGTGAAAGAGGAATTGCGATTGGTGACAGATGTTGAAAGTGCCATGACTGACAATTTGATATATATAGATCAAGGACCTTATAGACAAAACTAGCCCCAAGAGCCCTAATTCTACAACACAATTCATACCCAGCCGAGTGAATCTAATTCTCACATGTTTCTGGTTTCTTCACTTGAAAAATGTGGGCTCTGCATTGTTGAATTTTGGAGCTCCCTCATGCACTCAAGTTGCCAAACTTCCCAAATTCTCATGTCCAAATGTGATTCGAGAGGTGACTCCTACAAGCAAGAGAGATAATGCTCGGGGAATGAAGGGGTCACATTGCTTGCAGATTAGAATGTCAAGCTTAGGAAATGGATCTCCAATGTAGAGTATTGTGTATGATAGGAACAATGCCCCTATGTGCTGTGATTTGGAATTGCAGAGTTGTACCACTTGTGGATCGCATCTGCAGTCTCATCTTTGACATAGGAACTTCTATTTTATAATACAAACTAAACTTGCTAAATTATTCAAGCATCGTTAACAAACAAACAAGATCGTAAATGTTGGATAAATCAAATGTATATGTAGCATGGGATTTACAGATTAAGAAGAAATGATATCCAACGATGCCACAAAAGCTAAGGGGCCCTACCACTAAGGAGGAGATCGACAATAAAAAATAATTGGCATAAGTAAACTATAGGCCACGTCATTCTCAAACATGATACGAATGACTGAAATATGAGTGATTTGTTAGCAAAAGTCGTTGCATCAGACCTAGGAAAAAGTCATAGATGTTTTTGAAATGAAGAATAGTTGACTAGCAGATACTTACCAACTATTATAATTATTATCTACGAATTTAATTTGTAGAGAGAAAGAGCGACTGCCAATGAGAAATCATCGAACCATAGTCAACAACTGTGGTGCAAGACCGAATACAAAGAAAATAGCATTGTGACTATTAAAAGGGCTGACAGTACCATCTTTGGCTGAAAAGTGAACATATTTAAAGTGGATATATTAATAGTCAGGGTTGACATGTGACAACACTAATGGGAAATGTCCATAAAAGGAAATTAACGTTGGAGGTATGAGTCACTTCAATTTTAAAAGTATTTTATATGTTGAATTCTCACTAAGCATAGGTACATTTCTTTTATATATTTAATAATTGATATTTAAAAGAAAGGTATTAGTAGATGATAATTAATTTGAAAAGAGTAATAAAACCTCTTATGAAGGGATGACCATAAGCTTTTAGTGTCAATATAAGAGATGGATTCCCATTTGGTTGGCATGATGGAGTTAAATGCAACTCTTAGTGTCAGTATGAGAGATACTCATTTGGTCAACACTACTTAAAGAAATTTTTACTATAGAAGGTGAAGCTAATAATATAATTAATTCATCATGAATTAAGTATAAAATCATATCTCTAATGTTCTTATAGTTAAAATATAATGATATTATTATTGAGAATAAGTATCAAAGGTGATTTTTATTAGTATAAGAGTTATTTATCTTTTTTAAGAATGTCATTGTAGGAAAATGGTGATTGATTTTAGAATTAGAGGGAGTTTGACACTTCTTCAAAGGTAAAAGAGCTTAGAAGATTGATGTTCAGAGGGAGTCTAACACATTCATCTGAAGGAGTAGATAGAGAATATGATTCAGTCAACCTTCGATGATCTCGGCCATATTGATTCAAAGGGAGTTAACCATGTTGAGATGGATTCTCTAGTGATCAATTGTAGTAGTCAATAGGACTGTGCTTTATGAATATACCTCATGACTATGCGATTTTAATGGGTGTACCCCCTGTGTACATCATGAGGAAGTGACGACTTCCAAATGATGTCACTTGTATTTGCAAAAGTTATTGAAAGGTAACGATCTTACAATAATTTAATTTTCTATTATGATGGTTATCTTACGATGTCTATGCAAATCATGATAGATTATACTTTGCATGGTGAATGTTTATAAGGTAAGCATTATGAGAATGCATGTGCACATACCTTATAAGCATTTTTTGAGTACATGGTGAATGTTATGCAACTTGATGTTCTGGAAGACCATTACTCATGGTACTTGGTGAATATCTCACATCTCGACATTTTGGAGACCATTACTTAAAGAGTATTCGGTGAATATCATATGTTGATATTCTGTAGAGCAATACTGAAATGTGATATTAAAAGGTTGAATGTCATATGTTGATATTTTGCAGACCATTACCTTATTGAGTACATGGTGAGAATTAAGTGTTGATACTCTAGAGACCATTACTCAGAGTACTTGGTGAATATCATATATTCTAAAGGTCAATACTCATGATATCAAATGTGATATAAAAAGTGATGGATATCTTCTGATCAAAGATATCCTTAATCTTGCTAACTTGATATTATTTTGAGATAATACATTTGTTTATCCTCCCTAGCTAAGAGGGAGTGTTGATGTTTGGTAGCTTCTGTCGGATGAACCTATATATAATTATATATGAGATATAATTTCTATATATAAGTTTATTGTTATATGAAAGAAAGAAATATATATATATATATATATATATATGATTAAATTTTATTATAATAATTATCTAACTAACGAATAGACATGTACATGTCTCTTCATGGCTTGTTCTCAATATAGATAAAGAGATCGCTGTTATTTGGAAAACACATACTATAGAGGCAGTGCCATTACATTTACAGCGATCATCATATCTCAACATATATTTAATTGTTGGCACCCAAGTTTGAGGTTGAAAATGATATTAAGGCAGCGCCTGAGATTAGTGAAGGTGGAGCGACCTTTTATTATTAACAAGATTAATAAACAACAGATATTATTAAAGGCAGTGCTCTTCATAAATATATGATGCAGCAATCAACATTAATACTATAAAAGATGCAGCAAGTATGAGGTGTAACAAAGAGTTATTAAAGGAAGTGACTAAGATTAGTGAGGGAGCAACAACAATCATTATGATTAGCAAGGCAACCATTTATTGTGTGAGAAGGCTGTGCTTATTAAGAGAATGATTACTTAAGCAATTGACACAAGGCTATGACTAATTTGGGAAGGCAGAAATTTGATGATTGTCGATCACCTTTCTTAGCACTGAATTATTTGGCATTGAAGATTCATTGCCCAAGTCTAATGAATGATAATTTAAAATAAAGGGTTGTCTCCCTTCAGACAAGTTGCATTGTTTTGATCAAAGGCATGATTGTGAGTGGTGTACAAAAAGATAGAATAAAGAAGTGAATTAAGTGTTCCTTAATGTAAAATTTTTTGCAGATTTGAGTAAAAGGATAATATAATATCATTCAGTGTGCAGATTTACAAATAGATTCAAGGCAATCTATGAGAAGATCTGAGTAGAAATCTATGTTAAAAAAAAAATGTAGATAGTCATGAAAATGAACATGTCTATGGCAGATTTTATGAAGAAGATATAAGAAGCGAAGAAGTAAAATGATTAAGTGAATACAATACATATAGAGAGCATTCAAAGAGAAGAAAGTAATTATTAAAAAACTAAGTTGCAGATTTAGGTTCCGTATCCGGTTCTGGCATGGCAAATTTTTCCTTTTGTACATGTTTAGGTTCGTCCGTACACATGCACACATATTATGTATTTAATATATTTGTACATTTTGATTGTATACAATAAATTTGTATATACATATTGAAGTTATAAATATAAAAAGATGAGTGACACTTATAAACCCATAATTGCTAATAAAATAAAAACTAAACTACCTCATATGTCATAATTTGCAAAAACGAAGTCTCAAAATGTTACTATACAACAAAAATTTAAATTACAACTGAAATTTAACATTCATATTGTTCATCAAAAGCATCATGCACAGTTATGTGTGCTTCATATATTGCTTCTAAATAAGTGAACACTTAATTTTGTGTATTCATACAAAGATTTGATGAAAATGTAAAAGTAATGCGTATTTTATTTCGTAAGCATGCACATATTTTGGTATGTTTTGCTTGGGTACTCTTGGGTTCCCGACTTTTCTTTGGGTCCTTGATAGAGAACCCAAGCACTGAGTAAATACTAGTATCAGAATCATATCAATACCAGGATTTAGGGCTAAATAGCAGAATGTGAAAATTGTGATTAAAAAAATGTTTCAATAATGGAATGAATAAGATATAAAAGGAACACTAAGTGAAGGATAAAAGAGTAAGCAATATAATTAGATATGATATGATTTGAAGCAGATTTTGTGAAGAAGTTACCAGATTCTCTCAAACAACCCTCAAAGTCTGGTTCGACTCTGTAAAAAGTCCGCTTCTTGTCAATTTCCCCTCAAATTCGCCTGCAAAGCTACGAATTTGTTGCAAATTCTGTTAGAGGAACTCAGACAGAATTTGGAGTGAGCTTTGTAAAATTTTCTATCCAGTGGCTGAACGCGGGCTGAATTTGGTCTGAAAACATTTTTGTAGACCTTTTTAATGTGTTCTTTTGCCTAATTTGGTCTATTCGATCCTCCCAACCCTAAAAGTGTCCAATAACTTATGTTTATATGTCATATATGCATTTGTGAATGAAAATGAAAACTTGCTTATAGAGGAAATCCAAATTGACAATAGGTGACATCCAAATTGACGATTATAGAGGAATTTCTTTTCAAAAGATATGACATCTTTGAATCTAGGGCTTAAAATTTGAATCTCAACTTTTGATCTGGCCCGGCTAGAAATCTTCTAAACAATACAAAATAAAAATTCAGATAATTGCAGTTATCTTTTGACAATTCCTTTCATTCTCAAACTGTCCCCTTGATATGGAAATATGTTTGATGCATGTGACCAAGCAAGTGTTGTATGTATGGCTAAATGATGTGATTAATATCCTATTGAACTAAAACAAAGGTATGGTGGTGTATCTTGCTATGTTGCTTTACTATTAGCATGGTAATGTATGGACTTATTTGTTGTTGCATATATATTGACATACATATATATTAAAACAAAAAACATATGTTTTTGTATGGACGAACCCAAAACGAATCCAAATTCAATCCCCCCCAAAATTGGATAAATTTCGAACTCAAATCTCGAACCTGCATCCATACTAGAATCCGAATCGACAACTTCGAATTTTAGAGCAGATTTGTGTGGAAGATATAATTAGATATTAGAGCAGATTTCATGAAGCACATTTAAAAAGTATTTGAGTATATTTAAGAAGAAGAACATAGAAGAGTTATGAAGACTTTATGGGGACTTTTCAAACAATTCATGTGCAGATTTTGAAGGATTTGAGCAGGTTTATAAGGAAGTTATGAGAAAATTTGTGAAGGATTTTACAATTCTTGAACATATTGAATTTTTCATCATCCATTGATGAAGTAACCTTCAAGGTAGGACCTAGTTTTGCTTTGGAAGTTGGTGCTTCCCAAAGGACAGAATAGTGTCTCTCGCTAAGGCAGTGATTAGCTTGGGGGATTGGTGTGTAATGTCACCATTTTTTAGTAGGTTTCTGTAGTTGGCTTGGTCAGTTCATCATCGTGACCCTTGTGAGCTGATAGTGGGATTTGAGGGTCTCAGTTGTGGGGTTATAGACTTTCCAATAATTTATGGTGAGTATGGTTCCATTTTGAGGATTTACTATATTAAGTAGCTCAACAGTTTGTTCCGATGAGCTCAGTTGAGTTAGAAGAGTTGAATGATGTTCTCAGTTTTTATTTTGGGTTTCTAGGTTGGGCTCCAAGAATCTTAGAGGGAGCATCTATTTTAGTAAGTCACACCATTCAGTTCATTCATTGTCTTTCTTCATTAGAATCACTCTAGTGTTGTTAGATTTCGATTCTGATGCTTCTTCAGTCATTTTCGCAAGACAGGTGAATTGTTATTATTATTCGTCTAAATATATTGAGCATAGTTTTCAAATTCTGTGAGTACTCTCAGAGCTGCCAAATACTCTCAATTTTTATTTGCTAGGCGAGTACTCTGAAGTTTAACTCTTGCGTATTTATAGATGTAAAAAAATGTAGGTAAAAATGTCAATGCAAGGAAAACACTAGATAAGATGTATTTTTCACATGATGTTAGTGCTATAAAATTGCTCGTTTTCTCTATTGAGATGTCAATTTCTAATTTAATACAGATTTGTAATTGAATATTACAAAAAAATATGTTTCTTTAAGAGATTTTGAATTTAGTACTTACTGAGTTGTCGAGTTTTTGTTGAGTATGTTGGCCTATATTTTCACCATGCTAAAAATGCTAAGAGACTTGTGAAAATCCTGTTTTCATTTGTGCAGTTAGGGTTTGCAATTTTCATGTGCAGAGTTTTCCCTAGAAAAACCCTAGTTTCATATCCTTGTGCGTGTTTTCATGTCATAAACCCTCCTTGTTTCGAATAATGTTTCACACTTATAAAAGAAATTTGAAGTTGTAAGTTGTGACCCTATGGCCAAAGGTTATTGCTCTATCCTTACCTTGTTAAGCCTTTAACCCTTTTATGGTGCGATGTTGCGACGAAGTCAAATGCTTAGTGTTCGCTTGGTCGCTGTAGTTAACTAGAAATGGTTGATTCAGATAGTGAAGGCGCGATGTAGTTATGTGATGAGCTTTTGTAGCTTCGCACGGTCAAGTATGAAGTTAGAGTTTCAGGCAACGACCATGCGAAAAGACACTCACGCTCTGTCGCTACCCAAGTGACAGTTTGAAGATAGGACACATGGAGGCATTTGAAGGCAGTGTTTGTGTATAACATAAAGATTTACGGTGTGACTGAGGTTAAGGAGGCCGTTCGTAGTTTTACAACTTAAAACTTAAATAGTTGGCATGATGGAGTGACTTGGCAATCTCTTCAATCGCGCGGTCGCTTGGCTAAAAGATGCAGTTAGATGGATACCTATGAACTGGCGAAGCGGTTAGTATGGTGTATGAAATGCTTGATCGTGAGGTCGCACGGTTAAGTGGTTAAGAACAAAGTGAGGCCATGCAGAAGCGATCACTCAGATTAAAGGCTTAACGCGCAGTTGTGCAGTTAAAGTTGTAGTTCAATAGGAATGTTACGATGAGGCAAAACAATCAATGTTACCGTGGTAATGCTTGATTACTCAGTTGCGAGGTCTAAAGCGTAATGAAAAATACAAGCCACGACCTAGCAATTAGCTTTGATCGTATAGTCGCATGAATAAAGAAAGCATTCAAGGTGTATGAGTATGATGCTTGGTCATATAGTCATGCTGTTAAAATAACAATGAAGAACATAGTTTGCGAATTGGCGAAAAGGTTAAGAGCTAAAGAAGTAAGTTTTGATCGAGCAGTCCCATGGTTAGAGTGATAAGGAGAAATAAAGGCAGCAACCAAGTGACTTCTCAAATTAAAAATTTTTCGCATGGTCACAAGCTTAAAATGTCAATGCCAAAATCAAGTAATGATGACGTGACTAAAGGTGTTCGCAGCTTCGCAAGTCCTAAAATGCAATTGATATGAGTCAGTGCGATCATGTGATGCTGTCAATAGATGTAAAGGTTTATGTGATCACTTAGTTGCACTGTTAAGAACACAAGGTAAAACATGACCTGTGAAGCAACGATTAGATGTGATAGTAGTGTTCGCTCAGTCGTGCAACTACAAGCATAAAGCAAAAAGGAAGTTGCGAAGCAGCGACAAGGTATTTTAGTAATGTTCGCTCTTTTGCAAGGCCAAAAGATTAAGCATGAAAGTAGAAAGCGAAGTAGTGATCAAGGGTTTCGCCAATTGCAAGGAGAAAGAAGGATTAAAAGATAAGCCTCGCGAAGCCGGAAACAACTCATAGTGCCTAGTGTTCGCATGGTCGCGGCATGAAACCTAAACAGTAAAATGACTATTGTAACCTCATAATTGCCGAAAAGAGAGGTATTGTTTGGAAAAATGTAAAAAGGGACTTAGAACGTTTGTAGTACGAGTGTCGTAAAGCCAAATTATGATGCTTTTGTAATTTTTCAAAATTTTTCATGCATGGTGGTTTGAAGACACCATCAATGCCATTTCTATGCCCAACTACTATTAAAGGGTGAAGTAACGGAATTCCAATTACAACATTCACAAAGTTTCAGAGCCAAAAAGAGAATTGAGTGCGAAGTTGTTTCAAGAGAATTGAGTTGTAGTGAAGTGTTTTAAGAAATTGAAATCAGAAAAAATGGCACAAGAGGAGGGCAAGTTGATAGCATAGGTCAACATAGAAGAAGCTGCTCAAGGTGCTGAGCAAGCCAAGCTAAAAATATCTAGTTTATATGCTGAGGAATGGGTATATTTTCTACAAGGATCCTCAAATGCTCAGACTGTCAATTCACACATTTTCAAAGATGCATATAGTTTTTGCAGAGACGCAACAGTATCAAAAACTAATGGAAATGAGCTATTTTGCTATTTCTACAATAACAGATTCCATGAGCCACCAATTTCAAATCCGTGGAATAGAAACGTGGCAAAGCTGATTATGCCAGAGGTGATTGTAGATGTAGATTTGGTGAAGGCCTTGATAAAGGCGTATAATCCAACTTATGGATTCCATAGGAAGGATATGAGTCTACTGTGCAAACTAGACAGAGACACCTTCATAGAAGTCTTCAACCTAGGAGGACCTATGACGAAAATCATCGAGCAAGATAAAATGGATGAAACTTTCAAGACTTAGAAAAGTTTCTTCACTGGAAAGGTTATGCAAAGACATATCCCCAAGTCCAAAAAGGAAAAGGGTGAGCTTCCTAAGAAGGTAGGAGACCTCATGCCCTTGGAATTTTTCAGCAAATACTTCTTGCATACTGTTTTTGGAGTTGACAAGCTGTAGGACTGGATGGTAGGATGAATGCTCCTGGCAATCTATACATCATGGCCCTAGACAAGCAGGATTCACATTATAATGTAGGGCATGATTTTGTGACCCATATTATAAATGTTATGCACAATGAGATTACTGCTGCTCAAAGGGGAGAGATGAGGAACTTCAAATTCCACCATTACTCATTCTTGATGCATATCATTCTTTACAAGAATATAGGGCACATCAGTCTTGATTTTATTGAAGGGACAGAGGAGAATGGAGAAAGCTTGCTAGTACAGCTGTGGACTAGATTATGACAAATGTTTAATTCTTATTCTAATGCTATAGCTTTCTATAATGATTTTATTTTTCCAATTTCTAATATGTTATTTGATGTAACTCGAAAGGGTTCCTAGGGGTGTTAGGATGTTGATTAGACCATATACATGCCCTAATGAGGTAAGGAGGTTAGGCCATGATTGGACAAGTTTTTTCCTTTTTGAAATTTTTTCTATAATAAGGGTTTATGGATGCCCCCAACCCCCTTATGTTTTGCCTAGGTATATTCCAAAGAGAATGGGGAGTGTAGAATTCTTTTGGCAATTAATAATGATGAACCGGGAGTACCTAGGACCTTAAATAAAAAAGGGATCCTTTGTTTGTAGAAATGTCAAAGTAGGGTATTTTGTCATAGGAAAAGATGCTGCAGAAGAGAGGTGAATTTATGAGTGAATTCTTATTACCTTTAGCCCTTGCTAGGACCTATGATCCTAATGATCTTGTTAGGCATGCCCTAAAGCAAATGAGAAAGTTCAATCTGCCAAGTAACAAGGCTCATTGGGAAGAGGATGTGATTAGGAATTGCTTGGAGATAGAGGTATGCAGAGACAGGACATTCAAATGGAAAGAAATCATGAGGATTGAAGAGGAGATGAAAAGAACCGATCCCTCTTTCAAAGGTTTCTATCATGAGGAGAGGTACCTAGATAGATTCAATAAGTGCCTTAACAATTTTGAAAGCATAATGTTTCAGGTGCCTCTTAAAATAAGAGATAGAGTAGCACCTGCATCTCCAGAGCACAATGATATCATTGAGATCGATGATGAAGAGGATCAGCCAGAGAGTTCAGTCTAGGCCCAAGGTGGCAGGAAGAAACAAAAGATGATTGAGATTCTAGACAGGGCAAGGGAGAAAGCACTGCAGATTATGCATAGGGGAACCAAATATTTTGATGATATCAGACATAACTTCTTGATAAGGCAGGCTAGTCAACATGAACGAATCCCTAATAAACTAGACCTTGAGGTAAGGACGATTGATGAAAGAATAATCCAAGCTCAAGAATTTATGAAGGATGATGACTTCATAAATTCTGAGGAGCTCAAGTCCTTTTTGTTCAAAATTAAACAAAATGAACTCACTCAGCAATTGCAGCAAGAAGACTCTCAAGAAAAAGTGGCTGAATTGGTGCAAAAGCTGCAAGAATATGATCCAAACAATGGCACTCTCACCGTTGAAGAGGCTAGAGAGTCGATGAAGAGAAGTGGGATGTTGCTATTCCCTGGATGGGAACTAAGCTCATCTTTTATTCTAGATCAAGTAAGAAGACAAAGAAAATTTGTTTCATTTGAGGAGAGACTAACATTGTAGGAGAAGTACAGGGGTTTGGATTTGTTGATACCAAAACAATGGCAGCATGAAGCATGGCCCTTGAATCTAACAAGCCAACATTGGTGGAAGTCAGAGACTCACCCCAAGGTAATGTGATATTTTGGAATGTCACTACAACATCAATTGACTAGATTCACGACATGATGAACACAGTTTCACTCATGGGGAAGAGTAAAATGGATATGCTTGAACAGTAATTGTTTCAAACCCACAACATATCCATTGAAACAAGAAAAAAGTATGAGGAAGAAATGAAGAAGACTTATGTACTAGAGCAAAAGGTAGCTGCTCTCGAGAATGAGGTGAGAACTTTGAAGAATGCAACCAGACCTATAACAGAGGTAAAAGATCAAGAGACCCAAGTAGATTTTGACACAACAAATGTGGGTATGGATCAGCCATTGGTGGTGGAAGAGCTGGAAGGAGGAAAAGAAATTGAAGTTAGGATAATGGAGAGCATGCTATCTCACAAAATAAATGACCTCAAATAGGCTTCCTAGAATCTGCATAGTAGTTATATTGCTTTGCAAGGACCAGAGTATCAGTGCTCTGAGGCACTATCCACTCTTTCTCCTCTATTCACTAAGTGGGGTCCCTATATTCCATTTTTTGACAGGTTGGTCCCAATTGTGGCTCAGAGGAAAGAATCGCCCAAAGAAACTATCATTTCCACAAGGAAAATGGTAAATGGGGTCAAAGAATTGAATGCATTCTTTATTGGTAAGTTGTAATTAATAAAAATAAAATGAAGACCATTGCCAATGGTACACTTGGCTTCATCCAAAAATTAGTTGATGATGACAATAAGCTTAGGTAATGGCAAGAATGGTCAAATTCTTTTGGCAAAATTTTGAAGCATGAAAGATTTGTTGCCTACAGTAATGGAGAAATGGACATAGTAACTGTTTTTGACATTGTTGATATTTTGTACAAGCTGGAGGCGGATATGAATAAAACCTATGTTCCCCCAAGTTTTCGGTACGGGGACGGCAAGACGGGTTTCCGGGACGGCAAATTTTTTTGGCGATTTTGGGGACAGGGGGGGATGGCAAATGGGGACGACTATATATATATAGGAAAATTTTAAAATATACATTGGAATTTGTAAACATACATGTCATTCATATGAAACTAAGCACAAAGCATGTCATTTAAACATAATAGAATCATAACATACAAAATTTGAATGCCATCTACGAAATAATATCCGATTTTACTATTTAAGTACCCAATTGTCAAAATGCATATTAATACAATATCAGAGAACATTGAACAATGAACATTAAGTTATTAACAATTGTTAATATTATAAAACTCATAATGATAAGCATGATAAATCTAAAAATCAAAATCAAAATATGCCCAAAGCTATAGGCCCAAAGGATAGAGGGCTGCCATAAAGTAATAAGTATCATATTATCAATGTATCATAATCATGTTCATGTTCAATACAAAAAGAAAAACATAGAAAATGAAACAGACTGCTGCTCCTTTTCTATCTCTACTGCCATGGCATCAAAATCAGAGTCCTCCTCATTGTCATCTTCCACAGGAAGCGTAGTCTCATCCAATGGAACCCCAACTAGTCCTGGTGCTGTGTCATCCTCATCTATCTGGGCCACATCCTCAGGCTCAACATCCCATCACAAAGCTGGTGTCTGCCTATACTCTGGAGTCTGATGATCGGCAAGTCGAAGAGCATGATGCACTGTCACTAGCTTTTCCGCTCTTTTAGAGGTAAGTCTATTCCTCTTGATAGAGTGGATATATGAATATGTGGACCAATTCCTCTCTGTAGCTGAGGAACTAGCAACCTGTGAAAGGAGGTGACTGACAAGTATCTTTAACTTAGGTGTATCTCTCCCATTCCAGGTCCACCATCCAATAGGATCCCTCTGTGCCAAAACAACTCTATCCAACCTTGCTTGTGGCTTACCCAAGTTTGGGCCACAAAGGTTGGTGAAGTCAAGGAACTGTGTACGAATAGTAGAGGCATCTTGAGCTGAATACATCTTATTAATTGCTCTTATGAAGAAATCCAAAACCTCAGGATCATCACATGGGAGGCCCCTTCTACCCAACTGTGCATACCATTTGGGATTTAGAGCAAAGGCTGTCATATGAAGCGGGGTATTCATTATGTTCCACCTCCGCGTCAGAATAGGCCTAATATGCTCCTCATAAAAGCCCAATGTAGGATCCTTTGCCGCAACAATTCTCTTCATCTTACCCAACATGCTGTCAATAGTCTCATAGATCTCTCCCAAACTAGGAGCATCAGTATCAGCATATTTAATGACATCAACAATAGGTGCTATGACAGAGCAAATATATCTGCAAGATCAAGATGCTAACAAAAATAAAAATCAGAACTAGAATTTTAAGAATTTTAAGATTATTAGTAGGAAAATCAGCAAGCAAAAGACTAATAGTAAATTTAAAAATCTACAACTTACTTCATTGTGGACCACCAACTCTCATCAAGGATCCTTTGCCTCACCGCTTTTCCTTCAGAGGACTTAGAATGAGACCATCGTCCCCACTTTGGATTCACCACCATCAATTGAAGGGCCTCATACATCTCAATCATCCTCTCCATCAAGATGAAATATGTGCAATACCTATAGCAACAATTAAAAATTAATAATTTAAACTTAAACATTAATGATTAAAATTTAAAACAAAATGCATCACATGTAGGTAAACTTATAAATAATTTTTTTAAATAACTTAAAGTTAAAACAAACTAAAAGTAAACTATAATTATAATTGATATACCTTGTCTCGGCTGGTTTGAGGAACTCCTTCTTAGAGGACTTGAATAAAGCAAGTGAAGTGTGGTGGTTGCAAATAAACATTTGCACTTCTCTAGCTTCTAGCACCGCTTGTTTCACCCATTCAATCTTCCCTATGTCCTTCAATGCATTTTTCAAGGAATGAACACAACAAGGGGTCCAAAATATGTGCCTATAAGCACCCTCTATCATCAAACCAGCTGATTTGCACACAAGTGCAGAATTTGTGATAACCTGTACAACATTAGAGGGCCCAATCTCCTCTATGGCATCTCGTAAAATGGTGAACTAGAAATCTGCATCCTTCTTCTTTCTTGAGCAATCTATGGCTCTCAAAAAATAAGAGCCAGCAGGGGATGTGACAATGATATTGATGAGTAGCTGATGTCTAACATTGGTCCACCCATCCATCACAACATAGCAGCCTGTCCTAACCCAAGTGCGTCTCATATCCTCAAATAACAAAACAACCTGTGAGTACTCTTCATCTAGGATAGTGGTTCGTAGTTTATGCTCACCGGGGGGTAGAAATGAGGAATTCATGCTCAAAATATCTTTCACCATTTGTTTATAATAAGTGAAATGGGCTGCATTATATGGGATACCATTAGCAACAAAGAATCTACCAATGGATGCCTCACACTTCTCCTTTGCCTGTGCATTAAACATACTTTCCACCGAGCCCTTCTCACCACTACTTATCTTTCTCTTCCCTCTAGACCCACTAGGGCTGCCACTAGTACCAATGGCGGATGAAATATGCCTAGATGATTGTGAGGGAATGGATGGTGATGTCACTGTCAAATTTTGCCCCTCCATTTCAGCCTCTAAGTGCAATCTTTGGCATTCTAATTTTTGTTCATCGGTTAAGTTAGGACAAGCTTTGACTCCTTGTCATGAAACACCTAAAAAATGTGACTTCACTCTTGTATAGCTGCCCCTAAAATCATCAAGACAAACATGACAATCCCACACCCTAGTCCTTCCCGAATTCTTTTTATCTTTTGGCCGAGGTGTGACATATTGGAGAAGAGGTTTTTTCCTATTGAAAGGACCCTTTGCAAAATTCTTCATAATAGCGGAAGGGCATATAAATAAATCAGCTTTAGGATTGGGTTTTTGCCTAGTGTCACTACTAGCACCATCAACCTCTACATTTTCTTTTTCACTACTACTACTTGTACTCCCACTGCTGCTCATTGTGTTTAAATATGCAATTGAATAGATATATGAGCTGAAACAATGAAAAAATTAAAAAAATCAGACTTTGCAAGCTGCAAATTTATTTAAAAAATGATAGATGAAAGCACAAAGAGTTTTATACTTACTTGGTAGACAAAATAGAAGATCAAACCTTTGGTCAAGCTCTTGGAAGCAAAAATATTACCTCCTCTACTTGCAAAATGAAAACTTCAGCCGGCTGCAACATAAAATGAAAACCAAACAATTGTTAAAACAACTTAAATGTGTGGAGTTATATACATTTTAGGGTTTTTGGAGGAGTGGGGCTTATTAAGATAATATCTTATACTTTCTATCATAGTCAACTACTTGTCTGTAGTCCGTTTTTCAGTCTAGATAGGAATGTTTCCTATCCTGTCTCTTTTTTCTTCAGTCCAGATAGGAGTCTCTAGTTTTGTTTCTAATTCCGTCTTCAGTCTACGTTGTTTCTTTTTGAAACAACGTCCTTGTAATTCTTTATAAGGAACACATTTGTTCCTCTGTTAATCAATCAATCATCTGGAAATCCGTTAATTTGCCAACTCTTCTTGAATCTTGTAACATGGTATCAGAGCTATTACTTAAATTTTTTCGAAAAAATTTATAATTTCTTCGTGAAATTATTTGTTTAAATTTTTTCAAAATTATTTCTATTGAATTTCTCTAAAACCCGCTTAGGGTTTTCGGCCTAGAGAAATTCCCGAACTCAGGTCTGCCTGTGTTTGTTCAGCACACTCTAGCCCCATTCGTCCATGCACATCGATCCTTGAAGAAAAATCTGCCATTTTTTATCAAGAAATCTGAAGTTTTTTCAAGCTTTTTTCAGCTAGGGCCGTTTTTTTTCGAAACCCTAATTTTTGGGGTCGAAAAAATATTTTGTTTGCAGATTCTTGGTGGGTTTTTCGAGAGCTCAACTGGGTTGTTGTCCGTTTTTTCTGGGTGCCTCGATTTTCGAGCCAGCGGATCCAGAAAATGACAGCAGATTCCTTCTGGGTTTTTCAAGCTCTCTTTTGAGTCATTCTCTGATTCTTCTGGGTCTTTCGTATTTTTGCCTCGAAGAACGTGCCTTCACAGATTTTCACAATTTTCATTGGAAAACGTGCCATGGCATCTCTGACAAATATTCTGCCCAAACATAATTCCAAATTCAATAGTTGCAATTATGGAACCTGGAAGCAGCGCATCATCGCAATCTTCGAATATCGGAACACCGATCAACTTGTTCTAGGTGTTAAGCAACGTCCGACTTCTCCGGGTCCTGATCAAGGCGAAGCTGCATTTTTTGCCTTCTGAATTTGTTTTTGTTTTTCTTGGGTTTGTTGATTTTCTCCTCAAAAATCATTTCAAGTTGTCTGTAATACGCAAGGTTGCGTGAGATTCTGGGTTTGTTGATTTTCTCCTCAAAAATCATTTCAAGTTGTCTGTAATACGCAAGGTTGCGTGAGATTCTGGGTTTGTTGATTTTCTCCTCAAAAATCATTTCAAGTTGTCTGTAATACGCAAGGTTGTGTGAGATTCTGGGTTTGTTGATTTTCTCCTCAAAAATCATTTCATGTTGTCTGTAATACGCAAGGTTGCGTGAGATTTTGGGTTTGTTGATTTTCTCCTCAAAAATCATTTCAAATTGTCTGTAATACACAAGGTTGCGTGAGATTCTGGGTTTGTTGATTTTCTCTTCAAAAATCATTTCAAGTTGTCTATAATACGCAAGGTTGTGTGAGATTCTGGGTTTTACCTTTTTTCCACAAAAACGAAGTTTTGTAAATGCAACCTATTTTGAGTCATAGCACTCTTCTGGCAAAGCTTCTTGGTTTCAACATTCTGTAGATCCAGGGAGGGTCTCAATTATCACAGAATGTTCCGACATCCGTACGTTGACCATTAAGGGAGGGTATTAAGATAATATCTTATACTTTCTATAATAGTCAACTACTTGTCTGTAGTCCGTCTTTCAGTCTAGATAGGAATGTTTCCTATCCTGTCTCTTTTTTCTTCAGTCCAGATAGGAATGTTTCCTATCCTGTCTCTAGTTTTGTTTCTAATTCCGTCTTCAGTCTACGTTGTTTCTTTTAGAAACAACGTCCTTGTAATTCTTTATAAGGAACACATTTGTTCCTCTGTTAATCAATCAATCATCCGGAAATCCGTTAATCTGCCAACTCTTCTTGAATCTTGTAACAAGGCCCACTAGCCGACCAAGAAGGAGGCATTAAATTTTTTTTTAATGTTTTTAAAAAAAAATTTTAGTGTACAAAAAAGGGGGACAGCTGGCCGTACTCAGTACGGTCGGGGGACATCTGTCCCCCCCACGTCCCCAAGTTTTCGAAACGTCCCTTGAAAAAAGGGGACATTTGGGGACGGCTGGGGGACGTCCCATACCCGTCCCCCCGTCCCCGTCCCTGAAACGTCGGGTTTTAGGCCGGATATGCATCCTCGAGGAACATAGAATAAAACAATTGCAAAGGTTAGAGCCTGATGCTAAATGGAATAAGTGCTTGAACAAACTGAATACATTTAGAGGAGCCACCTAGCCAAATGAGGAATCAAACATTACCATTTGGGAGGTTATAGCTGACATAAAGGCAATTCCATCTGGAGATAGCGACTGAGCATGCAAGGAAAAGTCAAAGAACATGAAGAGGGAGGACAACTATTTGATAGATATACCTTATCTTTGCAGTTCATCTGTTATAGGTATGCTCTCATTACAAAAAACGAAGTTGATCCTGGACATCCAGATTGACAGCTGTTCACTTTTGGCTATCTCCAACATTCTTTTTGTAACTGTTTTGTCCTATATGAAAAAATATTGTTGTATCTAGTTTTTGAACATGTGTCCTCCCATCTAAAGCTTGTTGCAATCCTTATTCTATAAAAAGATTTCCAAGATATGGAGTGAGGGTTCGAGAATTTTAGTTTGAACAAGGTTTTGTTCAAATCTTTGAGTCGGTCCATGTATACTGTATAAAGTTGTTCCAGAAGACAGAATGAAAAAGGTTAACAGTTGCTGGTCTAATTGAGTTTTTGTCCTGATAGGAATTGGCATTTAATTGTATATGTTTCAAAAAAATTAATACAAAATGCAGAAAGTTGGCTTTTTATTCTAGTTCTTGTCTCTTCTTTTGTTTACATTTTATTCTCTGAGATTTAATAAGTAAAGTTCATTAAATTCAAGTTGTAATTCGTTCTAAATTATATTTCAATTTACTTTTGCTAATAATCTAATGGGTTATATAAATGCTTAATGTAAATTGGAAGAATTATATGGTTTTCATTGAAGATTTTGATAAGAATGAGATCTGGAAATGAATATTGGTGTTCTTCTCACAAAGCGTTAAGATAGATCTAAAGGTAGATGTCAAATTCCATTGAGATAATAGCCAAATAGATAAGGCACTGGTCATCCTTTGAAGTTGATCTAATTTGGAATAACTTATATGATACAAATCTTATAAATCAATCTTTTTCCCGTTTTATTGTAGAAGTTTTGAAGTGTGAGCCTGTACTTGATTCATGGAGTTTTAGGGTTTGATAAAATAGCCATTTATCATCTCTTTTACAGTCCTAGAGTTAGAAGAATTAGGGCTACATTATCTATTATTTTGGAATTCATGTTGAATTTTGAATTTTGAAATAGATGAATGAATTCCTAGGTATACCCCCTAAATTTTGAAGAGTTGAAAGTGGAGAAGACATCAGAGTCTTGTTAGTTGGTCCTTTTATTGTGTGCCTTAGAATGGCCATAATGGTTTCTAGCTAACTCCTAGGTTTTCTGATCATTTTGAGAGGTTGTTAAAATTTTGTCAAATCATGAGCCAATAGAGTATATGCCGAGTTGAAAATTTTGTTCTTGCCGAATACTTTCCGAGTCCGAATTCACAAACTATGATACTAAGGTGGCTATTTTTGCTGCTATTGTACTTTGGCTACCTTAGTGTCATAGCTTATTTGAACCGGGTTGAAAAGTTTAAAATCTTGGGCACAAGAAACTTTGGCCTCGCATGTAAGAATTTCATGATATGGTTGAAAAGACCATTTTTGGGAGCCAAAAAGAAATTAATAAATTATATTATATGCCATGTTATAAATTGATGTTCTGTTGAGGAAGGTTCTTAAGTGAAGTTGCATTCGGGAAACTTTGTGCCAATGGGGGTAATCGATATGAGCCCATTTTGATGGAAAAGGCATCCGATTATCTAATTGATTATTTTGCCTTTCTTGTCTTTGTGACATTTTTGAAGTTGGTACCTGTGTGCCCTTGTTGAAGTTTAAGGGTTTGAAGCTGATTGTGGTTTTCCACAGCTGAGGTATTGTGGTTAAGTTTGAGAATTATCCCTATTAAATTATCTCCTTTTCTGTACTACTGTTGCTTTGGAGAATATCATTGGTATTGAGAATTGTGCAAGTCTGCTATTACTTCTCTATTGTTTTCACTGTATTTTAGAAGTTCATTGCTGGAGAATTTTTTCTGGTTTGGTAAGAGATTTGGTTGCACACTTGAAAGATTAAGACCAGCGATTCTGATTGGAGAGAAATGGTTTGCATTAAGAGGCTGCTGTTTTGATCTGTGGCAGCGATAAAACATCCTAAGGGCTGTGGTTTGGACTGGGAATTTGTGGTGCCTTTAGAGAGGCTGCGAACATCATCTACAGCAATGTTTGAGTTTATTTCCAGACATGTGATCACTAAATAAGGCCTGTGTTTGAAGAGTCAAGGCCTGTGTTTAGTGCTTGAGGCTCTGCGTTTGGAGATTGTGGCCCGCGATTTGATTGAGAAGCCCAGCAACTAGTTTGGAAGCTGAAAACATACAGTTCAGTTCAAGCCACTTTAATTGCTGTTGCAAGTTGACATTGGGCTCAGATAATACCAGGTTCATTGTTTCCTTTTGCAAATAATTGTAATTTGTTTAGCAAATGCCAACATGTGCTACAGCATTAGATTAAGTGGGAATTGTTCATCATCATTCTGATATCTATATTCAATTGAGTTGTGTATGTGAATTTATAATTAGAAGTGTTGGAGGAGTCAGTTCTATGCTGGCATTACATTTAGTTTTATATCCACTAAGTTCACTTGCTAATATCTCGAGTAAAATAGCATCATCTAGCATTACCGTGGGTACTTGCCAAATGTTTGACGAAATGTCAAACAGATGATTACTAAGGAAGTTGATGTCTGTTTTAGTCATAACCAGTGGAGGGTTAGTACATGGTGCCTATCAACTAAGGCAATTGATGTCTCCAATGGGTTGGTAACTACAAAGTTGAAGAATATTTCTATATATAAAACAATATTTGCCAAGTATTCACATAAGCCTTGAGTTTTGTGTCTACCTTGCTAGATCTTGCATGTGTGGTTGATTAAGTTTTCGTGATAGCATTCTGACGCCGATTAGTTTTTTTATCAATATTATATTGATTCTATGCAATCTTGTTCTTTTGATTAACTTAATTATAGACAATGGCTGTCTGCTATAGTAATTGTGTTAGATGAGATTACAAGAAACAGTCCGGGAAATGTTTGTTCTTTGCCATAAAAATCAATGTCCATTTATCTAATTGATATGATGAAGACAGTCAGCAGTGGATGACTTTTTCTTGTAGACAAATACAGACTATAATATCTGCTGATGTTTATCTTCTTTCTGAACCGTTGCCTATTTTTAAGTAGTTCAAAAGTAATATAATGATTATAAGACCCTGGCATCACTCTCAAAATGTTGATCTTGTGCTCTCAGGTAGGAGTGGCTGAAATCAAATTTGCAGTTGAAAGGACAGGTGGACTTGTTGTGCTTGCAGAAAGCTTTGGACATTCTGTTTTCAAGGATTCTTTCAGGCGTGTCTTTGAATCCAAAGATCATGATCTTGGTTTGTCATATAAGTATGATCTTATACTGGTGCTGTAGATGATTAATATAAAATGTTGAATTAGGGAATGTGCTTTGAGATTTAATTAATTTAATTTTGTGGTAATAAGATATGCTACATCTCTGTCAATGCTTCTAGTCTGTGTTCAAGGCACAATGAATTAAAGATGAAATCAGAAACCTGTCCTGTAGTTCTTCTTGCTATCGTATATGTAACAGCTTCTGTTGGGGCATTAAAAATGAAAGAAATCAAAATCTTGTAGTATTAATCCCAAAAATGACTAGTAGCAGCCTAATGAATATGTTAAAGCTACTATTTGTAATTATGTGAGTAAGCCGTGCTGGTAATAATGTGTTTCATTAGAATTATTTGTATGACAGTATAATGATTAAAGAATAATCTGTCTAATGCTAATTGAGTCAGAAATAGAAGGAAATCTGTACTTTTCACTAGAAAAGTGTCTCGAAACTTGTAATAACCCCAACAGGTTATAACTTCTTCAAACACAAAAAATCTTTATAGTTCAGTGGTTTGACATTTCGTCAAACACTTTCCAAGCAAGGGTCCTCTGACTGATATAACTTCTCAGATTGCTGCAGTGATTCTTGTTTGGATTTGCCTCAAAGAGAATGCTTACAAAGACTCCAAATTGTCTAAACAATAACCTAACATAATAAATATGCAACTAATTTTGGCAATAGTGAATGCATATATGAGTTCTAATCATGAAAATGATCACCTACAGCCAACTGGTATTTTAACAAACAGTTGGTATGCAAGCTAACTGGCTGATAAGAAATGGTATATTAACGCTTAAAGACAACTATTAATGACCAGCAATTGTATCTCCTTGATTGAGAATGAGTATCCAATACAATATTCATACTAAGTTAGCCAAGACTCTTGGCATTTACAAAGATATCAAAATATGATGATTTTTGGTAAAGTAATATGCACCTACAGTTGCCAATGAAAACTAATGCAATACTAAATATCTAACTTCAATACTCCCCTACAACAGTACGCTAATCACATGCATGATTAAATACAACTAAAGCCATGGATTGCTGATACATTTGTGAGAAATGTAAAAATGAATGATGTATCTATTAATGAATGATAGGTCTGATACGAAATGATAGTTACAACAGCACTCTATAGTGAAAGGCAACTATGAAAATACACATTGAACCTGGCATATGAAGTCGCCTTAGAGAATATTTGTATTGCAATACCACTGAACAGAAAATAACCTCCTCAAGTGCCCAAGTCATGCCTCTTTAGCTGCCGCCCCTGATTGTAAATGGCTGTAATAATTTTCTTTTGCTTTTTCGAATTTGCTTTTTCGGATTGCTTTTTCAGTTCTGCTTTTTCGGCCTGCTTTTTTCGGACTGCTTTTTTTCGAATTGCTTTTTTCGGCCTTCTTTTTTGATCTTCTTTTTCGGCCTGCTTTTTCGAACTACTTTTTCGGCCTACTTTTTCGAACTGCTTTTTCGACCTGCTTGTTGTACTCAAATATTTTTTTCTCAATGTAGCACAAATAGAAGACTGAAGTATCTTCCTCCCAGTTGCAATAATTCAAGTGATATTTCACACCCTCAAAATTGCGTACCAATTGAGAGTTTTCGTTCTCAATGGCCAGTTGTGACTATTGTAGAAACCCTAGGCTCCACAATGCACATCAACAAACATCAATATCAACAACAACAAATTTGGATGATTAGAATGAAGCCCGGGGTGCCTATTTATTCTTTTTCTCCACTTTCTCCAGAAATTTCTAGAACATTATTTTATTTTATCTATTAGTGACTTTATAAAAAATATTTTATAATTCAAGTCACTTTATTAAATTAATTAAATATAAAGTTACCTTTTTATATTTATTTATTTGATAACTTTATAAATAATTAACTTAATATCACTTATTTATTTAATTAAAATAATTAATTAGTCATCCTCATAAAATATTCATTATTTTGGACAACCTAATTAATTAAAATAATTAAATCAAATTGCCTCCAAAATGGGGACATGACAAAACTATATCAAAGAGTCATCTTGATGTCATGAAACAGAAAAAAATGTGGATAAACCTCCTTGATAAAAGCTTGGTATGTAGAGATTTTGGGTTGCTTGCCCATGAGCTTGAAGATTACCTTTCATGAGATGCACAAAAAACATGTCTAACACTATGGCATAAAGTTTGGCATATTTATGCCTAATTATAAATAGTCTTGTATTTCCAGTATTGAAGAGATCCCCAAACTCATGAAGAAAATGAATTGTATGCTAAGACCAAGATTTAGGAAAGCCTATGTAATGTTCCCAATTTCAGCCTACACCTTTGGAGAAAAATAGTTTAATTAATAATATTTATAAGATGAATGTTTTATTTTGATAAAGTGGCCTATCTTGGGCCTATATATATGTGTGTCTATGTATGTATATAATGTCATTTTTCATGAGGAAAAATAAATTACTATTTTAAAAGCGATTTTATAATTAAATTCTGGAAGTTTTGGTTGGGGTTAGAAAAGCAGACAGGAGAAGGGGTTCATTTTCAAAATTCGATCATTTCTCCTTTTGAGATCTTTGGCTCATGGACAAATTCTTACTAGAGGGACAAAAACCCAATAGTTTCTTAAGAGACAAAAACTTGGGAGGGAGTGTAGTTCTAGCTAGGGATCAATAGTGCTCTGCAGATTTAGGATTTGGGGATAGAATCCTCAAAATATTATATGTGAGGAAGATAGATATGTTATCAAGAGACTAAGTATGAAATAGGCTAAGCACTAGTTAAGAAATGATTATGGACACATCCTTATAAGATCAATCACACAACCAAGGGAGAGTTCATGGATCTTGGTCCACCATATAAGGAATATAGGAGATATATCGAATAGAGATGAATACATTGTCGAATGGTACTACCAATTCTTCTCTAAGAGATCACTGTGCATAAGAGAAAGGAATTATACTTAAGCTTGATTGAAGCTCACATTTTCTATTACTATCATAGAATATAAATACTAGTTGGTGAGCCTATAATGTGATGGCATATTAACGTATTACATGATGTATTGTGATTTCTACATCATAAATAGAGCACAAAGAAGACATGATGTCAGTTACCTCACTCAATGAGTAGGGACTGTGTCTTCTAGTAATCATCTCACTCTTCTAAATGGGAAAGACGACAAGCATGGATAAGACAATATCCAACGACCTAATAGATACATTGATTGATGATAGCAGTTAAGACTAAAATGCATTGCTAATAATGATACATATCAAACAAATGGAGTGTAAGGATAAACATTGATGTTAAGCATGGAAGGCAGCAATTTATATAATGTGATGTCCCTGTTTTTGGCTAGTTTGTGCAATTGATGGAGTTAGCTCATTATTGCGACCCTCGTGAGCTGACAAGATGATTTGGGGTCTTGGTTGTGAACTTACTATTTTTAGTAAGTTTTTTTTTGACAGTTGCCATTTTTGGCTGTGTAGTAGGCGATGCCAGTAGTTGGTCGTCTCTTGTAGTAGTTGTGGTTATTTATTGCATGAGCTTATATTAATTAATTAATTATTAAAGTTGCACTATTATAATAATGTTATTAAGATATATTATTAAGAGTTGTGTTGGAAAGTTTCAAGAGCTAAGTTCTTTTGGGATCCATAAGCTCAACACATATTTGGCTTTGCATCTTATGTTTGAGGTGGACGCTATCAGGTTTGGAGTGCTGCATTTGAATGGAGCTGCCCATGACTGGTGGTACCGTGGGTTAGTTTCTTTGTAGCAAGATCATATCACTTTCTATCAAGAGTTCGTGGATTGCCTGATCGAGAGATTTGATAGGAAGGATCCAAAGATGTACTTCCGTGAGTTGGCTCAGCTGAAGCAGTTTGGTGGATTAGAGAGGTATATTAGTGAGTACCAGAGGCTTTTTGTCATTGTTTATGATATTTTGGAGTGCAGACGAGCGGCGTTATTTATGGAGGGGTTGACTGAGCTGCTTAGTGGATGTGTGAAGTCATTGGACCCATCTTCTTTAAGTTAGTGATGAAGAAGGCACAAGACTTTGAGTCATCTTCTCAAAGCAAGGTTGCTTTGAAATCTTTTGTTCCTCCGCCCGATGACAAGGAGTCAACACCAGTTGTTCAGGACAAGGGAAAATCAGTGGGAAAGTCTGATGATACTTATAGAGAGGATTTGAGGAGGCAACAACTCTACTATTGGTACAAGGGGCCTTTCTCTAAAGGACATACTTGCGTGTTGAGGCCGAAGGAGGTAGCGAACCATGGCATGTGGGTTTACATTGATGAGATTGAGGATGAGTCATCATAGCGACATGAAGATGACGATAGAGATGATCATACTGGTGATAGAGTTTATACTATGATGAGTGTTTACAACTTGGTATTTGACTCACATGTTTAGGATTTGCATTGGGTGTAGTGTTGGTTTTTACCTAAACTGGATTGTTTGCAAGATGATTGGATAGGTTTAGTGAAGGAGAGTATGCTGGGATCTCTTTTGAGTTGCCTTCTAGGGATATCTTGACTTTTACATCATCAATGCAGGTTTTGGGTGTTATGCTGCAGTACACTTTGTTTGTTCTAGTAATGTTTTTGGTATTCAGTTGCAGTATCACGTGCTTCTTATGGGATCCTGGTGGTGTTTGTAGTGTGTTGGCGGATCTTGGGGAGGGAAGACTGTTATGTCCCCATTTTTGGCTAGTTTCTGCAATTGATGTAGTTAGCTCGTTATTGCGACCCTCTTGAGATGCTGGATGATTTGGGGGTCTTGGTTGCGAACTTACTATTTTTAGTAAGTTTCTTTATGACAGTTGCCATTTTTTGCAGTGCAGTAGGTGGTGCAGTGTTGGCAGTTGGTCATCTCCTGCAGTGGGTATGGTTATTTATTGCGTGAGCTTATATTTATTAATTAATTATTAAAGTTGCACTATTATAATAATAGTAATATTTTATTATGATAATGTCATTAAGAGTTATTATTAAGAGTTGTGTTGGAAAGCTCCAAGAGCTATGTTATTTTCAGAAACTTTCGCAGTTTCTGAAGTTGAGTTCTTTTGGGAAACTTTTGCCAACAAGGGATTATAAATATGAGCTCATTTCATTGGAAAAAACATTAGTTGAATATTATATGTTTTTGTGTCTTTGTGACTTTTCTGAGTTATTGGATTTTGTGCCCTTGCTGAGGTATAAGTGTTTGTTCTGAGATTCTGAGGAGTGCATTCAATCACTGCTGAGGTAAAGTGGAGTTGAATGGTCTGCACTCTGATTTTAGAGGGCTTCCATTGGCTGTGTTTTCAGTGGTTGAGAGTCATTGTGTCTGAAGAAGGTTGATAGCATTATTATCTGTAGACTGAAGGAGGGTTTGATTTTTCAACCTGGGAATTACTGTGAGCATGTTGAAGTTGTATTGTGCAGTGATTGTGATATCTGTCTAACACCTGCAGTTGCCTCCTTATGATCTGCGCGCATTTGTCTGGTAGCTGCAATTGATTCCAGGCAGGCTGCAATTGGAGTTAGCAGACTGCGAATATAATCCAGGAACCCATGTAATCTATACAGGGCCAGTGTTAATAAATTTTTTGCCTCGGCGATTTGTTCATAGGAATTCTGGGCACCTATTCATTCCAATTTGGCTTTGATCTGCTGTTGTTTGAATCCCTTAATAACCTGAACAACATCACATATATCTGGGCGACTCATTTGGGAGTATATTCTGAGGTTCGATCTTCAACTTTGGAGCTATTCCAATGTCAATAACTTTCTGTGACGTTGTGAGGAAATCAGCGAGGCATCTAGACTTGTGGATGTGAGTGTTGTGAAGTTTATGTGCTGAAACTGTTGCCAGAACAACTGGGCGTGCATATCTTGGTCAGCTGTAAGTATTGAGTGAGTTGTGCCATTACCAGGTTTATGACAGTAATTGTTGTCATTATTTCAGTTTGTTTCCAATTAAATAAAATTCCATCTCTCCGCTGATAAGAGCATATTTGTAAAGTCAAGAGATTGGAATAGTAAAATTGCAAGTTGAGTAGGATTGTTTGGATTGTTTATATCGTTTCAACATTCTGAGTTTCAGTGCTGGGGTTTATATATTTACATTTAGCTATTTTTAAAAACCCAAGTCCATATATTAAAAGACGGCATAGAGAGAGAAAAGGAACCAAATTGCAAGAAACAATGTTATCATTCCATCGAGCAGTTAAGCCAGTTCAGTCCATTTCAGTAGTAGCAGAGTTTCCCTGACAAATGTTTGACAAAATGTCAACAACTGATTTGTAAAGAAAATTAGTGTTTTTAAGTTAAAACTGGCAGGGGCTATTACATACAATGATCAGTTAATCAAGATTGACAGTGATCAAACAAGTGAAGGCATTGAGATTAATCATCTTATTAATTGATATTGTGACAAATTGATTTTCTATGCCTTGGACATTTTTGCAGAAATTATTATAAATAATAAATGCTTAGCTGGAGGGGTGCGATTGCAAAGACCAGTAAGATGATTGTAATTATCAGTAAAGTATCTATTCAGCACCTAAGAAAATAAAGGAATAACAAATGCATTGATTAGTAAAAAGGTTAACGAATTTGCATAATGCTAATACAAACCGATGAGGATTATTAGAAATTTGTCTGGAAGTGGCCCCATTAATATAAGAGAGAGAAACTGCTGATAAGACTTGTCTGTTGGGCAACATAGCTCATCATTCTTAGCATAAGATATAAGAAAGATTACAAAAAGGAATACACAATTTGAGTGGTTAGAAAAGGAATTGAATCATATTTAATTACCTGTGAGTATTGTGTAACAGCAAGTGCTATGCTGTAACTTATCTGTGCATCAAATACAGAATATTATATCAAAATGTTATTAGCAACAAGGGACCAATATATGGTCGTTTACATATACTATAATGTTAATATCAGTTATAATAATGAAATCAGAAAGTTATGGTGAATTATCATAGTTGCTGATTTGTAGCACCCTGGCCTGGATTCAGAGGTGGATTCATGTTGATGTGGATGCGCTGACGGATACCCTGTGGACGCTGACATGAAGTGCATCCTGGGGATCCAGATGCTCAGCTATGCATCCACTTTGCATCGGGATGCCTAGGATGCACTTCCTGTGAGCATCCAAAGGGCATCTATGAGTTTCCAAATGCCTCCATGGGTCCAGTGTGAGAAAACTGATGCTGTTTTGGATGAAAAAACAACTCAAAGCACATTAAAGCATGTGCTAATTAACATTTTAAATTCTGATTCAGATTAATGAATCTTGAATCTTGATTGATGAACATTGAATCATGAACTAAATTAAAATTTTGTAATTGTAATGATTTTCTGATTTGTATTGGAATTGTGAACATAGATGTATGTGCTATGGCTTATTAAGTTATTAGTTATTTCAATTTGAATATTTGTGAAGTATCAGATATCTTGATCAATGGTGAAGTATCATACTTTCGAATGATTTAATTTTGTATACATTTCTTTGCCCACACACACACACACAACCAAATGCATCCAAACCCTTCCCAAAAAAATTCATTCATTTGTGCACCCAATTCTGGCACCCGCATCTGCATCCACACCCAAATTGGCAACTAGGTGAATAGACACACACACATAAAATTCATTTGTAGTTACTACTCTCATCGGCAACTAGGTGAATAGACACACACACATAAAATTCATTTGTCGTTACTACTCTCTTAAGGTAGTTGAGTCCCAAAATGGGTCTTGGAGCCTTGAAGAAGCCTACCTGTAGATTGGAAGTGGCCTATGACAAAGTAAAGCTCCATCCTCCTTAGGGTCGATGATTAGGAGAGAAGTAACCAATTGGAGTTTAAGTATATTAACTATCAAATGTACTATGAATTATTTTTTGTTTCTTAATATAATCTGATTCAAATGTGTCATGATCTATGATAATCATTGAGATTGGCAGCCTCCTAGGAGAGAACCTTACAAAGACTAAGTAAATTGCCATTTCCAAACTCAATTCAGACCCTAGTTAGAATGATATTTGAGCATGTTGCATCTTTTCTTATATCCGTATGTGTTAGAATGATCATAGTATCAATCATTGTAACGTATATGTATATGCATATACCAAGGGTGCCATAGGGATACCATCACATGGTACGCTGGTGCATAATCAATCATGTAGATGAGCATGGCTGCATGCATGTGGATACTCATGTATGTATGTATGTATGTATATGCATGTTTACATGGATATGGATGGACATGCGTGCATATGACTATGAATATGCAGAGTTATATATGTAGACACATGCTTGTATGTGAGTATGCATACTTATATGTATGTAGATGCATTGCTATGGGTGCATGTATGGATGCTCATGTATGTGATGATGCATCATGAATGAGTATGTTAATGGATTATGCCTAAGAATGCAACTGCAATGGTGATAACTACCATGCAATTGGTATACATACATATGGCAAAGTATGTTTTATTAACTTGCCTTATATGCATTTTGAGTTTCATGAATTTAGAGTCAAAGGGATATCACACAAACTATATCTGATAAAATAATTCGATCTCCTCTAAAACTGTGAATTTAAGCTCAATTACAACTCCAGGTTGAAGGCATAAATGTTTGCAAATATCGATGGATCTTTCACCATCTCCGATTGCTAAAACTCAAGAAGAATTGCATTCTTCCAAGCTGTAATTATTGAAACCCTTGCATTCCAAGAAACTTCTTGTTCACAAAGGATATTATCAAATGCATTAAGGACTTCAATATTCAGCTTTAACTTTATGTATTTCTTCTCAAATAAGTTGACCAGGTAGCTTCTCATTTGCATTTCACATAAGTGCATTTGTTTTTTATGAAGGTTTTTTTTCAAGATTAATAATTAATCTTCTCGAAGATTAGGTGCTCACATTCAAATCACATTAAATATTCATTAAATATAGACTTGGCGCCACTTTAAACATTATTATAAGCTATTATACAGTATAATAATAATTAATAATCATGAGTTTGGCCTATTATATTCCTCCAAGAAGTCAATTCTGAGTACATATATTCACTACCAAAGCCAACTACCCAAATGCCCTGTCAAAAGTGGTAAATGAGCAAAATCGACCTATTATAAATAGTGAGTCTCTCAAAATGAGCCAAACAATAATTGCAACGTCAGGGACTTGTATTCAAATAACACTAAAGAAACGTGGTGTCCCCACTGCTCAGGTAACAACTTGACCCAAGAACCCTTAAGCTCCTATACATTTGGATGGGAAGCTGATTTTTCCTGCTCAGTGTGTGTAGGCATCAATCTGCACTTTGCTGCCCACTATATCATATCATGTTTAATAAATTTCTCGATCTGTTTGAATGAAATAACTCTCAAGTTACTCTCCTTGATGGATTTTTAAACACATACCCTACCATCCACTTCAAACCTAATCTCCATGTTCCTAAGGTTAAGAGTAAACACTCTAGTGACAGGAAGCCAATTCATCCTAAGGACTACCTCTGTGTCTGGGATATTAACAACATAAAAATGTGCTTTGAAGTCATAATTGTTCAAGCACATGGGAAGATCAAAAGTCATCCTATCACACTTGAGAGTATATCTTTGGTGCAGGGCACCTATGACTCCTTGGCATGCTAAATTGCTAGGTAGGTGTAGTAGTTGGTCTAGGTCCTCATTTACATTGTATTGACTCATTTTGTAAGGTGCTTGATCATTAAGGTGTCTTTATAAACCTAGTGAATCAAAGCAACCATAGGGTCCTAGTAGATTGATGGCATGTTTAAGTGGTTGTGGTCATGTTTGGTGTGTCTAGGTGATAGTTCAGAGTTGTTTTAGAGGTCTAGGGGGGTTAAACATATCCTCAAGAATAAGTTTTAGGCCTAAGTACGCCTAAAGTGACAAATTACATTGTTATGTTTTAATAACATTTGAAAAGGTGTCTTGGTTTCCAACGGTCCATTGGAGAACCAACAGTCATGATTTGAATTCAAAAATGATGTAATGTGATCCATAGAAAAAAGAAGGATCGTTGTGCAAGGCTTGAAGTTGAAAATAATGCAATAAAACCCTTAAATTTCTGGAAAAACTGGTGTGACAGCAGACTGTATGGCCTGGTACGGATTGTTCATAAATGCAAATGTACCTTTTTGAGTAGAGGGTTGTTTTAGCTATCTTTTGGTTTTTGTTTGAATTCATTTGAAGCAGGGAGTCAAAAGTTATTTAAGTTTTTCTGGGACTGGTCCAGAATACTGTTTTGTAGGTGCAGCTTGCATTAATGGCGTCCTAACTTGCAAATCCCACGGTGGAAAATTCTAAAACTCAAGGGAATGCAAGTTAGGAGTCTGGACTACGTGATTCCAGAGTTTCAAGGGGCTTGGAGAAGGGTTGAGGCACACTCAAGTCGGCCCTAGGTCAAGTTGGAGAGCAATCTTGACTAGGAAAAGAAGCAAAATGGAGACAATTGTAAAAACTGAGTTGTTTATTGGCACCAAGGGCTATTTTTGAGTAGTTTGGGTTTGTTTGAGTTAGCTTAGAGGATTTGGGGTCTTGGGAACCCACCTTGTTCAAATTTTCATGATGCCCTAGCTTAGTTTGGCCAACTAGGCATAGGAGTGCAATTGGGATTTGGGGGTGCAGGACTAAGAACTCTGCCAATCCTTTTAGAATCAGACAAAACAACCAAATGGGTGTCTGGAAAGGTGATTAGTTTCCCTGGGTGTGTGGAAGATTTAAGAGTTAAAGCCCAAAAATAGACAATGGAGGGCTAATTGGCCTAATAGGCCTAATTGCTACAAAGGAGGGTTTGAGACTTGAGGGGTCCAAACAAGTTGTGGAATCTGAGTATTTAGGGCATTTGTAGATTGTCTCTAAAGTAATTTGCTTGAGAAGTGAAGTGACTTATATAGTTGCTTCATAACCCCATTGAGTAGGGTGTACCCGGGTGAAGGGAAAGTTGCCAAATTTGAGTGTTGGTGTTAAGACCTGGTCGTGGAAAGGCCTTGGAAGGCTTAAGGAGGTCTTTAGCTGCAGACTTTGCATTAATCTTCCAGCCATTTTCACCCTTATGCCCTCAAATTCCTCAACTTGGATCCGACAATTTTCCACTAGCCATGCATCTATGAAGTTATGAGTTGCACTTGTTGGTTTTCCAAGATCACTGCAAATGTACTAAGCACTGCCGTGTATGTGGTATATGTTTTCCAACTGCAGCCTCCCCTTATATTTATAAGAGAGTGAGAGAATAGACATGGCCCTTCATGGGACATGTCTGTTCATTATCATAATTAAACTCTTATATATATATACTTTGATGTAAGCCTCCCCTTATATTTATAAGAGAGTGAGAGAATAGACATGGCCCTTCATGGGACATGTTTGTTCATTATCATAATTAAACTCATATATATACTTTGATGTAATTTATCTGAGTAAAGCTACAAAACATCAACATGCCCTCTTAGCTAGGGAGGATAAACACATGACCATATATTACCTCAACGTGGTATAAGAATACCTTTGATCAAAAGATATTGAACATTTTGATATTATGAGTATTGGTCTTTCGGAATATCAACATATGATATTCACCAATTACTTGATAAGGTTTGATGTCACATTTGATATCATGACTATTGGTCTCCCAGAATATCGACATTTGATATTCACCAAGTACTCAAAGTTTTTGATATAACATTTGATATCATGAGTATTGGTCTGTTAGAATACATGATATTCACCAATTACTCAAAAATGTTTGATATCACATTTGATATCATGAGTATTGGTCTCCCAGAATATCAATGATATTCACCAATTACTCAAAAATATTTGATATCACTTCTAATATCATGAGTATTGGTCTCCCACAATATCAGTGATATTCACCAGATACTCTGAGTAATGGCATTCCAGAATGTTGAGATGCAAGATATTCACCAAATACTGTGAGCAATGGCCTTCCAGAACATCAAGTCACATGATATTCACCAAGTACTCTGTGTAATGGACCTCCAAAACATCAATTTGCATAACATTCACCATGTACTTGAAAAACAAAAAAATGTTTATAAGGCATGTGCACACGCATTCTCATAATGCTATATAAACATCCACCATTCAAAGTATACTCTATCATGATCTGTATAGACATCATAAGATATCCATCATAATGGAAAATTAAGTTATTATAAGATCGTCACCTTTCAATAACTTCTGCAAATACAAGTGATAATCATTTGGAAGTCGTCACTTCCTCATGATGTACACAGGGGTTAGGCCCAGATATTCTTGAAGCATATTCACGAATCATAGGCCTCGACTACTACAATTTATTGATATTTGGAGAATCCAACTCAACATGGTCTGCTTCCTCTGTGTCAATATAACCAAGATCATCGAAGGTTGATTGAACCATATCCTCTATCTGCTCCCTTTCTTGAAGGTTGCTTCATAAAATGTCAAGTTCTCTCTAAATCTCAATCTCACTCTGCCTGCAATAGCATTCTCAAAGGAAAAGACCAAGGCACATAATTCTTATAGTACATATAGGAATACAAATAAGAGAAAGATTAAAGTGAGTAGATAGATAAATCATAAAATACTTGATAAATACTTATCTGTCCAAGTTGCTCCAACAAAGGTCCATATGCATCAAATCAACTCGTGCTTATTTCAATCACTTCATCCTATTTAGATGGTAGTCTACTCACAACTTTTGGTAATAGACATGTCTAATGTATTTTTTGTAAACTTGCCTCTTCATTAAACAAATCGTACCACTTAATATATATGCCCCATTAATAAATCTAACTTTACAAATTACATTTTAACTACCGAGTTCTATTAACAAATGTAATTGCTGCCATCTTAACTCACATGTCCAGATGTTATTCTTTGATATACATACCTACAACATGTGGCATATCAATGATGAATTGCTGAATCATAGCATTGAATATTTGTTAGGGTGCGAGTGGAGAGTAAACACTTCTCCTTTCAGAACCTTACTTTCTCTTGTATGTACCTATGTTATCCACGATATCATATTAATATGTATGGGGTCTCTTCTTTAGTGCAGGACCCTTCTAATCACTCCTTGGTAATTGGATAGGCCAGTGACATTCGACCATCCTCTGCTAAGCTTTTGATGTGTCAGTAACAATATTCAATTGTTTTGATTGCACCATCGTTTGTCTCAGACTCCCTTACCAACTTATGTCTTTGTCAAGAGTAAAAACAAAATTTGGATTCTATGGTAGAATCAATTGTAGTTTTTTTCTATTCTACTCCCCGTCAATGGATTGCATGAACAGGCGGGAACATTTGTTACTGTCATTCGAAAACGACAAAGGCAGTATATAAAAGATATTGATCGGCTTTTCATCTCCTACCGTTACAAGATTGAAATGCGATTGAAATTCCCATCGATTGGAAAATATGAAAAGTTGGGACAAGGGGTGAAAAGTTTTATTAATATAATTTAATGTTATATTATTATTTTGGTTAGATTATAGTTAAGTATATTCAAAGTGACATTATTGTATTATAGATCCTATTGTAATAGTGCCACTTTGCAAATATTTAATTGTGATTCTAATCAAAATAATGATATAATATTAAACGATATTACTTATTTAATAAATAAAGGTAAGAATTTTATTATTTAATTTAATAATCTTGTATTATTTTTAGCTCATGTAACTTTCCACTTTGAACTTTAATTGTCAAGCTTTAACAACCTTGCCATGGCGTCTTTTTGATCAAACCTGATATTCCTGATAACTAGGTCACATGATCGTCCCATTTCCGGATGACCTCATTTCATAATGCTTCCCCTCCTTCTCGATTCTTTATCCTGCAACCTTCAAAACAATCATTCTCGCCAAAAACATCAATTTCATAATTCATAATTTGCTTAAATAATATCGTTAGGAATTTCATCATAAATAATAACTGATTGAACAACGGTTAAAAACTATATTCGTTTCACATGAACACAACAGCTATAAACTATATTCATTTCATATGAACACAACGGCTATAAACTATATTCATTTCACATGAACACAACGGCTATAAACTATATTCATTTCATATGAACACAATGGCTATAAACTATATTCATTTCACATGAACACAACGGCTATAACTACCATGATGGAACAACGACTAACTTCACATGAACATGAAAATTTATTCTGGTTCAACGGCTATTTTTTAACTAAAGAGAAATTAGGGCAAAAATTGGGATGTAACTTGCTCGAGTCAAACAGTGGCACTGTCTGAGTTGATTGTTGTCCATGCAACAGTTATTGGAGGATGTGACTGTCTTGAGCGGGTTATTCATTTTGATGTTTGGCTCCCCAAACAAGCAACACACTTTCCTAAGTTTGTTTTGTCCTTTTCGGTGATGGGTATCCTTCCAAGCGATAGGCAGTAAGATAAAAAGAATATTTTTCAGACGATGTGATCACAAAGCAGTCTCAAAGAATCGCTTAAAAAAATCCTGTTATAAAGTTTTCAGAAAATGCATTCTACTGGTGTAAAGAAAATATCCACTATGTTGATCTTTCACATCACATATATATCTAAACACATTCACCATTTGTAGTGCCTTCAAGCAGCCCACAATCTGAGATCTTCATATCGAACTATGACTATTATTGAAACAGGTCTATGGTAGACACCACAACCAAAAAGCTTTGGTAAAAATGAATACTATATATGGAGACATAGGTGATGCATGATAACAGTTCTAAAACATTTCAAACTAATACAATTGGCAGATGTAAAACTACCTTCTCTGTGTTGTGTTTTTTTTTAAATTGGACGTCTCACATTTAAAAATGATGTCAATCATTGATGATGGACATTGTCTACATAGTCCTCATAGGCTGGAACTTTACTGTAGTCCCCTTGTTGCAATGTCTTTGGTAACTCTTTCTCTTCTTATGTGTTCTTCCAATGCTGCCATTGGAGACCGAGTAAGCTTTGTTTTTCTTTGTTACATTTGCGGTTGGCTCTGATACCATGTTGGTTTTCGGGATCGCTGCAAATGTACTAAGCTCTACCATGTATGTGGTATATGTTTTCCAACTGCAGCCTCTCCTTATATTTATAAGAGAGTGAGAGAACAAACATGTACCTTCATGGGACACGTCTGTTCATTATCATAATTAAACTCATATATATTGTTACATCCCAAATTTTTGCCTCATAAAAATAATCATGTAGCAGTTATATATTTCATGCGACTGGCGGTTAGATAGTTAAAATCAGTTGAATGTTACGATCATGAGAAATGGAAAATTTTGGTTGATCGTTTGATTCACATGAAGGTGACAAATTAATTGAAAACAATTATTATTATTTTTCTCAAGAAGTTATAAACGAATAGTTGCCATTGGTATTGTGGTTAGCTGTTGTGATAATTATGAAATACTTTTCTTTATGATATCTTGTTTAAAATTGAGAAATATGTTATTATCATGGAAATATTCTTTCTAGATGCAGGAGCAGATGAAGGGGGAAAGAATTGTTGAACGGGATTTAAGGAATGGGGCACCACCAAAAAGGTCCATTGTCAGAGTATCATTTATGGGCTCTAACCACCTTGGTGAAGGATTTATCGGCTAGGCAACACAGAGTATACCTTGGACAATCATGAGCTACCTGGTCGGTTATTAATTCAAGAGAAATATTAAACATTAAATAACATAGAAGAATTTGTTACTATGTATATGTGTGCGTGCACAATAAATATATTGATAAAACAAATTACACATGCTTTCAAAATTACACACATTTATATGTATGTGTACGTACAACTATAGGTAATAGCAAATAGCATGATGCCAACATGTATTTGATATATAAACCTTGAGAAAGTATAATTTTCATGTCTTTAATTTGCCTCCATGTCATTGAGCGATTGCCACCTTCATATTGACATTGTTCATTTTTAATTTCTAAAAGATTGGAAGGGTTACTTGTGAGTGATAGATGGCCATGCACGTCACTCCTTTTTCTTGTAACTGATGGAGTGTGTGGGAAGATTTTATTTTAAACATTCCCCGCTGGCGGAGGAAGATTCTCTTTTCCTCCTCTATTTGCATTGTTGGCTATGAGTTTTATCTAGCAAGGAGTCTACCTTCCAACCACAATTTTCCTTTGGGCAGTATATCATTATTCCCTGTTACACATCATGGTACCCCATGCGGCTGGATCAGCCACGCCATTTGCTATTGGTACAAAACTCATTCTCGTGTTCAAGCTTGTGATTCAAATTACGATCATTGAACACAATTACCATTCTTAGGTCATGCAAACATTTGCTCAAGCTTTATTTTCATATGTTCTCTATCTTTTCTGTTTGTTTCAAGATGGTTACCTACGATGATATTGAATGACTGTAATGTTAATATGCATCCTTGATCATGGATGAAGCAATACTGGCCATAACCAAAGGCTTTAAATATAATGATTCAGAAAGTATAAGAACTATCATCTTATTTTAATTTTCTTCATGCATATCGGGTGCTGGAAATCATACAGACCTGCACCAACATGAACAATTGTCACCATTAAATTTGTTTAGAAATCACATTTTAAAATGCGTATAGTGTACATTATATATGGAGCTAGTTCTGATATAATTCATGAGGCATTGATTTGACTTATACAATGGTATTGTCCATATGCCATTGAGATACGAATCAGATTTGAAGAAGTAATTCTGATTGATAAGTTGAATGCAATATATACACAGAAGTCTCCCAAGATACATCCAAGACTAGAAAGGTCAAGCATGAATGGGTGTGGAGGAGAAGTATCCTTGCAAGAACAAAATGGATGTCAGTAACGAGGGTAAATGAATGATTAAAACTACTTATACTGAGTCAGCTCATGGTTGTACAAAGTATATTTTGGTTGTCAAGTCGAGCGGTGGGTGGTCAGGCTTATACAATGCCCATCTAAATGCTTGACCAAGGTAGGTTAGTGGCATGCTTGTCGCAATTGATCACTACAGGTCAGAGTGCTAGCTAACAGAGGTGAGGTTGATGGAGGATATCCACGGCCTTGTTTGCTGCTTAGCCGACACTAACATCGAGATGCTCAGGTGGGGTAAGGAGGGCCTTTCTCGTATGTGATTGCATGGGGATAAGTTAAGGTCCGTGGTTGGGAGGTTAAGCCCATGTCAGTGCTTCTTCTCTTCACCAGATGTTGAGGCTTGCGCAACACATTGACAGATCTTAATTTCATGTTATCCTTTGAGATGTTTATATATATGTGTGTGTGTGTGTCTGTTTCATCATAATATTCCTATCAAATGTAATTGTTAAAGTTAGTTATGGATGTTATAATAGTTTTTCTTTCATGTAAATTAGAAAAAGTTTATTGCTTTACTTGTGTTTACTTATTCTTGTTCAATGAATTCAGTTGATAGTTTTCTTTCTAAAGGAAGTAACGAATATAACCACCTTTATGTCATTATGTTATGAAAATCAGTTTAATCTTAGAATATGTTCTCTAATTTCCAGCCTATGAAATTTGATATGTTACATATGGTATTAGAGTGTTGGGTTCAACTTTGAACCTTGGGCTCATCAATTAACCATTAGGAAAAAAAACCTGAAATTCAGATTTAAATGTTTGCAAGATGTATATCTAGAAGACTCCTCGCAAGAAACTCCAACACCCCATATTCTTTTATCTAATAAAGAACATGCCAAAGCATGAGTATTCCTATTGCTCCATACCCCAGGATGATGAAACCCTAGCACAAGCTTTGCAGCGAATAAAGAAAGAAAGGGTTAGATGAACTCCTGCCAGGAAGGCAATATTGAGAAACAAACTAATCGAGGCATGGAATGCCCGACAAACTGATCCTATTGATTTTTCATAAAACATGTGCAGGGCAAGACAAGCCCAAGATTGAAACTGAATAGAATACCCGAGAATAGGGTATCTGAATTGCAATTAACAGATTCCTTTTGTTGTGTCCCCAGAAGAGGAGATTTTGTTATAAATAAAGTTGTTACAGATGTAATTGACAAATTTTGATGAATATAATAAAATAAGCAATTAGCAAAACATCTTTGTTGTCTTTGCATCCTATACATCCAAGTGCGAGCATGATATTGAATTAAGAAAATTTTGTACATTACAAGAAACTTTAAAGGAAAAGACATAGGAAACACGAACAACAATGGAAACATTGTAGACAATGAAGTGACTAATGATACCAATCCTCAGATTCTTGCAGATCTATTGCTTCAAGTCTTGCAAGACATGCAAATGAAACTTGAAAACATGGAAAAGAAAATGAATGAATTGGCAGCCCAGGTTAGGAGAGGCCAAGAGGACACACTCCTCGCTTCCACCTTGAACTGAACTTGAGAATTCTAGTCACAGCGAAAGTGGTACCCAAGCCTTGCGCACCCAAGTTGAGAAACGAAAGAAACTAGAGATAGCGACTTGTCCGCAGATATTGAAAAGATCAAACCACCTAGGTTCTCGGGCTCCAAATTTGGGGAGGATGTAGAGGCTTGGTTAACTGAAATGGAGCAGTAATTTGAAATCAGGAGTTTTTCTGAAACTTCCAAAGTAGTATGGGGAATATACCACCTTTTAGGTGAAGTAGCTACTTGGTGGGGAAACACTAAGATAGAACTCAATATTAAGACAATTGAAGTTACATGGGGCAAGTTTATCTCCATATTTAAGAATTGATGGTTACCACAGACCTTCTACGATAAGAAATTGTAAGACTTTGGCAACCTTAAGCAACGTGATTTGCTTGTATACAAGTACTGAGAAAGGTTCACTTGACTACCGAAGTATGTACCCCTGTACCAGCAAGACAAGAACCTAAAAGTTTGAAAGTTCGTTATGGGATTGAACAATAGGATTGGGGGAGTAGTGGATGTCCTCGCTTCACGAACTATAGAAGAAGCTCTTGAGAGAGCTGTTCGTTAGGATCTTAAAATAAAAAGGGATGACTTTATTTGGGATAGTAAGAGGCAAACTGGTTGGAACAGAGAAGGTTCAGATTTAGGGCCACACATAAGCATTTTAAGAACTTGAAGACTAGTAAACTAGAACGCAAGGGAAATGGTGGCAAAGAGGTCAAGGGTAACTCCAACTTTAATGGGGGTAATAAAGGAAATGAAAAGAAAGTACCACCTTTTGGGTATTTTACATGTGGTGGGGACCATTTTGCCAACAAGTGCCCTAGCAAGCCAAATACCAACAAGCCACCTTGACCCCTATTACCACCACAACAGACCATCTATTAGCAGAGGATTCATGTAGCACAGGATAATCGACAGGTAAAGTAGTAGGTGGGTCCGATAGAAACTCTGGGTAAGATCTATGGACACCCTATTTCTATACTAATTGATACAGGGGCAATTGAATGTTTTATATCCCCAAAATTATTGAGTAGATTTCCTAATAGAAATAGTTTTATGGCAAGACCATGGGCCATTGAATATGCGCACCAATCAAGGGCTAAGGTAGAGTAGTGCCTGTTTGAGGCCCGAGTTGACTTTCCAAACTTCTCTACAGACGTGAATCTATATGTAACACCTCTTGGATCCTATGACATCATAATGGGTATAAATTGGCTTAGTGAACATAAGGCTAAGGTGGATTGTCTTGCCAAGAGAATAGAATGTCTAGATGACCGAGGAAATTCTGTGAGCATTAAAGGAAATTTTTGTGAAATTAAATCTCGCCAGATCTCGGCTATGCAACTTAAGAGATGTAGTAGGAGAGGGTGTGAAATCTTTGTAGTCAAGTTAGAAAGTCTAAAGGAATTAAAAAAGAATATTCACCAGAGTGCCCGCACTGTGGAGGATGGAGAAATTCGAGGGAACTCGAAGGAATCCTTTGAGAACAAGTATCCATATCTTAAGAAATTTCAGGATGTGTTTCCAAAGGAGCTCCTTGGTCTGCCACTATCTAGGGTGTTCGATTTCACTATAGATCTGGTGCCTGGGGCAGAGTCTATATCAAGAGCACCCTACTAGATAACTACTATTGAATTAATGGAACTTCAAATACAACTCTAGGAACTATTAAATAAGAAACTTATATGACCCAGTGTCTCACCTGAGGGAACTCCAGTATTGTTCGTCAGGAAGAAGGATGAGACCATGAGGTTGTGCATAGATTATAGGATGCTTAATAGGGTGACTATCAAAAATAGGTATCCACTTCCCAGAATTGTTAATTTGTTTGACTAGACGAGAGGTGCAACTATATTTTGCAAGATTGATTTAAGATCTGGTTATCATCAGCTCCGCATTAAGTGAAGATATCCATAAAACTTCTTTCTGAACTCAATATGGCCTTTACAAAGTCACTAAACTTCTTTTGGGCTAACCAATGCTCTGACAGCTTTCATGACCCTTATGAATAGCACTTTTGAGGATTATCTGGATAAATTTGTATTCGTCTTCATTGATAACATTCTTAGCTACTCTCAAAATGAGGAGGAACATCAAAAGCACTTAAAAATAGTTTTGCAGAGATTGCGAGAGCATAGATTGTACATAAAACTATCCAAAGTTCTTTTTTTATCAAAAGGAGATTCAATACTTGGGGCACATTATATCAGCTCAAGGAATAGGCGTAGATCCTACTAAGATCAAGGCAATCAGAGATTGGCATGTACCTATAAATGTGATAGAGGTCTGAAGCTTCATGGGCTTAGCAAGATTTTATAAAAATTTTGTCAGAGATTTCTCCAGGATAGCACACCCCATCACCTCACTCCAAGGAAAGGGAAGAAGTTCATGTGGACTGAAAAATGTCAAGTAGCTTTTAATATCTAAAAGGGAAATTAACTACTGCATCAATACTTAGAGTACTTGATCCACAAGGCCAATTTGTAGTTATAACAGATACATGCGGGGAGGGATTAGGAGGTGTATTCATGATGGAAGATCAAGTTATTGCCTATGAATCTAGGAAGCTGAAAAATTATGAACAAAATTATGCCCCACATGTTTTGGAATTAGCAACCATTGTTCATGCCCTTTAGATGTAGAGGCACTCTTTGATAGGGAAACCATTTGAACTCTGGTCAGAACATCATGGCTTGAAATATATATTAACTCAGCCTAGCCGTAATGCTCGACAAAGAAGATGGCTAGAATTTCTAGCTGATTATGATTTCGAGATCAATAATATTATGGGCAAGGAAAACAAGGTAGCAAATGCTTTAAGCCGGAAAAGGCATATATCAGCTATGGTAGCTATAAATACCAGGCTTAGGGAGCAAGTATTGCAACACCTATTTAGAGACAACTTCCATAGGGAGGTTAGGCAAGTAGTTCACAAAGACCCTCAAGACCCCAATTATGGAGTTTACCAACTAGAAGAGGATGGACTTTTGAGATACAAAGGTAGGATGTATATATACCTGAAGTTCCAAAAGTCCGAAGGACAATTTTTAGGAGAATTCTACATAGCCCCATATTCTGGACATCCTGGGGTGACCAAGATGTTGGCAGATATAAAACCCTTGTATTTTTGGAATGGGATGAAGAGAGTAGCAGCAAAGTACGGGGCAAAATGCCTGGAGTGTCAAAAGGTCAAGGCAAAACATCATTATCTAGCAGGATTATTGCATCCAAATGAGGTTCCAGAATGGAAGTGGCATTCAATTACCATGGATTTTATTCAAGGACTACTCATGACCCGAATTAGACACAACACCATTAAAGTAGTTGTGGATAGACTAACCAAGGTGGCCCACTTCATACCAGGTAATTTAACAGATGGAGCACCAGAGATCACTCATAAGTTTGTTAGCGAAATTTTTAGATTTCATGGAGTTCCAAAAAAGATTATATCCAATAGAGATGTTATGATAACATCTGATGCTAGCAAACTTTATTTACACCTTTGCGAACCAAGCTAAACATTAGTTACATTTATCATCCAAAAATTGATGGCCAGATAGAAAGAGTAAATCAGGTTATAGAAGATCTCCTAAGAGTGTATTGTATGGATCGACAATACCAGTGGAAAATGTATCTTCCCTTAGTAGAATTTTCCTGTAACAAATCTTACCAATCCGCTATCAAGATGACACCTTTTGAGGCCCTATATGGCCGTAAATGTAGAACTCCTGTAAGTTGGAACCAAATTGAAGATAGAATTATCATTGTGCCAAAGATGCTATTAGAGATGGAAGAGCAGGTAGTTTAGATCCGTTAGAGACTGAAAGAGGCAAATGACAGACAAAAAAGTTATGCAGATGCTAAAAGAATACCTCAAGAGTTCGTGGTGGGAGAAAAGGTTATTTTAAAGGTAAAACCTTTCAAATTTGGGAAGAATGCCAAGCTAGCCCCAAGATATGTGGGACCCTTTGAGGTGTAAGAAGTTGTAAACTTGGTAGCCTATAGGATTGCTGGTGCAGGAGCACCTAGGCAAGCTAAGTGTGAAACCTAGGTATTTTCTTTATTTTTGGCTTGTAGTGATGCTAGCCACATCACTAGTCTAATAATAGGATCAACTAGGTCCTAAGTTGAGGTTAGATAGGTTAGAAGAGCCCCACAATGCAATATTGCTCCTAATTGCTCAAAATTGCTTATTTGGTTCAATAGAGAATTTTTGGTTTTTGAGGGCCAAATAGGGAAAGAAAGTGTTTTAGGGTCCTTATTAGGTGTTTTGGATCCATCTTAAGCCTTTTGGAAAATTTAGTAGCAAGTAGAGCAAGTTTGGATAGATAATTTGCAAAATTTCAAAAATTGCTCATTTCTTGCAAATTTGTCATTGACAACTTTTGTAACTTTTATGCAAAAAGAGAAACTTCTTTGTGGGAGACCTTCAACCACTTAAAGTAGTTAGAAACGTCCATGCCAAGCCTATATTAGGTCGAACTCAGCCTTTTCAAGAGGTTGGATGAAGGAGAAATGAGAGTTTACGAATTGTAATCAACATTTTTACTACATTACAGCAGTTTCTTGCTTTGAATGTTTTTCGTGCTTTGTACAGATTAGACTTAGGTTTTTTTGAGTTTGAAGTGTTAGTGGTAGTTGTCCTTCATTTCTATTTTTAGTTTTTGTGTTGTTACAGAGAGTTGTTTGTGTTTGAATAAATTATTTTGTAAGTTAGCAGGTTGTTGTTCTGAATTGGGCAGCTAATACAAAATGAAGTCTTAGGGTCTTTTCCCACCGTATAAAATGTACGGCCTCTTGGGATTTGGAACTAGACTTCTTGTACATTATGTACAGCAAAGGAGAGCCCATGGGAAGCACGGAAAGCATTTTTAAAGTGATGCCCTAGGCAAGCCAAATGCAACTTGGCTAGGAATCACAATTGGAAAAATGAGCTATGGAGGGGATTGAACATGCAAACACCTCAATCCGGCTGCACAACAAGTAAGGAGAAGGTTTAACCTTGCTTCAGTCCAAAGGAGAGGTCTTGGAACATTTTCCAAGGTGGTTTTCCATCACAACAGTGATAGAGCACTTGAAATCCTCATTCTTGGCCTAAAATTGTACTTTGGTTGTACAGATGGTTTGGGGGTTGAACAATCACAGAATCTTGAAGTTCTCCGAAAAGGGTATCCATAAATGTAATTTGTTTGCAAGGTTGTTAAGAAGTTTTTCAAGAAATCTTGTTTCCAGCTATTTAGGAGGGCTAATTCGTAGTAGCCTTTTTGGAGCAATTTGGTGTATTTTCCCTAGTAGATTGAATGCACCTATGAAATCAGCATTGATTAGGGTCATGGATATTAGAAGGAGTCTAAACAAACCCTAGATGAAGAACTAGCACCCTTGGGGCTATAGATGGACTTGAGGGTTAGTAGTGGACTGGAGCCGGCTAGGAAGAAATTTGATGTTACTTTGTTGGTGTGCCCCCAACTGAACGATTAGGATCTCTTGAGCAAGGTCCTAGTAAGCGTAGGGTGTGAAAAAGCCCTAGTGGGTCTAGTGGTTGACCTAAGGTAGCCTTGTGAGAGCTTGGGGTTTGGAAGCAAGGTTGGGGTGTTACATCAATTGCACTACCTCTAGCCCTTGCCAGGATGCATGATGTATTCCGTGTATCATATCTTAATAAGAATATCACTCCCCATGAGCATATAATTGATTGGAACATTTTGAAGGTACGAGATTCAAGGGTGGTGGAAATAGAGCCGCTTAGAATACTCGAGGTGTGTAAGCTTCGTTTATGAAATTGGGACATAACCTAGAGCAAGGTCCAGTGGGACTAGTATACTGAGGAAAATGCTACCTAGGAAGATTATGATGAGATCTTCCTGAAATTTCCCCACCTCTTCTCCAGGATTTGAACTATAAATTTTGTTGACTATCATATAAAACTATGCATTGTTTAGTTAAGTAGAATATTGTTCCTTTTATAATGTAAAGTTTATCGAGGACGATGAAACACAAGGAGAAGGGTATGCTACATGCCAATTTTTTGCCTCGTAAAAATAATCATGTAGCCATTATATATTTCATGTGACTGGCAATTAGATAGTGAAAATCACTTGAATGTTATGATCATGAGAAATGGAAAATTTTGGTTGATCATTTGATTCACGTGAAGATGACTTGTTAGTTGATTGTTACAAATTAATTGAAAATGATTATTATTATTTTTCTCAAGAAGTTATAAAAAAGTAGTTGTCATTGGTATTGTGGTTAGCCGTTGTGATGATTATGAAATACTTTTGTTTATAATATATTGTTTTAAATTGAGAAATATGTTATTATGATGGAGATATTCTTTCTGGATGTAGGTGCAGATGAGAGGGGGAAGCATTGCTAAATGGGACTTAAGGAATGAGGCACCAAAAAGGTATGAGCTAACCACCTTGGTGAAGGATTTAATGACTAGGCAACACAGAGTATACCTTAGATTATCATGAGCTACCTAGTCAGTTCTTAATTCAAGAGAAATATTGAACATTTAATAACATAAAAGAATTTGTTACCTTCTTTTTATAATGAAACTGTTGAGTGGTCGTTAGGATGTAACTATAGATTGACACCATGTTATTTTTTAGATCTATAGTTGCACCTACATGTATATATATGTATATGTGTGCGTGCACAATCAAAAATATTGATAAAAGGAATTACATGTGCTTTCAAAATTACGCACGCATATATGTGTGTGTGTGTGTGTGTGTACAACTATAGGTAATACCAAATAGCATGATGTGAATATATATTTGATATATAAATCTTGAGAAAGTATAGTCTTCATGTTTTTAATTTGGCTCCACATCATTTAGCGATTGCCACCTTCATATTGGCATTGCTCCTTTTTAATTTTTAAAAGATTGGAAGAGTTACTTGTGACGGAGGGATGAGCATGCACATCACACTCCTTTTTCTTGTAAGTGATGGAGTGTGTGGGAAGATTTTATTTTAAACATTCCTCGCTGCCAGAGGAAGACTCTCTTTTCCTCTTGTATTCACATTGTTGGCTTTGAGTTTTATCTAGCAGGGAGTCTACCCTCCGACTGCAATTTTCTTTTGGGCAGTGTATCATTATTCCCTATTACACATCATGGTACCCCAAGTGGCTGGATCAGCCACGCCATTTGCTATTGGCACAGATCTCATTCTCCTATTAAGGTTGTGATTCAAGCCGTGATCACTGAACACAATTACCGTTGACTTTTTGAAAAGGTTATAATTATGAATTTTCAAAAGGATTGAGATAGTGTTGTGACTTTTCAAAGGATTGTTATTATGAAAGATTTTGACTCTTTGAGAAGAAGGTAGAAAGTAGGAAGATAATCAAGTCCTTTGGTGCAAAACAAAAAACACTAGTAGAAGTATATTCCATTGTAAGGTCGACAAAGGGAAGTACCATGTGTATCGAGCAAGGATAAAGGTAAGGAAGGTATGAGTTATAAATTTATCCATTTATATTAACTCTTCATGATTTATGTTTATAGATAATTTATAAATATACATATGTATATGCATATACATATACAGATACATATGTATGAATGTATGTAAAGATGTTTTCTAAATGATTAATACACATAATTAATATTTTAAGATCAAGAGAGACCCTTTCAAGTGAAAAGAGTGATCTTAGTATGGCATTGTGTCCTTAATGTAGGTATGTGAGGTTAGTCTCCATCTGAGCGACATGAGTGAGGCTGATATAATCTTAATGCCGGAATATTCTGTTGATTTCAACCTATGCATATGTGATAAGGGCCCTGGACAAAGTTTCTTCTCGGAAGAACCTTAGAGGGAGCACTTTGAAGAAGACAGAGAAGTGACTGAGTATGGTAGTAGAATTGATGATATATTGTTCAATACTCGGAGATCCTCAGGAGGGTTATTAATCTTGATCTGGGGACATCTTTAAGGTTGGGGTTAGGATAGAGGGCAGAATAGTATGATTAGGCTTATCATTGTTTAAATTCTGACATATTTTTTATGTGAGTATTACTTGTCCGAAGCTAACTCTAATAATAGGCACTTTACACAACATCATCTCTGAATTACTTGTGACAATAACTGATGTTTTTTGAAACTCACTAATGTAAGCCTTCAAACTACCGATTCATTTTAGTTGAGCTAAGTTTTTGAAATACAATTCAAAATCTCTCCTGTCAAAATGCTTAACCGGCCTATCCACAAACTCTTGATAGGTGGTGATGTGGTCATGCTACAAGATGACCAGCCCATGATACCATCAATTATGGGCTTAGCCATCCAAGTGTAAACCAATGAATTTGATGCCATCTTCTTCAGCCATAGGATGTAATGTCAAGAGGCTATCTAGCTTGTGAATCGTAGCTGATGCTGTCACTTTATTACTGCCATCAAAACTTGGAATTGATAATTTATTGATAGCATGCTAAAGATCACTGCTTTTATTTCTTGGCTTCCTAACTTGCGTTGCTGTGTTGTGATCCCTCTTTTAAGACATAAAAACTATCAAAATTTAAACGATCCTTATTCTGTTGGGGCAATGCATCCCGCTTCACTTGTATTGCAAACATATTATTTGTGAAAGTCAAGCCCTCTTCCCCTTCCACAGTACCATCCTATGAATCTGGTCCGAGGAAAGTGGGACATTTGGGTTCGTCATAAGTCCTTGTATGCATTCTATGAAGTCTAGGTGACCCAAGGATGTTACCATGCTCCTCCTATTCATTATTCTGCCCCCTGGGTATTAATATCTATTGGATGGTTGTAGTAAGCTGCTGAAAGACATTATCAACTTGCTGCTGTCCAGCTGCCAATCCTTTGAAAATATCTACGGCTTCCCTATTGCCATTGTTACATGGATTCCTAGGTGAACTGCCACCCTCTCTTGTTACCCATAGTGTCCAATGGTGATTCTTGTTTTTGTTCCAGCTGTGGTTTTGTATTCTTGTAGGTGTAATACTTGTAGGGTGCAAATCTTTGTGGCTTCATATAATACCCAACTTTGTAGAATTGACTAAAATTACTCTTATACCACTGTAAGAGCCCTGATGACTCTACCCTTGTTCTACTTGTTATGCCCTCAAATTTTAATGTAATAATGTAATTAAATTAGTTAATTAATTGGTCAGAGAATTTAAAATAATACAATAAAATGACCTTTAATTAATAAATATGGGGCCCAAACTAATAAAGTAATAAACTATTATTAATGTCAACCTGTTGTAAATCTCTAGATGCTTCTTAGATGCCTTTATAAGGAGATGGCTAGGCATTATAAGTTATCATGGATTGGACTTTATTTGTCTTTGTGTTTCTAGAGGTTGAAGGTCGAGGAAGTTGTGGGCAGTTTCGAAGGTGGAAGATCCTTCCTATTTTGCCTATCATAGTTTTAGTGGTGTAGTGCCACCCTATTCTACCATTGGAGGTATCCTTTAGATATCTCACTTTGTGTGCCAGATCTGCTATTGGTCGTCATTTGGCGATTGTTTTGTGTCTGCTTGTAATGTGCCCGTTTTTGCCAGCATTAGAGTTTCAGGGATTAGCCTATTATTGTGGTCCTCGTAGGCTAATTATTGTGGATAGAGGGTCTTCTGAGGAGTGGCTTGGCTTGGGAGGGTTTTATCTTCTCCACAATTCAATAAGCTGCAGGTTGGTCTTCGTGTGGTTCAGGTTGGACTTTGTTTGGGCGTAGTTTTGTGTACTTACTATTTGTGGTAAGGTGGGTGTTGATCGAGATGGATCCTTTCTATTTTTGAAGTGCATTTGGTCACATGGAGAAAAAATGGGTATGACTCCTATTTCAAACAACATATTTAAATTATGAGTATTTTGGGAGTTATTATATTTTTAGTGGCCAAAGTATTATTAAATTATTAAATGGCTTATTATAAAGTTATAATTTAACTTTATAATTTCACTTAAGTTGAGGGTTGAGTTATCATTGGAAAGAGCCATTCATTAATTAGTTAAGTCAAGTCAAGTGAAAGAATCTAATGGAAGCTTCTAATTAATGTTGTGTGGTGAAGCTTCTTGAGTGAAGTTGCATTTTGGCAACAAAAAGGACATCTGGAGGTTATAAATACATGAACATTTATTGAGAAAAACAATGCTTGAATATTTATTTTGTTTTGTTGCCTTTGTGGCTTGCTGAGGTTTTGAAGTTTGTGCCCTTGCTGATGTATAAGGTTTTGGAGTTTTAGAATTGAGCATTGATCCTGTAGCTGAGGTATTGTGGATCAATTTCTTAAGGTGTGCATCGTCCATTTCCGTCATTATTGTTTCTTGTAAGAAAGTGTGTGAAATTCTGAGATGTAATTTGATTCAATGCTGATGTAAATTGAATTGGATTAATCTCTCCATCTGTTTTGGTTTCTCCGAATTGTGGTTACTGTTTAATGGAAAATTAGTGATCAGGGGTCTGAACTGTGATGTTGGATGGATAACACCATTGGAGTTCAGCATTATGATTAAATCTGTTCTGAATCACAATTAATTATGGGCGATTTTCTGCTGGAGTTTATGCCAAATTGTTTGGGCGTGGTTATCTGCGGTTAATGTTTGATGGATAGACCTGCGGGCATTTTCTTAAGGGTCCGAGCTGCAATTTTTAGGGCCTGCAACCCATATCTGGAGCTTGCAATTTAATTCAGGCAGCCCTGCTATTCTTTTCATGGCTTGCGTTTTTGGACAAGTGGAATATTTGACATTGGCTGATCAAACCACACTTGCAAGCGACTCTTATTTTATATGAATAGGTTCCATTCTTCTATTTGGAATTATATTTACTATTTTATACTTGTCAATATACTTTGCAAATAATTTCAGAAAATTAATATGGAGTACTTCAGTTTTTTTGAAGTTACAAGGCATAGTAAATAAAATGCAAATCTATCATTGCCATTGAATTGAGCTTGGTCATTGTTAGTGTTGTTCAAAAATTGCCTAATCTTGGTGAATGTGATTAAGCAAGCCTTGGAGTTCTTTTTAGTAGTGTTGGCATTTTATGCTAAATGTTTGACATAATGTCAAAAGTTAGAAACATTAGTATTTGTTAGAGCTATAGCCAGGCAGGGTTATTACAGTTCTCAGATCTTGTCCAATGCATATGTAATATGTAATCAAATATTTTCATTATTTGGAGATTAATGTATTTGTGTCCCTGACGTTTTGGCGACTATTTTTGTAGTTTGTTGTGTGTACGGATCTACTAAATCATGTTGGTGAATATCTGCGAATGTAATGTTTCTTCTTTGGTGACTATTTGGATATCATTATGTGTTTACTTGTGACAACAAATACTATTTCTAGATTTTCTCTTACATAACTTCATTGGCCATAAACTCATAATTGTGTTTCCGTACAACTTGGTTGTACTATTACATACAACCTGCCACATCCCATGCCTTACATGCTTTTCCTCTCACTGTACATTCACCGTATTGCTACTTATGTCCTATCATACTTCTTGCCCATTGTTGTACAATGCCCCAAATCATAGTATGAGTATGATCAATTGCGTATCCTCTATCACCCCTCATCGTACGCCGTTGCACTCATCTCACACCATGTAGTATTCGGTTGGTATTGTATGACCAAATCATGTTTCAACCATATGCACTGTTCATATTGTTAGCCCTTACTGCCTCCCTCTGTGCCTAGAACATACGACCAACTAAGCTCTCATGTACATACCCTCTTTTCGTTGCTGATTATGGGGTTATTCTTGTCCAGTTTCCATATGGTTGCATAGGAGGAACATCATAGTGGTATCAGAGCTAGTGATCCTGTGAACTTGTCAGGTATTGAGAACAAATAATGGTGTCGAGTGATGGTTTGAGTGAAATGTTGAGAGAGTTAAGAAGTCAACAAAAGCTCTTGATGGGCACAAGATCGTTGATGACGACTTTCACTCCTAGGGTCGAGCATTAGGATTTGCAAACACCCACTTTGGCTGGGTCATTGAAGAAAATCAAGTAGGATGGGGTAATTGCTGGATGGGAGAAGGACATATCTTTGAAAGATTACATATAATTGCAAACAAAGTATCCATTGTCTAAGCATTACAGTTTGAAGCAGGAGATTGGCAAGTGGCTGTAGGATTAACTGAGGTCCACAACTTCAATACAACCATAGAAGGATATTAATAAGCAAGAGATTATAATTGTCCCTTAAAGTGGGAGAGCAACTAAAACCTCGAGACAACCACGAGGTTGATGATGGAGAAATCGTTCAGGTCAAGGAACAAGAAAAAAATAGCAGATTTGAAATAGGATGACAACCAAGCCAATGTTTAAGTGGACCTTCATAATATTCAATATTGTTAGTGTGTGGAAGGAGAGCAAGGCTACAAATCTTCAAGAGAGTATGGACAATGATCTGGAGATCCATAAATAACATCATGAACCTAGCGCATGAGGTGTAGCTTGTTTGCAAGAACAATTGCTACTGTTGATTGAGATTGAGTCTATCCTCCAGTGGTGCTCAAGGCGTGCATAACTGCAATCTTTCCATTTGAGGAAATTACTTATGAGAGGAACAAGGCTTGCCTAAGCTTTGAGGTTCCAGAAGAGGTTGATGAACATAATGGCATTGATGTAGTTTATGATTGGCATCTCATTGATCTTGGTGATTCCAGTCATGACAATGTTTCTATCAGAGTGGTACAACCGAAGTTTGATGACAATGTGTTGCAACAAACGTTGATGCCAATTCACTTGTCTCGCTTGCTCGTTTGCTTTGGGAGTTGATGACCTTTCGTCTGATGACAGATTGCTTGAGGGCAAACAATCTTTGGGCAGTGAGGATTTGTCATGTCCTCAAATTTTAATGTAATAATTAAATTAAATTAATTAATTAATTGGTCCCATAATTTAGAATAATATAATCAAGGACCTTTAGTTAATAATTTTAATTAATAAATATAGGGTCCAAATTAATAAAGTAGTAAATTATTATTAATGTCTGCCTATTGTAAATCTCTAGACAGTTCTCGGTGTTAATGTTTTAGCATCAGTAGAAGTAACTGATGTCTATCTAATATGGTAGTTTATATTTATGCTGTTACTGTTATTCATCAAAACACACACACACACACACACATATATATATGCTTGGATTAATATAAACTCATAGCATAATCCTTAAAACTAATGACTATTGGCAGTATGGCATTATTAATATTAATGCCGTAAGTATAACTTGAACCGGCACTAAAATAAGTCGAAGGTTTATTTTGTTAGTTTGAAAACATACCATCGAAGAGGCATGTCTCTAGGCCATGTAGAGCCATGACTCTACGGTGGTTGTGGCTCTTTCCTTTTATAAATAGATGAGCAGATCGCTGTGGATAAACATCAATACACGACATAAGACACCCAGCGATCTGCAAATATATATCAGTCATAAGACTCTCAGCAATCTGAAAAATATTACAGTATTATATTTCAATCTATTTTCATCAAGGACTAACGTGCAGGAACATCAGGACAGTCAGCTTACTGTTCACATTATTTGTACAGACTCAGAACCAGTTCAGACTAAGGTCATACTTATTTGAAGCCATTATCTGCACTTCTATAATACAATTAAGACCATCTATTGTTCCATCATTTATTGTAATTGTTTTATCTATCAAAAGATCCTCAAAATTTAACATGGTATCAGAGCTATTCTGATAAGAGAAACTATTACAAAATAAAGTCTGAAATCTCAAAGTTTAAAAAGAAAGAGGCTAAAATCATATTGTTAAAATGGTGAATCATGTGAGACTCGAAGATAGGTTTGAGGATGCATCTAATTTCTCTTCATGGAAAATTAGAGTATTAATAATATTAAGAGAAATGGAGTTAGAGCAATATATTGAATCAAATCTACCCATGCCTGAAAATGAATCAGAAAAAATAACTTGGAAGAGACATAATAATAAGGCAATGAAAATCATTATAGATTCTGTAAAAGATCATATTCTTCCATCCATATCTAATCTTCAGAGTGCATTCAAAATGTTCTCCACTATTCAAGATACATTCGAAATCAACAATACTAGGAGATTATTAACTCTAAAATAAGATCTACTATATATAAAGATGAAAAATAGAGAATCTATAACTTCATATTTTTTAAGAATTTCTGAAATAAAGGATCAACTCACAACTATGGAAAATCGAGTTGATGACAAAGAACTCAGCATGATCGCTCTAAGAGGTCTTCCTCATTCATGGGAAACATTCATTCGAGGTTTAAAGTCTCGACCCGAACTTCCTAAATTTGATCTATTAAAGAATGAATGCACACAAGAAGAATCTAGGTTAATTTCAAGAGAACTAATTACCAATCAAGAGGGAGAAATTCAAGCACTTCATGTGAAATCAAACAAGAAAAGAAAATTCAAGTATACCAAAAGGGAATCTAACAAAAATCACAAATCAAACAAGCAACGTGATTGGTCCAAAGTTAGATGCTTTAAATGTGATAAAATTGATCACTCTCATATGTTCCGCCCCGAAAAGAAGAAAATACAAGCAGCCTTAGCAGAAAGCGAAGAGAAAGAAGGAAGAAAAAACTATGCCTTTTACTTAGCTCTTTCAAGTGAAATAAATTTTAACCACAACACTTGGATCATAGACAGTGGAGCATCTTGGCACATCACCTATTTTAAAGACAAATTTGAAACCTTCTCTAAACAAGCCTCAGAAGAAGTTACCATTGGAGATCACTCTACTTATCCTATTAAAGGAATTGGTTCCTATTCAATACAACTAAATTCAGGAATTACACTGCAACTCAAAAATGTTTTATATGTACCAGGAATCAAGAGAAACCTGGTCTCTATTTTTTGTCTTGTTGATCAAGGCTTCAGAATTACATTTCAAGAAGACAGAGTTCTATCTTGGCCCAAGAACTCTAACATTAAGAAAGCCATATTCATTAGATTTAGAGATGGAAGTCTGTATAAAATTTGTAATAATTAGAATCTGAACCTAGCTCTTACTCATGAAACTTCAAATTCTATTGAAATTTGGCATAGGAGGTTAGGGCACCTTCACTATCGAGCATTATCATCTATAGGGAAAATTGTAAAAGGTTTACCTAATCTAAAATTTGATCATTTAAGTATTTGCAAAGGATGTGCTTTATGTAAGAATACTAAGCAATCCTTCCCTAAAAGTGATCATAAATTCCAAACCCATTCTTGAACTAGTTCACATAGATCTTTGTGGCCCCATGTCAATACCCTCAATGGGTGCCTCTACCATATAATTTTTATTGATGATTACTCTAGAAGAACCTAGATCTATTTTCTAAAACAAAAGTAATCAACTAAAGTCTTATCCAAATTCAAAGAATTCAAAGCCTTAGTTGAAAACCAATCAGGACAAAAGATTAAAACCTTAAGGTCAGATAATGGGGGTGAATACATATCTGATATTTTTAAGAACTTCTGCATTACTGTTGGGATTAAGAGGGAGTTTTCTGTACCTTATGATCCTCAACAAAATGGAATTGCTGAACTAAAAAATAGGTCTATAGTTGAATCAACCAGAGCTATGTTGCACGATCAAAATCTTCATTATGCATTTTGGACTGAAGCATCTAACACAGCAGTCTACATTCAAAATCGATGCCCACACTCAGTATTAGAGAGCACCACTCCAGAGGAAATATTCACAGGCATTAAACTTGACCTAAGTCACCTAAGAATATTTGGATGTCTAGTCTATATCCACATACCAAAAGAGAAAAGAACAAAATTAGAACCTTCCGAAAAGAAGGGAATATTTATTGGATATAGTGAAACCACGAAAGGATACAAGATCTTCATTCTAGGTCAAAGAACAATTGAAATTAGCAGAGATGTGAAATTTGAAGAAGACACAGCTTTTAAAATTTCCAGAAACAGTGATGAATTCAATACAAAATCTATTTTTGAAGAAGAGGAACCTATAGAAATTGAGAGGGAGAATGATTCTAAACCTTCATCTATGTCTAATCATAGAGATTCTAAAAACATCAATAATAATAATAATAAGAGACCTCTTTGGGCTAGGAAAATAATAGAAGAAAATCAGGTTGAACCAGATGAAGTAATTCAAGAAAGCAAAAGGACTAGAAATCAATCATGTTATGTTGCATTCTTAACTGAACTTATAAAATCAGAACCTTCTAATTTTAAAGAAACACTTTAAAATCAGTCTTGGAAAGAAGCAATGATTGAAGAATATAACTCTATATTAAAAAATGATGTATGGGATGTTGTACCAAGACCAAAGAACAAATCAATTGTTTCTTCCAAATGGCTGTTCCATTGAAAAATACAAAGCTAGATTTGTAGCTCGAGGGTTCTCTCAGAAAGAAGGTATTGATTATGAAGAAACATTTTCTCCAGTTGCCAGATATACCTCAGTCAGAACCATCTTAGCAATCGTAGCATCCAAAGGATGGAAGGTACATCAGATGGATGTCAAAATAACGTTTCTTAATGGCAAGATTGAAGAAGTCTATATTGAACAACCAAAAGGATTCAATACTCATGACAACAAAACACATGTTTGTAAATTAAAGAAAGCACTTTATGAACTCAAACAAGCTCCTAGAGCTTAGTACGAAAGAATAGACAACCATCTATTAAAGTTAGGATATTCCAAAAATGAAGCTGATCCTAATCTATATTTCAAAACTGATGGTGATGATATGATTATTCTTGTGTTATATGTTGATGATTTACTGATAACAAGTGATGTACCTCTTATAAATAAATGCAAATAAAAGCTCTCAACAGAATTTGAAATGAAAGACTTAGGGCTACTTCACTACTTTCTGAGATTAGAAGTCTGGCAATAAGATAACTGCATTATTCTGAATCAGGGAAAATATACAATTGACATTTTAACAAAATTTGGAATGATGGAATGTAAACCAACAGCTACTCCTATGGAAGTAAATTTACACAAATTGAAAGATGATATGAACAAATCTGAACCTATAGATTCCACTTACTATAGACAGTTTATTAGATCCTTAATGTATTTAGTTAATACTCGTCTTGACATATGCTATGCTACTCACTTGAGTCAGTTTATGTGTGCACCAAAGAAGATACATCTACACGCAGCTAACTACATTTTGAGATATCTAAAGGGTACTATTGGAATGGAAATCAAATATGATAAAGTTAATATTGAACTTCATGTATATTCAGATTTTGATTGGGCTGGCAGCTCTATTGAATATAAGAGTACTTCAGGATATTGCTTTAGTCTAGGATCTGGGATGGTTTCTTGGTCCAACAAAAAACATACTTCAGTTGCATTAAGTTCCACCAAAGCAGAATACATTGCATCTTCTTTAGGTGCTAGAGAAGCGGTATGGCTATGGAAATTGTTAGTAGATTTGTTTAAAAGACCTTTGAAGCCCACTGTGATTCATTGTGATAATCAAAGTTGCATCAAGTTTTCAAACAATCCAGCCTTCCACAATCGCTCCAAACATATTGAAATTCCTTTCCACTACAGTCGAGATATGGTGAATCGAGGAATCATTCAACTTGAGTACATCTATACTAATGAGCAAACAATTGATATATTTACCAAGCCTCTTGCTAAAGTGAAGTTGAAATACTTCAGAGAAAAACTTGGTATGATTAATTTGTAATATTGAATATTAAATTAAATTTTAATTCATGTGAGTTTATGCTTCTATTTTGTTGTTTAGTAGCATCATATACATAATGAAAGGTGACGATCTTTCATGAACATATTTATTCAGAAGGTAATTATTTACAAGGTGACGATCTTGTAATAATAGAACTGTTATCATGGACATCTCTAGACATTGCTTCAAGCAATTAGAGATCATGAAAACTTATGTTATTATTGTGGACATCTCTAGACATTACTTCAGGTAATTAGAGATCATAGATAACGAATTTATCATGGACATCTCTAGACAATGCTTAAGTGCAAGTAGAGATCATGAGTAACATATTTTCATGGACATCTCTAGACATTGCCTAAGTGCAATTAGAGATCATGAAATTTTATATATTTTCTATGGACATTTCTAGACATTAGTTAAGTGCAAGTAGAGATCATAGGAAATTTTTGTTTATGATACTATTTCAGGTGACTAGAGAATATAATGTACATTGTGATAGTATTAATAACTTGGTGATATCATGACAATTTTTGTTATCTGACTTTTACTGATTTATTGCAGTATACTAATGGTGTATTACTTCTCCTTTGCTAAAGACAGAGTGTTAATTTATGCTGTTACTGTTAATCATCAAAACATATATGTGCTTGGATTAATATAAACTCATAGCATAATCCTTAAAACTAATGCCTATTGGCAGTATGGCATTATTAATATTAATGCCATAAGTATACTTGATCGGCACATTAATAAGTCAAAGGTTTGTTTTGTTAGTTTGTTAGTTTGAAAACATACCACTGAAGAGGCATGTCTCTACGTGGCCTTTGGCCACGTAGAGCCATGACTCTACGGTGGTTGTGGCTCTCTCCTTTTATAAATAGATGAGCAGATCGCTGTGGATAAACATCAATACATGACATAAGATTCCCATCGATTTGCAAATATATATTAGTCATAAGACTCTCAGCAGTCTGAAAAATATTTCAGTATTATATTTAAATATATTTTCATCAAGGACTAACGTGCAGGAACATTAGGGTAGTCAACATATTGTTCACATTGTTTGTACAGACACAGAACCAGTTCAGACTAAGGTCATACTTATTTGAAGCCATTCTCTGCACTTCTATAATACAAGTAAGACCATCTGTTGTTCACTCATTTATTATAATTGTTTTATCTATCAAAAGATCCTCAAAACTTAACACTTGGAGGCCTTTATAAGGACATGGTTGGGCATTGTGTTGGTTCCCAAAACTGTAGATTGGAATCCTACAAGCCTTGCCTGCTTGATGTTGGGATATTTAACCGGTTAAGGCCAACTTGACAGGATTGATCAATGCGATCCAAATCCCCTGCGCTTCTGGCTCTGCAAAACCAAGGTGGGTGGTCCTGATCCTGGATGAAACACTTAGATCCAAGAAGCTTATAGCAGATTGATTGGAACACGAATGTATTGAAAGTTTTCCTAACGACAAGAATTATAGAAAAACTTTAAATGTAAAAATTGTGAATTAATAAATAAATGTGATAATGTTTTAAATAAAGAATGAATACGACAAATGAATATATTAATTCCTCAACGGTAAGAAATGAAACAGTTGCCAGCATATGGAATATGAATCAAGAACAATATAAAGACCAATGCTTAATTAATTGGACAATTAGAGTCAATATTATAAGTTGAAACGCACAACTTTATAAAGTTCAATGTATTTAAACTATAAATAATTTTAACAATTCAGACACGACGAATCAATTATATGAACGCAATTTTAAACTAGTCTAGGATGCACTTTAATTCCTGCGATATGGAGACAAACTAGACATAAATACGAAAACAATTAAGTATTTCACAATATCTATGTTTATCAAGTTTAAAATGCAATAATAACCCAATCCACTTTTTCGAACATTAAAACATTTATAGAATTTAAAAATAATTATAAAGAACACAATTTAATAATATTTCAACTCCAAAATTTAAAATAAATGATTATGTCGGAAATAAAATCGCAATAAAGGCACTCCTTACAGATGATCTATCTACTGCATTTCAATTCCGGAATCGCATATAAATTTGCTCGGTAATTCAGTCCACGGGCTTTGTTCAAGAACTCATTTCTTCGCCAATTGAAAATATAATACATCATAAGTGCAACATAATATATAAAATTTTAAAATATGAATATGAATTATATCCTTTGTTATTTTACATTTCCTATTTATAAAGGAATAAGGGACATTGGTTGCCCTTTCAAGCACCACACCTCTTCATAATTAAAACTAACCAAAATTCAATACCTAATATGACTTTAATTATATCAAAATATAACTGACGACTTAATGATTCCTGTGTCTTATATCCTCCATTGACATTAATCCACGACTTTTGCATCCAACATTTGAGCATGTATTCATCGGTTCACAATATGTGTGTTTCAATTTCCTTAGAAACTTCCATGCTCATGCACATACCTCCAGACACTATATTTCTACACATGCTTCTTCCCACATACATCCTCATCAGTGCGAGGACTTGGTTCAAACTCCTTGTTCCCATGGTGATTCTTCATCTTGCAACAACACATAACAACATTAGATGTCAATGATTAAAAAAGACAAACATCCTTGGCTCTCCATTATCGTGGATGAGAGACAACTCATGAACTGCGTGAAATACCAATTTCTTCAACACAAACATTTTCCGGCATATGTAGCCTTCAAAGGCCTCCAACCACCATGCAACTCTGGATACTGGGTTATTCGGGAGCATGACTTCAACACATAACTAATGCTATGGTGAAGAAAAGACCAAACTTTAACTTTTTGACGCTTTCCCTGATTCAGAAAATCATTTATTTATTTTGAGTGCATCTATTTAATAATCCAAAACTGCTACGAATGTGGTTAGTGAGCCAATCTTCTATGCACCCAAATAGTGGCATCTATGTTTTATTTTCTGTCATTGTCTCCAAATTAGTTGAGAATTTGATGGACTTACTAGAAGTAGACATATTGCTCATTTGAGATGCACCTAGAGACGGTGTTGGTATGGTTGCGGGTGCCTCTGAAGACATATCTGAAAGTGGCCTTGAAAGTTTCAGTTCTTTAAAACTGCTTGACCAACAATTCCTTGTGATAGGTACTTGAGAAATACGTACTCTTCCTTTATCAATCCACATGTCAGCAGATTGAACAACCTCAGGAATCGGTTTTGACAAATATAATTTTACCACACCACCCGGCTGAGAGAAATTGCACCTTTTGTTCCAACTGACTGTAATATTGCTGCTTTGCTTCTGTGATATCCCCTTTCTCTTTGATTTCCTGTATAATTTCTTATCCTTGACCTGCTGCTTGGAATTTTTGAATGATTATACTAACTCTCCATCTTTGCTCACTTTTCACATAAAATGGAGACTAAAAAATAGGGCTCCATCACATTGTAAGTCATAATAGATTGGATTTGATTTGTCTTGTGTTTCCGGAGGTTGAAGGCTGAGGAAGTTGTGTGCAATTTCGAAGGTGGGAGATCCTTCCAATTCAACCTGTTGCAGTTTCAGTGATGCAACGCTACCCTATTCTGCGGTTGAAGGTCTCCTTGGGATATCTCACTCTACATGCCAGTTGCTATTTGTCATCATTTGGCGACTGCTTTGTATTTCCTTGTATCTTGTCTAATGCATATGTTATATGTAATCAAGTCCTATCATTATTTGGAGATTAATGTATTTGTGTTGCTTACATTTTGGCTGCTATCTTTGGAGTCTGTTGTGTGTGCGGATCTACTAAATCATGTTCGCAAAATCTGTGAATATAATTCTCCTTTGGTGACTATTTGCATATCATTCTTTGTTTACCTGTGACTCACAACAAGTATTATTTATGCATTTTCTCTTGCATAACTTCATTGACAATAAACTCATAATTGTGTTTCCATACAACTTTGTTGTACAATTCCGTACAACCTGCTAGACCCTGCGCCGTACATGCCCTTCCTCCCACCGTACATTCACCATACTGCCACTTCTGTCCTATCATACTTTATGCCCATTGCCATACGGTGCCTCAAACTGCCGTACAGTTATGACCAATTCCACATCCTTTGTCACACCTCACCATATGGCCCTATAGGCATCTCACACTGTAGGATATTTAGTTGGTGTTGTACAACCAAATCATATTTTTGCCGTACGACCTGTTCATACCATACGCACTTATGACCTCTCTTCGTGCCTAGAATGAGTGGCCAGCTAAGCTCTCACGTATGGACTTACATTCATTGCCAAGTGTGGGGTTATTCTTGTCCCGTTTGCATATGGTTGCATAGGAGGAACATTACACTTGGCAACTGACTGAATAATTCTTTTGCAAAAATGGTTTTGATTTTTGTGTTTTGGATATTTTATGCTTTTTTGGGGTTTTTTGATAATGACAATAATGCATGAAATAAAGTAACCAACTCTTACAAAATCCAAATTAGCAACAACTTATTTCATTAAATGGAGAACTCCTTGCATACATTGCAATTATTACATTCAAGAAATGAAACTAACAGCACGTATGAGAACCTGGTTTGTAGATGCAGTCCTGCAGTTTGGCCCAAAAATGATTTCAACCTTCATACAATGCAAGGAAAGTCCTTGACGTTTATGTATGAAATGAAAGTGCAGTCTGAAATTACCATACAATCAGACCTCACTTATCCAGAGGCTATGATTCTTATTTGCTGACTATCAATTTCAATCTCTGCAAATTATATCTATTAAAGCTAATTCAATCTCCTCTAATTTTGCGAATGTAGGGTCAACCATCACTGCAGGTTGAAGCCATAGATGTTTACAAAAATCGATGGATCTCTCACCATCTCTGATTGCTAAAACTCAAGAAGAATTGCATTCTTGCAAGCTGTAATTACTGAAACCCTTGCACTCCAAGAAACTTCTCATTCACAAAGCCAAAATATCAAATGCGTAACAAGTTCAATTTTAAGCTTTGGCATTATATATTTCTTCTCAAACAATTCACAAGGTAGCTCCTCATTCATGTTTCACATAAGTGGATTTTCTTTTGATGAAGGTTGGGTTTCAAAATTAATAATTAATTCTCTCCAAGACTAGATGCTCATATTCAAATCTAAAGACTTGGTGCTACTTAAAACATCATGATAAGCCTGTATAAAGTATTGTAATAATTAATAATCGTGAGTTTGGCCTATTAAAATTCTGCAACAAGTCAACTCTAAATCCAAAGGTTCACTGTCAAAGCCAAATACCCAAATGCCCTGCCAAAAGTTGTAAATGAGAAAAATTGACCTACCATAAACAATGAGTCTCTCAAAATGATCCAAATAATTAATACAATGTCAGGGACCTGTATAACATTGAAGAGAAGTGATGCACCCACTGCTCAGGTAACAGCTTGACACAAAAACCCTCAAATCAAAACATTAGCCCATGAGGGTTGAAATGATTGGCTGACAACTCAACTACTGATACTGGCCAGAAAGCGGACATTACACTACTGCCTTCTTTGTTCCCCTTTCACCACTTTTTCTAGCCAATTTAATCTTTTTCCTAGAGGTCTGAACAGGATTCCTTTATTTCAATGAATTAACATCTAATTCCATCTTTGAGTGATATTGTCTTAATTGGATGCATTAATATCATATTTTTATATAGTCTATCCAAAATTTCCAATGAGAGGTGTGTCAATTTTATGCTTGTCTTGAAGTTTTTAGAGTTCTCAACTTTTAATGTTGTATGAATTAAATTATGCCCATAATTTACTAAATTATGAGATATTTTCTGTGTTAAGATTTATCCTCACCAAATAGGCAGTTACATAACACTATATTCATAAATTTTCTCTAATGTGTCATCAAGGGTAACAACTTCTTGAAGAAAAGTTTACTTATATTAATTTACTTATATTGGTACCTATTTATATTAATTATATAAGTATCTAATTTTACTATTATAAATACTCATTAGCCAATAGGCTATTATTTTGGCAACGTTGATCAGAATGTGAGAGGCCAGTGTTTAAGAAAGGACAGCCACAACCCATATATAGACAACAAATTCAAAACAACCATATGCTCTATGTACTCATTGATATGCATTATACGATATAAAAAATAAATGAACATCTTCCTTTTCTACTTTGTTTATTGTTTCTCTGTAGTTTAAAAAAATGGTAAGTGTATATCTCTCTTTTGGCCTAATCATTGCTCCTTCTTTTGGTGCAATTGCTAGTTCTTAAGGTTTTTGTAATGAATATTGAGTGGAATAAAATTAGAAATATAATAATCATTATAAAATACAAGCTAATTTAACAATGTGAAATGAAATTAGAATTTGAGTTGCATTAAAATAATTTCTAAGAATTTGAGTTGCATTATAATGATCAAAGAATTTCTAATGCCTTCTCTTGCACAACACATTAATGCACTTATCAAGTAATAATTCAATATATGAAAATTGTAAATGTGAACCTAAAAAGGGGTCATGACATTCTACCTATTCCCACTAGAAGATAAACAACTATACCTAATCCACTACAAGACAAACACAATATCCTTCCCAAGTTGCCATCAGGGGTAACAACTTCTTGAAGAAAAGTCTGAAATGATACACTATTACTTATAATCAAGAAGTTTTACAGCATAAAATATTTCATAGGAAATTGGAAGCTCTGTTTGCCTTGCATATTGCTATTATATTTAGTACTGCATTTATTTGGGTTAGTATCCCTGTTCTGTTTATATTGTTGTAACCTTAAGTTAGTCTTTTTATTCTTAGGCTTTTTTCTTCATCCATCTCTTAACTATTATTAGTTGGTTTACTTTAATAAATTTTCTTGGCGTACTTTTAGAAGTTCACTCATAAATTTTAAAAATATGAATTTGCTTAGTTCCCTGGATTTTTTTAGGTTCAAAATTTAACCCTTCCTTTTCTTTGGATGTGGTTATATTGGTGATCTTATACAACTTTCTAGAGCTTCAGTTTGGTTCTTTTTAATTTCTTTTTGACAGTGGAATTTTTGAGGTTAACTGTTCGAGGGATGTTAAGATACAAGGTGTTATTGGGCCATGTGCTTCTCTGGACAAGGTATGTTAGATGTGTTGAATGTAAAATGTAAATTGTTAGCTTATGAATAAGTGGTCGCTATGAATTTGTGAAATCAACAGGCAGCTTCCTGCTACTTTTCCAGAGGGGGGTCTCTTGCTCAGATATAGTTATTGGCCAAGGAAATACAACTGCCTGGAAATTGTGCGGTCTTGACAAAAGCACTTCTTTGTGTATATTTTTCGATGTCATCCCAAAGGAATTATCTGGAGCAGCAGGGCAATCTAACAGCAATCTGTTCCTTTTTCAGTTTCTAACATAGTAAGGTCCTGTTCTTTATACCAAATTGTATACTGGTAATTTTCAGATGCTTCTTAGGCCTTCTGCTTTAGTGGTCTACTGCTATAAATTATAGGATCATGTATAAATCAGCTGGATTCATTGATCTCTGTTCTGTTACAGTTATCAGCATAGAAGTGGACAAATGCGGCTTCGGACTACCACACTGGCCAGAAGATGGGTTAATGGTCACAGAAGCACACAGGTGCTATCTTCTTTTCATTCAGCAATCTTTTGAATGAAGAGCAAACATGATTCTTATACTGAACTTATATTTTAATCTTGAGTAAATTTTATGATGCCCTCTAAAAGTTTACCAGCTTCTCTCTGCCGATATTTTTTTCCCTTAAAAGTTTAATATTCAAATTTAAATGTCAAAATGTGCTATAAGTTAGACCATGTGCTAGGTATTGAATATTTTGTATTTCACATTTCATTTATTACATACTGCATTGTGCATGATAGCAATAGAGAATACAATCAACGTACACGGATGAACAGAATGAGGCCTTGTTTTGTACCTACATAGGACTAGGGAGTACATAAAATATAAGGTCTGATGTTGTGTAGCTACATTTTAGTTTATAACTAAAACCATCACAATATCCACATTTGTATTACCTTACAGGATTGTAATGTGGTGTTTGCCATGATTTAACAGCAATAAGGTCTGTATATGTGCATTGCCAAACATGAATGCTTACACAAGTAACCAATGATAGGCATTTTTTGTAAATTTAAAGTTATTAGATATACTTGCTTGAAGACAGAAAACTTCATATGTTACAGTTCAATATTGTCAGTGTTTCTCCAAGTTTCCGGATGGTGAATTGCAGAAGTGTTGGGATTACAGTTATTTTTCTAAATTGCAGGGGCAGCGCAGGGATGACAAAGAAAATAACCAACCAAATACCCAAGGATTACAGTTTTTCTGATTTACATTATTGATGCATAGTCTATAGGTTTTGGGAAATATTTTAATATTTAAATTAAATGGTCGCCTTTATTTTATAAACCATTGAAGACATAAGTTGTAAAAGGTATTTTAACTTTTATATCTATTTATCCCACATTGATAGAGCGAGTGTGTGAACTTTTGTGAGAGCATTTTAAAATAGATTCAATAGCTCTCTTTCACCATGCTTGAAAATATATGAAATTGTCTGAAGGATTGATATTCTTGGGCTTGGAGAACGAAAACCCTCTTCGCTATCATTCTTTTCACCGCTAGAAGACACAGCTAGGAGGATTTGTGTTTTTATTGCAAGGTAAAATCATATTGCTATTTCTTCTAGTTGTTGAGATTGAAGCTATCAGGGAAAGCGGTTTGATTTTGAACTCTAGTTTGAAGGCATAAATCAATGTGTAAATTGCTGGTAATCTTTGACACTTATTGTCCGTACCAAGTTAGGGATTTTCTGAGGGTCTATGTGAACCGTATCAAGCTGGGAAGGTGTTGTACGTATCAGACATAAGCTTCAGTAGAGCTGTTCATTCCTAGTAACATCTGTAATTGCTTGTAATTGGTGAACGACTGCAATCTGGGTGCAGTACAGGTTTAGATAGTAGCAGCAAGGTGCCGTACAATCTTGAAGGTGGGGGAAAGGGTGGTGCATGGGGTCTTTATTGAATTGTGTGTGCTGTGCGTACCTAGGAAATGTCCATATCAGGTCTGAATTGAGTTTAGACAGCAATAAGTGGTATTACAGTCATAATCCCTTAAGTTGAGCATAGTAAGCTATTACATTGTAATATTGTATCCATTGATAACTAATGACAAAGTATATCAGACTTGTAATATGAGTTGAATGTTCATAACTTCATAGTGCTGCTTACAGTTTAATGGTTGCAAAATATTGTTTGGTTTTATTTATATTTGCCACTATTTAAAATTGCTGTTATATGTTCAATGTATTAGTTGGTTTCAAATGTCAATTTCATATTTGCAGAAACAAGCAAACAAAGAAAAAAAAACTGTTAATATAAGGGCAGCCATTACAATTTTAAACTTGTATTATGTACCATTCAATAAATAACTTTTGAAACCTCAATAACCAACCAGGTAGAAACTAATTCAATCACATGACACAAGTATACATTGATCAAATGAGTATAAAAACAAAATTTAGCTGAAGGAAACAACGTTTTAGATATATGAATGCTATCAAGTACTTAAGGTGTACACAATTCATAGTTTGTGATACTTATGGCTTAAAAGAAAAATTACAAAATGGAGTCATGAACTATGGTATAAGGGAACTTGTATCCCTAAGCCTAGCATTGTCAGCTTTAAGTGGAGTCGTGCATTTACCTTGGACAAGTTTGCAATTGTTGCTAATACCTTAGGACGATTGCTTAGGATAGCATTGATGAGGGTTTTGCAGGCCACCAACGCAGAGTAAAATATAATAAGTATATTCTATCCTCTTGAACAAGGAATCTCAGGTGCTACAAGATATGATTAGTTGAGACAACTGCAAGGTTCCTAATACGAGGTCTTGACTTAACTCGGGACTTAGTAGATAAGGTGATAATGCTGATAGCAATGAAGGGTCTTGTGCAAATGTTCCTGGACAGAATATACATTTCTCTTTCATTATGTGGGGTATCTCAGGCTTTCCTAGTGGCAGAACTGTGAATTTCTGAAAGTCCGATAATGATAGGATTTCACATTCTCTAGATGTCTAATCATTTTCGGATCTTTGAAAGCTTTAATAACACTTCACTTTTCTACTAAACTACTTTTGAATAAATTGCAAAAGGGATTAGGGCTTAAAATGCTAACAATGGTCTTTAGAAAAATTGATCCCCATATACTGATTTCTACTTGACTACAAAACTCCATAGAAATATTGCATTCTTCAAAGGGAAAGAAGGATTTTAAGATTGTAAACTTACACTCAAGTACACAACAATGGCACAACTCAAACATGCATTCAAAATTAAACAAATGCTGCAATTGGTTTTAGACTAACCATACATTGTAACTTACACCAGAAAGACACAAACTGGATGAATTAGGAATCTATCAAGTATTTTCACATTTTACCATTTAAATCACTGAATTGAAACTAACATTGAAGAATAGAAACCATGCATGCACATTAAAAATACACAAGAAAAACCATCATAACTTAAATGCTTCACTTGCATTAACTCCAAATGCTGAGTACAACAATTTTTGTTCTTCAGTCGCTATTGCTACAACAATTACCCTTGCTAATTTGATCATTTACTACGAACTTTACAAAGGAAAAAGACACTACCCTTTATAGAAAAGGCTTACAAGATCAATGGCAGAGATAAATTCAGCAACAAGGGCTAGTTTTTATTTTGTAGTAACATTAGGATATTTAAAATAATAACTTATATGTAAGAACCATCTTGCATCAAACCTTCATTCTGACCATTCTTCTATCCATACAAGATAGGAATACGTAAGTAGTCCATTAGACCATATGTCTATCCTATTGAGATATGTTCTCATATTTGCCAGTGGGCATAAGGACAGGTAATGTAAAACTACTTTGAATGGAGACTTGTAGATTCATTGGGACCAATACAGGTTCTGAGTCCCTTTCTACAGATATCACAGGCTGCACAAATTTTATACCAAGGATCCCTGCCTAGTGTATGAATATTTTATATCCTTTCCTTGGATTTTGAGCAAATGAGCAATTGCAAGATTACTAAGGAACTACTCAAGACTTATATCTCTTCTTGGTTTTTGGACATTATGTAATGTCCCTACTTTGAGTTGCAATAGATTTGATGGATTCAGTCTATCATTGGGTCCTTTTAGGCTAATACTGGTGTTTAGAGGACCTTGTTGCTGTTCAGTGGCCAATGGTGATTTTTGGCTCTGTTTTGAGGATCTCATCATTTTTAGTAAGCCAAGAGATGTTTCCAATGAGCTCAGATTGTTAGAAGAGTTGAGTGATACACTTAATTTTTAATTTTGGCTTTTGGTTTGGGTTCCAAGAATCTTGAAGGGAGTGTCTATTTTGAGTAAGTCACCCTGTCAATTTCATTCATCGTCTTTCTTCATCAGGATTGCTCATGTGCTCAGATTCGATTTTGATGCTTCTTCAATCATTTTCACAAGACGAGTGGATTATGATTATTATTTAGTTAAATTTGCTAAGGTTTCTATTTTTGTTGGTATAGTATATTGGTCACCTTAGTGTCATAGCTCGCTGGAACTGGGTTGGAAAGTTTTAAATCTTTGGCACAAGAAACAATGACCTTGTGTGTTAGAATATCATGATTGTGATGAAAATGTCATTTTTGGAAGCAAAGGGAGTTTTAAAATTTTATTATTCAATTATGTGCCATGTATAATGCAAAGTGCATTTAAGTGAATGAAGCTATTGGGCGTTGGGTGAGAATGAGAAGACAACCTTCATTTTATATTACAAAAAGGCCCTCATGAGGAAAGGGAACCATCTCTTGTCTATTGCATTTTTTATGAATTTGGGAGCTCTTGAGGGTTTCAGCGTTAGCTGTGGTAGAGGACTGTTTCCTCCATTCCTTTGACACTTTGAGCTGTTGAAAATATACATCGAGTTGTGCTCTGATTCTGAGAAATATTTCTGCATTTGGGGTTTGACAAATTGGTGTTAAAGTATATCAATTTGATCTCAATGTTTGCTGCGATTTATATCATAAGGGTTTGCTGGTTGGATGCCATTATTTCAGCCTTCAATTCTGTTACAAGGCTGCTGCTTGAAGGCAGTTTCAATCTGCAATTACATATTTCCTTGGCAGCCAGTTTGGGAAGGTGATGCGAGGGATTTCTGTAGCAGTGTCTGCATTACTAGAGCTGTGTTTGGGTTTCCTATGCCAGAAACGCTGCATCTGCTAGCAACATTATTACCTTGGTTGCCATATACAGGGTTGGCCTGGAGTTTTTTGAGACATCGGTGCAAAATAATTACAGGTGCCTTTCTAGTTATTTATCTAAGTAACCGGTTCGGGTTCGGTTCCAAGTTCAAAGTTCGAGAACCGGTTCGCAAGTTTGTCAAAATTTTGGAAAGGGGTTTGGGTTCATTAGTACAAAAACATGTAAAAGTTACACACACACACACACACATATATTTATGAAGCACGAGTTAAGTTAGAATGTAGCATAGTAGCATAAACACTTTTAAACAACAAAAACACCATAAACTTGTAATCATACCATCATATAGTTCAACATCAAAGATTGAATACATCAAAAATAAATCATAGCATCAAGTTCAAGTATCATTGTTTAACTAATGGAATAAAAATCTTTTAATATTCTAAGTTCTTCAAACTTCATCTTCTTCTTCATATTCATCTTCTTCTTCTTCTTCATATTCATCATCATCTTCTTCTTAATCTTCTTCTTCTTTGCCATCAGTTGACTCAGCAATAGAGTTAAGGCCAATGGGATCAACAACAACAACAATGGTATTGGTATCAAACTCTTCAAAAAATGACAATGACATTGAGAGGCCACAAAAAATGATAATGAGAGGCCACCAAAAGCATTTATAACAATCTTTTATGGTTGTGGACGCCAAAAACTTACTAAATTTTGCAATAAAGTGTTTTGCCATTTGCAAGGCCCACAAAGCACATGGTTCGAATTGGGTTCGAACTTGGTTCAATTTTTTTGGCTTGGTTCGCCTAGGTTTGAACTTGGTTTGAACCAGATCAAACTAGTAGGCGAAAATTGGAACCCTGCTCGAACCGGACTGCGAAGCGGACCTGAACTTTGAACTAGTTCGAACTTCTGCAGGTCCGGGGGGTCCAGGGACAAACCATGGTAACTTAGTTATTTATCAATAGGTTATTGTTTGTAAAAATTTGCAAATGTTATAATCACAATTAAATATTATTGTGTTGGCATTCATTGTGATTTGGTTTTCATGCCAGTTGTATCAAAAACTTTCCAAAAAACAAAAAATTATCTAGCATTGCTACAATTTAAGCAAGCAGGGCTTTTACAGCTGTATCAGAGCTTGTTTGCAAAGTGTTTGAGAAAATGTCAAACAACTGAATAGTAAAGAAAATTGCTGTTTGTCAAAGTTAGAAACAGCAAGAATTCTTACACATTCAAGAAAGTACAGGTACCCTCGTAAGTATCAAGTCATGTTGGTATATTGTTGAGTATAGTTTTTATTTATTAGCAGTATGAGGACTTCAATCTCAATTATATCCAAGAAACCTGAGTGTTGGTGACTCCCTCCATCACCCAAACTGCCTACATACTTTGCATCCATGGGATCACGGTGTTCATGGATTCACACTTTATTATCAATATGTAGTTTTGGTTGAACTATATTTTATGTAACTGTAATGGGAACACAACCTTTTCGAGGTATTAGTCATTCTCAAAGAGTTCTTCGCTGACTGTCAGCCACTTGGGCACATTCATCAAACCCTATAGCATCTACTACAAACACCTGAGGTATTGTCAATTGTTATGATTGAAAAGAATATATTATGTTAATTTATGCATGAGAATGATTTCGTTTAGCTCTCTTTTAGTTGTTATTATATAAGATTTCTTCTAAGATTTTATGTCCATTTAATAGTGTTTGATTTCCCAATATGATTTCAATAGTTGTTTGATAAAGTTAATATGCTGGAACAACATTTGCTGTTTTCTTATAAACAAATACAATGATTTACTATATAATATACAAGATTATTCTTCCTAACTAAGCATACTCCTAGCCGTTCTGAGAATTAACACTATTCAGATTTCTATGACCAATAGAAGAACAATATTTGTAACAAAACCAATGTTCAATGTTCACTATTATTACAGTGATGATGTAACACTTGTAACTCCTTTTAAAGAGCAATGGTTCTAGAATGAATCACAAAGAGGCTCAGAATAGGTCGACAACTAGTTCTTTTTATCCTCAAACTCTAGTTCTCTGGAAATAATCAACTACACAATTAGTAGGATGATTGGCATATATAACTCCCTAAGTGAAGTGCTAATCTTGTATTCCAACTAACATACAGATATCCCTATTTCAAGACGAGTCTGAAAGTTTTTTCTAAGACACTTTGGATGATTTATCTCCAGTCAGTACAATAAATTTTAGAACTGCTAGTAAATACTGTTGTATCAATCTAAATGAGAGTTATCATGGGTATGCAACTTCTTCATTACATTTATATACACATATACATCTTGCAAAATCCCTGCTTTACGCCTACAAATTGCAGATGCCCCACTTTGGAATGTTTTTGGAACAGCTTGGATCCAATATTTTTCATTCTTGATCTCCCATGTCAATGATATACGTCAATATCCCTGATATACGTCAGTATCCAATATCCTCTTAGACATGGGCACATTATACTTCCATGTGTTGATGCTCCTCCTCTCTTTGTCTCTCTCTCACACACACACACAACTTCATATTTGATAATGATAAATGCATAATCGTGGTTTGTGCGATATACATTTATTTGATTTTATTTACATATTATGAAATCCTTTGTTTCAAATGGCTATATAGGTATGTTTATTTACAAATGTATTATTACTTTGTTTTTATTTGACATAGTGTTTATTTATTTTAATAAATCTGTTATTTATTAGTTTTTTCAATTGATTTATATAAACATAGTGGATTTATTTAATAAATGTGTTATTGAAAATTTGTGTTAAATTTCATCTACTTGTGTTTTTAATATTAATTAATTTACTTATATTGGTATCTATTTTTATTAATTATATAAGTATCTAAATTTACTATTATAAATACTCATTAGCTGATAGGTTATTATTTTGGCAACATTGATCAGAATGTGAGAGGCCGGTGTTTGAAAAAAGCCGGTGTTTGAAAAAAGGACAGCCACAACCCATTTATAGACAACATATTCAAAAACCATATGCTCTATTTACTCATTGCTATGCATTATACGCTATAAAAAATAAATGAACATCTTTGTTTTCTACTTTTTTTATTGTTTCGTTGTAGTTTAAAAAAAATGGTAAGTGTATCTCTCTCTTTCGGCCTAACCATTGCTCCTTTTGGTGCAAGCGCTAGTTCTTAAGGTTTTTGTAATGAATATTAATTGGAATAAAATTAGAAATATAATAATCATTATAAAATACAAGCTAATTTCACATTGTGTAAAGAAATTGGAAATTGAATTACATTAAAATAATTTTTAATGATCAAATAATGTCTAATGCCTTCTCTTGCACAACACATTAATGCACTTATCAAGTTATAATTCGATATATGAAAATTGTAAATGTTAACCTAAAAAGGGGTCGTGGCATTCTACCTATTCCCACTAGAAGATAGAACAACCATACCTAATCCACTACAAGACAAACACAATATCCTTCCGAAGGTGTCATAGGGAGATACAAAAATAGATTAGGACAACAAAATGCAATTTGGACGTTTTCAATATTACATTTGATGTGACTTTGAAAATTTCCTATTCCTTTTACAATAAAGCACATGTTGAATAATTCTCCTTTAAATATTTAAGTCTTCCATTGATATTCTCTAGGTACCTTTTGTTTTCAAAATTTTTGAAATTGCTTCTTGAGCTTGTTCCATGGAAATATTCGGCTGAGAGTAGGATAGTTGAAATGCCCTTTAGTTTTATTTAGTTCTAGTGATGTTGTGGCATTCATCAATCTTGAGGGACTTTAATGAACCAACACCCTTTAAACCCTGCAAAGGCATTTATATTACAGTTAAAACACCATTCTATGACTTACAATTTCATTATACTCATTAAAATTGACCTCCATGCTCACATTTGAATTAGATAAGTCAAGGCTCTATAATTACATATAAGATAATTTTTTATTTCTGTATAATCAATAACATTATAACTTTATCACATTGCAATTAATCATTAATATAAAACAAGCTCTCCCTAGTGATCATGGAACATTGACCTAAGGATTACATGTAGTTCGGCTTCAAAATGTCATTACATATCTTGGAGGGACTTGGAACTCACCATGATGGAAAATCGGATTGGACTAGGAAATAGGTGGATTGAGGTTTTATTCAAGTTTTGGATTTGTATGAACCATTCGTCACATTTTGGATTAGGATTTAGCCTTGGAGAGGATTTGGAACACATAGCTTGAAAGGAATGGGGAATTGTTCTTATGTTTTGGATTTAGCAATTTGGTCTTGGAGAGGAATTAGAATTGATAACTTAAAAGGAGTGGGGAACCATCCTTACATTTTGGATTTAGCAATTTGGGCTTGGAGAGGAATTGGATATTCCTCCAACTATTTAAAATTACATTGTAGACTTGATCATGGGTTTGAATGGAATGTCTTTGATGTTTCAGATTGGAAATTGACCTTGGAGAGAAGTGGTGGGTATCACCTTATGCTTTGGACTATAAATTTTGGCATAGAGAAAATTGGATTTTGAGGTTGAAGAGGGATGGAGAGCGTATTGTCCTAAAAAGTTAGTACCCATGATTGGATACTTTATTAGGATGTAGTAGATCCCAATTTGCTGATTTCAAGATTTGATGATTGTTATGCTTGATCCTAGTAGACTTGATTCCTCTTTTCACACACCTTTTCATCAATCTCAATTTTCCATTTAAATTTTGGCCCATCCTTGGGACAAATTGCAAATGGTGTCATGTCATGAGAATCAGGGCCCAAATTTCACCAGAGCCTCATGTCGGGATATTAGTGGGAGATTAGATTTTGTAATTGGCTTCAATCACTTTTCAATCGCACAATGATGGATTAAATATAGAAAATCCATATCTCTCCTCATTTTGATAAATGTTCATGGTCTACAACTTTTGCAATCAAGCTATCAAGTTCCCAAGTAATCAAGAGCAATTGGATTCAACATTAGAAGCCAAGAAGCCAAGATCTCGTCTCTCCAATTCTCCAATTCTTCAAGATGTTTCAAGTCATTCTTCTCCATTTGAAGGAAGTTTCTCTCTCGTGATGACCAAGTAGAGGAATTCGAAATCAAGCAAGAAGTTCCTTCCTTCCATTCACATTCTTTCTCCTTCATTACAAGTGATTATCAAGCATATCTACATCAAAAATCTAGGAGTGACATACATAGACCTATGCATTTGTGAGGGCATCCTTGAGTCCACATCACATTCCAAAGTTAGTTCATTAGGTTTGTAACATCCAGATTTCCTGGGTCTAAATTAACATCTAATATACTAAAAGAATTTAGTTATTACTTTGTTTCATAGGGAGACAATTATATCATTCAGGTTCATGTGAATAAGATTTACCATTAAAATTAGTTAGCTAAAATTTCTTAACTAAAAACTTGAAATACCATCAAATGAAATTACTACAGAAACTGAAAACCGCATACCTCGGAAAACTAAGATCGAAATCGAACTAGTGATGCTTTTGCAACCATCTGAGTTAGTCCACAAATACACTATAACAATTTCACATGATGACTAACATCTAAAAACTGCTATCTCAAAATCAAATGATAATTTCAACTAAATACTACTATATTTAAATTAGGGCATCACTTACCACTATATTAATTAGGCCATCATTTACCATCAGTTCATTTAGGGCTTTAGATACTGCTATTATCACTTAGGGCTTCCGCTACCACGGATTCAATTTAGGGCTTCCGCGACCACAGATTCAATTTAGGGCTTCCGTGACCACAAAATTCAATTTAGGGCTTCAGATTCCTTTCCTTCCGATTGCTTAACTATGGTCGTAAATCAAGGTTAGAAATATATTTATATTTGATATGAAAAACAATCAACGATTCTATAACGGTAAAATTAACTCAATTTAATCTTACCTCCACATAACTAAAAATGATAATACCTGTTTTCGATGTCAATTGAATGCATAGCTTATATTTGTCTGATGCAAATCCGACATCTTGAGAGAGATGAAACATTATCAGGGGCTTAACCACCCATCCTCAGACCACAATATATTCCCCCATGATCTCTAACGAGAAAGGCCCTCCCTACCCAGAACTGACAGGGAACATCATTCCATCCACTAGGCATCATGATATATAACACGCCATATGACTTGGCAACAGGAGTTCGCAATTACAGGTATATGCATGAGCTATTAATTAATTCATATTAAATGGTAAATATTAAAATGACTTAACTGATATTGATTCATATTGTTACAAATTCCTCTCTTCCACCTTGTCACCCTTTTTCTTGGCTATACAGCCGGGTGAAATCCAAGTGTTAGAAATTCTCAGCACAATCGATTCTGTCAAATTTACATGCATCTAACATCTCACAATTTGTGAATACATAATTATGTTCTTTTAAGATGTTTGATTAATTAAATTCCACCTCTTCACCATAATGCCTGGAGAGTTCCATGGTGTTTGGATTCATAATAGAATTTTCATCTTTGCATGGCATGAATGAATGTAAACAATCTAAGCTAATTTAAGTTGTTCACAGCTTTCCTATATGCATAATTGATACGTTCTTGAGAATTAAGTTACATTTGTGGTATAAGAATAGTTTTCCAATAACTAGCAATCTATTACTACCCACCATGATTCAATCTGTATTTATACTAGTTCCTGAACATTGGATTTTTTCATGATTTCATATTCTTTTCCAGATTGAGTATAAATGGGTTAATTAGATTCTAAACTTCTTTGCATTTCCTTCCATCAAATTGAGTCAGTTATAGTTAAGGAACAATAAACGATATAACATACTTTTTGACCTAATATCTTGCAAAATAATATCCAACCGGATGATGTTTCTTGAAGTCATTGATCTTAAATGATGCAGAGAAATTTTTAGTCGGTTATGTATAAGATTAAAGGAAATCATCATCTTATATAAATAAATAGTGAAACGTTTTCATATAAGAAATTCGCTAATCTTAATATAGACAACGACAAACTTCTCCTAAATGCTATTGTCGTTTAACCTCTAAAAGATAACGACATTCTTAGTGATGGACGAAATGGCAGATCTATTGATCAATACAGTTTTATTTCTACTTGCTAATGCTAGGGCAAACATGCTCCGAACTGTCAACTCACGGGTAACATGTATTTATAACATCAAATAAGTGTAATGGTTGCATGAGTTTAACAAGAATCTTACGTGGCTCTCTATCCTCTAACACTGAGATGAGCCTGCGTTCAAATAAACCCCCCGACCCTGCTCTGCAACCCGAGGTAGTTAATGTTGGCTCGATTGTAAATTAGGAAATGATTTGAACAAGGCTTGGTCTCTTCAGCATTGGTTGTCAAGGAAACTCCATAGCTAAGGGTTGCCATTTTTAAAATCCTCTATATCATATATGGTATGATTTTCAAGTCCGTCCAAACCTCGACGGCAATCCTCATGTGAGTGTACAAATGAAATAACATATGTGATCTTTCTAATGCAAAACGACCAGCTCTAATGATGGTATTTGTCCCTTCTGTTTGACTTGTGACTCGTGGCAGAGATTAAGGCAGTATGCTGGTGAATGATTGTGAACAGAGAACAAGTATCGGTTTCCAAACTCATAATATTGAGAGCTCTCACTAGCCAGCCATTGTTATGGAAAAAATAGAAGTATATATCGTTTTCGGGTATGAAATTAATTAAAAGAAAAGCTTGTCTATACATCTCCCTACAGTTACAAGAACCCATATGAATATGAGAGTTGATGGAAGGTATCCCCAATATGATTTAAAATGTTCTCTTACATGGAAGGAGCTCGACTCTTCAACTCCCTTCGGTTACAAAAAAACCCCTTCAGAAACCCAAGATGACCATTCGCGTTCTAACTATTAGATTGACTAAGAAGAAAGAAAAGGATAAGAAGTTGGAAAGAATACAATTATTATAATTCGAAGATTATTATAATGCACAATTATTAAATTATTAAATGATGATGGTGCCAAATCATTTTTTTATGTATAAATGAACATTTATAAACAATTATTAAAGAAATGATATGACAAAAGATAATTTAAAATCCTTTAATATACGTTTAATATTTTATCCCAATTATTTTAATTAAATTATTAAATAACTCATGCAAGTCCAACAAATTTATTCTGACTAGGTCCTTTAAACGTCTGTCCAGTGATGGTGATGCCCTGCCTAATTCTTTTCTGACAATGCTTCCACCCCTTCGGCATGCTCCCTACAAGAATTTTCTCTGTAATTAAATTATAAATTATATAATCTTAAATAATCATAACAATTAATCTATCATTCTAATTTCATGAATTCACGATTAATGATCAACTAACATGTCATTTGCACTTGAAATCATAATGACCAACTAACTTACCATTTTGCCAGATTACACTAAATTAAATTGTCAATTGACTTCATGCTAACCTCAACAGCTATATTTCAAACTAGGTCAAAAATTGGGATGTAACAAGGTTTTAGATACATTCAAGCATCTACTAGGCACAAGTGATTTCTACATCAGTCCATGATGGTTTTTGGTTTTTGCAAAGTAACTCAATAATTTACTTTTGACATTAGGAGTGATTTCTACATCTATCCATGATCGCTTTTGGTTTTTGCAAGGCAAATCAATCATTTACCTTTTTACATTCTTTCCTTTATGCAATTTCATTTCATTGTCAAATTTGATTCTTAAACTAGGGTTTGACAAGGAAAATAACTTTAGACAAATTTTCCCATTTTTCTATGTACAAGAATAGGTTACGGAGCCGTGTTAAATTTTTTGGGCAGATCGAGAACAAACAAACAATATTTGGAAAATTCAGTTGAAAACACAAGGGAGAAGGCATCATTTCCATCATGTCTGAAGTACAAGTTGCCATTTCAGTCATGCCTCCAGTACATTTCACCATTGCTGTCATGTCATTTATGAGCCTAGATCTCAGCCACACGTTAAATCTGTTTTATGGTTTCCATTTCTGTACATTTCAACTCACTGTCTGTCTGTATTAGTCTCTTACTTATAGTTTCTCATTAACTTACCGAATTAATCATTTATATTACTTCATTTCATCATTACCATTTTCATAATCACATATTTTAAAGAAGGATCACTATCACACTTAGTATTTGGATCTCCTATTGAACCTAGTGGGGCATCTTCTTTTGAAATGTACAATTAATGGAAGTAGGAAGTGATTCACCCATTTATACATTGCTTCCCATTTCTTTATGTACATTATTGATGAGCATGGCTTTTTTTACTTCTCATGTTTGATAGTTAGATCCTCTTTACTTAACTAGATCTACTTTGTATGCTTTACATTAGATATATACATTTGATGGTTAGATGATATTCTCATTGAAAAAAATGCTATTTTTCTTTATTGAATTTCATACTCTCTTTCAAATCTTACATTTGCCTTAGATCTTGTAATGTCCCTTTCATGATCACTCTTTACTTTGGCTTTGCTCTCAAATTTTGATTAATACTCTTTTGTTGTTGCTCCTCCTTTTTGTCTTAGAGGGAAATCTCCTTTTTTGAAAAGGTGACCACCTGTCATTAGAATTGAGTCACCACTTTTCATTATTGCCTTGCGAGCAATATATTATTCCCCAAATTCCTCTCCCCTCCTTATCTCACAAATGAAACATTCTTTCTTTATATCTTCCCAGGTGGAGAAGAGTTACACCTCTTCATCATGTCTGACCTTTGCAATGGTCCCAACGTTTTACAATGACTATTCCTCGAAAGGCACAAAACTTCATAATTACCACCCTTTAAAAGAGTCACAACCCTTCATCATTGTTGCCCTTCAAAAGAGTCATAATTTTTCATTATTGTTGCTGCTTTAGAAGAGTCACAACCTTTTGGATTTAATACCCTTTATTAATTCGTATACTCTTTTTTCTCCTCCCTCCGAATGAAGTTCTCTTCGCCCTTTTTATATCTCATGTTTAAGGGAGTCACAACATTTCGTTTCATGCCTCGTGACCCTTAATTAACTTAAGTTTAATTATGTTATATTTCAATTTTATTATTTTATATAAGTTATATTTTTATTTTTATAATTTTATTAGGTATCAATTAATTATTATTGATTAATTAACTAATTTTTTATTTTTCATATTTTTAATATTATTGATTTAACTGTATTATAATTATATTATTTAAATTTTTTTTTTTGATCAGTAAGAGGCTGAAGTCAAGGTTAATTGTTATTATTTGTTGTAATTAATTATTTTGATTATTAGTTACACTTAAGTAGATTTGAACCCAAGGCCTCCCAATTAAGAGCAATTTACCGTTGTGTTGTAGGCTCTTGCCTATTGTTTTACATTTTATCATTCATTTAATTATCTTTATGTTTATATTGTAATTTGTCTATTAAATATTTCTTTTATTATTTGTTAAATAAACTATATTACCTAGTTATTTATTTATTATTAAATACGATTCGAGAAAGGGGACTGTTACTTAATTTTAACACGTATTAAAATTCAGTCCTAGAATTTTTAGTTCTGAAAATTTTATTTTGCTGAAAGCACTTTTCATTTGATATTTGAAAGAATATAAATGTCCTTGTATCATTCAATTCTCGAATATACAATTGATATTTTATAAAAGAATGAAATGCTGAAAGTAAAATATCTCACACAAGTCGTGAGTTTAACTACTATTTTTATACATATTGACAATAAAAGAAAGGTATGACATATGAGAGAAGAGTCAGGGGTAACCAGTCATTGCCTTTTGAGCCTTTGACTAGTTAAGTGTCCTTTGTTGCTGCTCTTGGTCCGGTCCTCGATCTAGTAGCTCCTGGTTCTCATTTTCCTGCATAAGAAAGATCTGTGGCTATTACAATGAATATATATTGATCCGCAAATCTTCATCTGCCGTTTGATATTCGGTGGGCTTCTATGGATCATATTTGTCCTCCGTGTATTATTAGTATTTGGACTGAATTTCTTTTGAGCCTCCACAGTGGATGAAAGCCTGCATCAATTCAAAGCCTTCCTTTCAAAATGGTGTACAAGAAGATTATGCTCTGCAAGAACCCATCTTCATTTGCATCATCACCGAAAGTATATGATGTGTCGTCGTCACTCATATGGGTTTGTATTATGGACTTTGTCGGATGATGGTCTCCTGTCACACACTTATTGTTACAATGATCTCCAAAGCTTGAAGGCATCTAAATGTTTATATCCACAGTTTCCTGTGTATTGTTGTGATGACACTTTCTAACTTCAATTTTGATCCCCTGTAGTTCCACAACTTTACCATATTTCTTCTTCATCTATAGGAGAGTTTCGTTAATGAGAATGGGTATTGAGAGTTTGAAGTACCATCATTGTTTCTGTCTAATGGTCACTGCTGAAGATAGATTCAATTTCTATTTAAGAGTAACTTTTAATATATTAGATGATACTCCATGTTGGCAAGATAACCTTTGCAATTTGTATTTGAAAATACCTGATGCAGACTTTTATTTGTGCAATGGATGGCCCTCAACCTTGTCCAAACCATTATATTTGTATATCAATCAAGAAGCACACCCATTGTTATGATATGTTTGAGAAAACTCTTTTCTTTAGTGCTTAGTTCTGTTTTAGAATCAAATCATGTGTATAGACTTTTGAGACAACACAATTTTATCTCAATCTATTCTACCAACTTGATCTAAAACATATGGTAATCTCAGATTGTGATTACTCTAGCCTCTACGCGCAGTATGCTTTTCTACTTTGATTGTGCACTTAGTTGCAGGTATGGTCACAGTGATCATAAATCACAGGCAAGATGACACTCCGATTGAAAACGGGATAACAATTAGAGATATGAAATTTGACATGGTTTTTTGCTAAGATAGATTGCTGACAACAATTTTTGTTACAGTATCAAAAGGATGACATGTAGGGATGTCCCTAAAAGGGTTGTTTTTATTTGCAATACTAAGTGGTAAGGACAATACTTTGTATGAATATGGAGAAGATTACTTATGATTGGCAATTTGTATAGGTCACCAAAATTTTTCTTTAAAGTATCAAAATAGAACAACAATATATATCATAGGGTGAAAAGATTAAATATGGTGCACAAATGGAGACCCTAAAAATTAGGGCTCCATCATGTCCAATTGACATATAAAATCCTGAGGGTTTCCATCCTCAATCTTCAACAAGAGAAAGCTAGCAGCTTCCTTGTTGTTGGTAGAAACTGTGTAGCCGACGGGTTCATGTCGTCGGTAAAGATTTTGTAGCCGACGGGTAGATTAGTATTGTTATGTAGTCGATGGACCCCTTTGGGAAGGTTCAGCGGGAAGTATTTATACCCCATCTGAGAGCATTGTGAATCATTGTAAGCTGTATGTAATCTCTTGGCATATGCGAATAATAAAAGTACTATTGTTCTTGTTCATTGTCTGCATGCACTAATTTATTTACCCAGACGGTAAACATTTGGCGCTGTTGCCTGGTGGACTTGGAACGAAGGTAGAGGAATGCAGACTAATGCCAAATCAGCTTAACAAGGATAGAAATAAGCTAAAGGGAAAAGATGAAATACACACCGCACAAGAAAATTTAATTTTGGCACAACAAGCCGAACGCAAATGGAGGTTTCAGCAAATTGTTGACGGATACCGAAGCACTAAGGAATTGTTGGAGGAGACTCGACAGCGGGTGGAATTGGTGGAAGAAGCAAGGGAAAAATTTTTGAACCTGTATTCACCGAGGGAAGAGAATGCAGACGGAAGGGAATTAACTTGCACGACTCGGAGTGCCGAGGGAGCACGAGCGTGTAGTGAACTCTTCGTCCGCGATACACTTCTGGAACGGGAAGATCCTTCTTCACCAAAGTTTGCAGTTGTTGCAAATAAGACACCTGTACAAAACAGCAACGGTGTGTGAGCACAGAGCGCTGGCATGGGAGTGCAAAGCCACAGTGTGGGAATACAAAGCGACGGTGTGGGAGTGCAAAGCCACGATGTAGGAGTGCAAAGCGCCAGTGTGGGATTGAAGAGTGCCAGTGTCAGACTGCAGAGCGCTGGAGTGGGAGTGCATAACACTGCCATTGTTGCAGGACTGAACAGCGGCCGTGCACAAAATCAAGTAGTGATGGCGGGACCAAAGGAAAAGTTGCCTAAGTTTGATGGTGATGGTATGACTGATCCAATCTGACTCTGTAAAACATGTGAAACGATTTGGAGGGCGAATGGCATAACAGATACAAACGAATGGGTCCGACAATTTCCAGCAACCCTATGGGGTGTTGCAATTGATTGGTTTGCCGATACGGATCTCCAAAAATTAACCAATTGGGACAACATTAAAAAGGAGTTTATCAATGTTTTTCAACTGTTGCCTGATGACAATGAGATCGTAGCAGAAATATACAACACAAAATAGGGAAAAAATGAAATTGTCCGAGTCTATGCCAGGAAATTAAAGGACTTCATAAATAAAATGGAAAATAAGCCAGCAGATGGGCTGCAAAAAAGATGGTTCATTGAAGGCCTACGTTCGAAGTTGCACAAGAAGATGAAGATTGTGCCGCCGTCGTCATACACTGAAGCATACAATCAAGCAATGAACTTGAAAAGTGAGCAGAAAACAAAGAAGAAGAAGAATAGCTCATCCGAGTCTGACGATGATGCTTCTTTGGAAGAAAAGAGCAGCAATGATGAAAATAGCAGCAAGAAGGTCCGAGCTCTCCAGAAGGACATGATCCGAATGATGAAGGAATTTAGGAACATGCAAAAAGAAACAAATGGAAGTGAGCTATGGTGCACGGAATGTAAGACAAAAGGTCACACAAAAGGGTCTTGTCCAAAGAACCAGTTCTGCGAGATCTGCCAGATCATGGGACATTCCACAAAAGAATGCCCCTTCAATATGAAAACTAGAGGACCTCAACAAGTGTCCCTGACACAGGAGGCTTCCACGTCCGGAGGGAGCGGAAACACAAGTATGGAGGGTGCCACATCCAGAGGGTACAAAAATAATAGACGAGTACAAAACAACAACAATACGAACAATAATAATGGCAATCAAAGTCGAATTCAGTATGATGCGAATGGCCGGCCGATGGTTCAATGCCGAGCATGTAATTTGTGGGGCCACTTTGCTCGAGACTGTACAACAACAAACACACCAAAATTATTATGCAAATGGCGTGGACTCGGCAAGCATGAAGACGCCAAGTGGCCGAAATTAGTAGTAAATTTGATCACCATCGGGGCGGACGAAGAGGAAGTTCTGGCAATTACACAGAGGTAAGAAAAACTGTACCCCGATCCGATGGAAGAAAAGAGGAAATTGGCAGAAGCACGGGCAGAAATTGAGAAAGCAACATAGGCGGAGACATCTCAGTTGAAGGACACCACTGACACCTGAATAAGGAACTGCATGGAACAAAATATTGTACGCCAGATATTACAGACTGAGGTACCTGTCAAAATAAATGATTTGCTTCTCGCAATGCCTCAGCTCCGATCGGTACTCACAAACATCGCATCAATTGCTAAGTTACTAGGAGAACCAGGAAGAGGGAAGGAAATTGCCGCAGGTGGAGAAGACCCAATGTTGCTAGCCCTCGCATCTGGACAGCATCTCGCGGTCATCGAGATGGGGATTTTGGGAAATGTGTTGACCGACACAATTGTTGACGGAGGGTCTTACCCGAGAATACTTGGAAGAGGTTGGGACAGCCGACGTTGTGGCCACCTACATTCCAGTTGCTGATAGTGGACCAACACAGCATTAAACCTCTCAGCATCTTGATGGCACAACCGATGACGATTGGAACACAACTATTCCTGCTCGACTTCATTGTCATTCCGTTGAAAAGGAGAGGATACAATGCCATTGTCGGCCAGGGATGGCTTATACAAGCAAAAGTTACGTATGATTGGAAGAAGAATACACTATCACTAGAAAGCAAAGGATGGAAATTCATCATTGATTTACACACGCAGATGGTGGGTGAAGAAGCTTTGTCATTAGATTCCAAGGAAGAGGATGAAGGGAAGCAACGGATGGAACTGGATCAGGAAGGAGTCGTGCGGTTGGAAGAAGGATCAATGGACGATGATCTAGACTCGATAGATGGCTTTTTCCACTGGCAGATGGAGGATTAGGAGCTCTTTCCGAGTTGTAGTATGTTAAGGGTTGACGAAGGTGAGAAAGAAAAGGGAAATGAATGTTCAAAGGAACACAAAGAAGCGAAAGAAAGAAAGGCGATTACGGTTGAAGCTGAAGGGAAGAACATATAGTACGAATCCAAAAAAAGTAAAGATTCCACCGTATGGAACACAGTGAACGGACTGCGCAGAAAGAAAATAATACACCACACCACGAAATTAGTAGAAAGGTGCTGACAATAAGGAAATAAACTAGATGAGCGACGACTGCAGACACAATGGGCCATGAAAGTTACACAAAATAGGCGGAAGACTTATTTTCTAAGAAGTGCAAACCAAGTTGGAGGCAAGAGTTCTCAAGAAAGTTGTACCATAGGTACTGGATCTAGATGAAAAGATAAATATGTTGGGATGTCCTCCACAAGGGGGGGGAGTAGGCTTAATTTTAGTAAGTTTGGGTGCACATCTATCTGATGCCATCTCTTCAAATGGTTCATCCAGTTCTCGGTTCTTTGAGCATTCGAGCAATAGGAGGACGGATTTAGGTAGGAGAGTCCTTGATGGCCATGATTCAGTAAGGGCTCAACATAAGGGGAAGGTGTCGGTGGCAAGCAATACGATTACTCGAGTTTCACAGAGAAGTTCCATGGACTGTCTCGAGGAGCGTGGCCGTAGACACAAAGTGTCCTGTGGATGCGTGTCCACGGACACCTGTGCTCGCGATAGGACTTCTGCGAACGGTGTTAATCTTTGTGGGAGGTGTTGAAGATTTCCGCGGACAGTGGTTTGAATTTTGTGGAATATGTTCTCAGCTCCGCGGCTTATGTTCTATGTTAACCTTCTGCGGCTGGTGTTTGGAGGTCTCGCGGGTTATGTTCCAAACTTCCGCACGCGGATGTTTTAAGGCTCTACGGGTGGTCACAGACTCCCGTGGATTGTTTTTTTTCTGCAGCGATGACACTAATCTTCAGCTGCGAAGACAAAAGCATCAGAGAAATTAGGAGTGATAGAGAGGCACAATAGATGAAAGAAGGCTCATAAATGTTCAGAATGAATAATGTATGATACCGAGGAGAGGGGAAAGATATAAACAGGGAGGAAACATAAGCGGTTGTCAGAAAGAGTGTGGGATCAGAAGAAAATCACAAAAGTAGTGTGTTGCATGCAGTTTTGTGTGGGTTTCAGAGTGCTAATTTGAGGGCGATGCCCCCTAGACCCCTAGTCGGTGCGGTTATTAGTTGTGGGAAGTGTGACTAGTTGATGAGACTTGGAGTTGTTGCAGGCATAGTGTGCCAGAGGTGGAGCGAGCATTGGAGCAAGCCTTTCGAGAGGGATATTACGCTTTGAGGCACTTGGAGTAGTTGTTGGATGTGAAGCTATCTTGGTGGATGCATAGAGAGCTCGGGAGGAGCTGATCATCCAGTTGAAGGCAGTGCAACGACACTTGGCTCAGGGTACCCAGGAGTTGGAAGCAGAGAAAGCAGTACAGGTAGCTATCAAGGTCAGCTTGATTAAGGAGACAGTATTGTGTTAGCAGAGGCTGCAGATGCAACGTGGGTTGGAGACCAGTTTGGTGCAGGCACGGGACAAATGTGAAAGTGATGTGACAGAAATAGATCTATCTTGTTGTAGATAGTCAGTTAATGTATTTTGTTTGTTAATTTGTCTGGGATATTTTGTAATTGTCGTCTGGAGACAACTTTTTCTTTTGGGGGGGATGATGTCGTCGGTAGAAACTGTTTAGCTGACAGGTTCATGTCGTTGGTAAAGATTTTGTAGCCAATGGGTAGATTAGTATTGTTATGTAGCCGACAGAACCTTTCGGGAAGGTTCGACGGGAAGTATTTATACCCCATCTGAGATCATTGTAAATCATTGTAAGCTGTATGTAATCTCTTGGCATATGTGAATAATAAAAGGAGTACTGCTGTTCTTGTTCATTTTTTGTATGCACTAATCTATCTACCCAGATGGTAAACATTCCCAAAGTTCTCCAAAGAGAAACCAGAAAATAAATTTCAAATCCAAGCATACTCAAAATGAACTCATCCTTCTTTTATGTTCAAAACAATGACTCTTCAATTATCTTCTCCCGTCCTTTCGCTTTTTTCCTTCTGTCACCTTTTAACTCCCTTACTAATATTAAACTTGATCCATTTTTTAATTTGCTTTCAACTCTCATGAGTCAGAGTAAATATTTAATGAGTAACTTTAGAATTCCTAATGTCTCCAAAAGGGGACATTACAAGTCCTCCCTCCTCGAGATTGCTTTCCCTTAAGCAATCATGAGTCCATAAGTTGATACTAGGGTCCCGTATCAATTTGCTAGCATCACTGTGGCCCATACTGGTAACTCTAAAGTTAGGACCTGCCATGCTGTGGTTCCAAAAAAGAGAATGCAACCCTACTATCAGTACCATCCCTGGATCCCATGTCAATCTCGAAATCTCCACTGCAATTGTAGGCCGACTCTGATCATAAATCTCTGATTGTGTAGCATCATAACATAATCCACAAAATGTAAAACATACATCCTGTGAATACCTGGATCCCAAACGAACCTATCAGCAGTATCTTGATGATTGATAAATCTTCAACCTCCTAAATCAGCTAGTTGATAAATAGCTGCCCAACACATTTCCCATATGCAAGGAAACCAACTCATCTTGCCTAAAGATGTTGCTGTCATAACTCGGATCAGCATCAAGAATGACAATGATGTCACCAATATGTCATTGAATTGGAAAGCTAAACATCTCATATGGAATATATCGCAACATAGGTGGTTCCCACTCATCTGCATGCAACTCACTAACCCCTATAGGGCAGGCTGAATCTGAAAATGTACTAATAGTCCAAGCAGGGAAGCCACTGATAACTGGAACATGTAGAAAGATAAAATCACCAATCAATAAGTAGGTAGCTGCCATATAATAAGAACTTGGTATCAAATCTCTTGGTAAGCTGTAAAATCCTCAGGGCACGCTAAGGTCAACTTCAAACTATTTGCTTCACCATATGTATTATCACTAAAATCATCTCCATCAATGAAATGATCACCTTGACACATATTTCTTGAAGTAAAGTCACATGGCTCATCTTCTACCCCATGATATGGTGAGATCATGTTACTACTGCCATATCATGTTACTACTGTTGTAAAAATAGAACTTATGTATTTGACTTCTTGCTGGTCCTTATTCTTCATTAGCAAAATGTGCCTCATTAGGATAGGGAATGGTTGAAACATTGTTCTGGATTTCACGCCCACCAATGATATCGATTCCTTCAACAATTTGTGCCATCTCCATAGTTCTATTTTTTTGTTCATCTTCCTTGTGAATGGCTGCAATAGAATTCTGATTTTCAGCCTGATATAAGGATTAACATGTCATGCTTAGTTGGAGACATAGCTCATCTATCTCCTCTTTATCTCCAGCATGTTTGATATCTATATCCCTATCTTTGAGAAACTTCAAGTAGTCTGATTTCATTCTTTCTAATGTCCTTTTAAGAGTCTAAAGGTATGTACTATCGATTCCATTCATTATTCCCTTTTCCTTTTCAACATTACTAACCTCCCACATAGCTTCTTCAAAGTTTTTATGGGTTTGATAAAATGTACTAAAGCTGCAATGACAAAATCATTTGATATTTCTTGCTTACCCTCCAAATTATAAGCTCCAAAATCATCGTTCTGCAATGGAATTTCTGATTGGTCTTTCGAATCAGCCCCTATAGTAACATCATGTTATTCAATATTTTGAATACTAGACTCAATTTCAGCTGATTCATTTTCAGAGTTTCCTTCTATTTTCATTTGTATTGTATCATCAACTATGACATCATCATTTTAGCATAGTTCATCTTGTGGAGAGATTCACTTTTAGCCTTATAATCAGCATACTGCTTGTCAATAATAACCTTAATAACCTCCAAATCACCAAATAAGATTCTAGTACAAATCTTACTATTATTCATAGCCGGTTCTCTCTCATGGTCCTCATAATGTTGAAGTTGGACTATTGAATCCTCCGCTTCCTTAATGTCGATCTGTACTTCTTGAAGTGACGACTTCTTGTTACTCTCAAAAGTGTGACCAAGTGCCCAAAATTGCCTGCAAGTAAAATTAATCCGCTCTTTCCTCATTTTGTTCTTGCTCATTACTTGGAATCCTACAATATGTAATTCCCTTGCATTAGTTCTTCTTTAGGCCGTTGCTGTTGGTAAACTTTGAGCTTACATTGTTTGAGCACCCTATTGACCCTATATATCCATCATAGAGATGGGTATATTAAGAACGGTCCTTTCAGACACAATTGTGGACGGAGGTTCAGGGGCAAACGTCCTACCTGAAGATATCTGGAAGAAGATGAGACAACCGACATTGTGACTCCCTACGTTCCAATTACTAACGACGGACCAACACAACACTAAACCTCTCGGGATCCTGATGGCACAACCAGTGACTATTGAAACACAACTCTTCCTACTCAATTTCGTTGTCATCCCGCTGAAGAGGAGAGGATATGATGCAATTTTGGGCCAAAGATGGCTTGTACAAGCAAAGGTTAAGCATGAATGGAAGAAGAATACAGTATCAATGGAAAGCAAAGGACGAAAATTCATTATTGATTTACACACACAAATGGTGGGTGAAGAAGTTCTATCATCTGATTCCGAAGAAGAGAATGAAGGAAAGCAGCGAATGGAATTGGATGAGGAAGGAGTCGTGCGGTTGGAAGGTGGATCAACGGACGATGATTTGGATTCGGTGAACGGATTGTTTCATTGGGAAATGGAGGATTCCGAGCTATTCTAGAGCTGCAACGTACTAACGATAGAGGAAGGGCGTAATAAAAAGTTCAGCAGTACGGAGTGAAGGTTCTAAAATCAAGAATACAGTTATTGACGGCAAGGAGTGACAGCTAACGGAATTCATGGTATCGAGTTTTGGGAGCTAACTAGGTGATATGGAAAACTTGAGGGAGAGATCGTGTAACTTAAATAAACTTGATGAGTGACGATTGCAGGCACAGTGGGCCACGAAGGTGACATAGAATAGGCGCAAAACATGGCATGATAAACACCTAAAATTAAATAATTTCCAACCAGGCCAATTAGTGTTGAAGTATAACGGGCGGAATGAAATCAAACCTAGAAAGTTTAGAGTCAAATGGGTAGGACCATACAAGATATTGGAAGTTGGTGATAATGGGGCGATGAAGTTATGGATGCTCGACGGGAAGTATCAGACACGGTGAATGGGTCAAAGTTAAAAATCTATCATGAAGGGAATAGTCCCCCGTTGATGAACAATTAATTTTAGAAAAAAAGAAAATAAAGAGAAAAAAACGAAAGAAAAAAGAAAAAAGAGTAAAAAGAAAAAAAAAAACAAATGAAAAATTTATAGCCACCATATGGTCCTTGTACTACCCTCACCATACGGCAACTTCAACAAGTTGATCATCGTACGACATCAAGCTAAGGACCACCATACAACAAGCCTCAGACACAAGGCCGTATGACTTAGACACCATCTTGTGACCACCGTACGAACCTCTTATCACTTTGGCAAATCCGTATTGGCATCTGGCAAACTGAACGAGCACTTGGCTAATTGTACGAACTTTCACCTCTCCGTATGGTGCAAAAAGTAAGGGGAAATTTATGATTTGTTTTACCGTACACGTCGGAGGCAGGGAAAGGGCAAACTGTACGGACATTCAGACTGCATCATAAGACCGTATGGCAATATAGAAGACCATACGCCGCGTGAGCAACTTGTAGACAGGAGACCATACGAAAGGATAGAAAGCAGATAGGCATGTTAAAAATACCACACGACTAGGACCAACTAGTGACTGTATTGACAACAAGCAAATTGAAACGCGACATTTCAAACAGTGCGGTTAATACCCAGGAACTAATATCTTACGGCAAGTTCAGGAGAGACTAGGCGGCAATAAGTCACAGATTAGCAAAAAGTATTGCACACGACAAATTAGTATACAACACGACATGGACCGTACGATCGCACTGTAGAGGAAGGAGAATCAAAAAATAAAATAAAAATAACGACAAATCAAAAGTGTTCAAAATGAATAATGTATGATGCCAAAGGGAAGGGAAAGACATAAACAAGTAAAAAATGCAAGTGGTTGGCTGAAAGAGTATGGGATTGGAAGAAAATCACAAAAATGGTGTGTTCCATGGACTTTTGTGTGGTATTGAGAGTGCTAATTTGGGGGAAGTATGACCAGTTGATGAGACCTGGAGCTGTTGCAGGCATCTAGTGTCTGTGTACTAGAGGTGGAGGGAGCAACAGAGCAAGCTTTTCGAGAGGGGTGCTATGCTTTGAGGCACTTGGAGTAGGTGTTGGACGTGAAGCTGTCTTGGTGGATGCATAGAGAGCTTGGGAGGAGCTGATCATCTAGTTGAAGGCAATACAGTGACATTTGGCTCTGTGTACCCAAGAGTTGGAAGTAGAGAAAGCGACACGGGTGGATATTTTGTAATTGTCGTTTGGAGACTTTTTTTTTAGGGGGATGATGTCGGTAAAGTTATAAAATAGTCAATGGGTAGATTAGCATGTTGTTGATAAAGTTATAAAATAATTGATGGGTAGATTAGCATGTTGTTAGTAATTATTATGTAGCCGATGAGTAGAATTAATTATTTCCGAATGGGCGCGACGGTTGAGTCACCCCTTCAGAATGGTATATGTACACCGTCTGGAATGGACTTTGGATCATGGTTATAATCATCATTGGAAGCACTATATAATCTCTTCGGCATAAATGCGAATAATAAAAGGAGTACTGTTGTGTTACATGTTCTTGTCTATTGTCTGTATGCATTAAACTATTTACCCCATACGGTAAACAATAAGGATCCAAACTACAACAACAAATGTATATCTGGTTAAGAACACGTTGCATCAGATCTTAGATAACATGTATATTTCAAGGATAGGATGTAGTTGTTTGTCAAGCTTATATTAACAGGATAAGGAGTTCAACAGTGGGAAAAGATTGGGACAAAATCTTAAAAGGTACTATGAAATTGCAAGAGCGGTTAGCCTAGAATTCCGAAGCCGATATAAGAGCAGAAATACTCAATCGTTACAGGGAATATAGAAAACTGCCTAATCGAGTTCAGAGTGACTTACCCTTCAACAATTACTTGGAGCTTCATCTGGAGAAGCAAAATAAAACGTATATGGCAAAAAGAAGGTACTTTGAATTGGTTCAGGATTTCCTTGAAAATGACCAGTGTAAAAGTTTGTATAAAGAATCTCTAGCAGACCAAAATCATTTAATGGAGGATCTTGAAAAAGAAGAACTATCAACTGCCTTTGATTTACAGCCTTCTCATGATCCAGTAGATGATGTTATGTAGGGTGTAAGTTTCTATGTTGGTGAATGGGAGGTTAGCGTTGACAGATAGATTGATGACATAGGTTGCACACGAGGTAATCGCAGGTCGGGGTCCTATGATGAGACCTTATATGCAAATGATAACATGGCAACACTTTGGCCTTTGCATACAAATCAAGACAACAAGGGAAAGAACACCTATGATTTTGAGAGAGGTGATGAATCATATATTCTCAATGTCCATGACATGGAATTGGAGGAACAAACTGAGACGGTACTGCAAGGCGATAAACCACGTCAGCATGACAACAATGAAAAACATACCTTACAGAGCCAGCTAAAGGTTAGTGAAGACATGGCTGTGGCCTCTTTGGTATGTTATGACAACAGTCACAAAAAGTTTGAAGATCTCTACTGGATGGCTCAAAAGGGAGTGGAAGGAGATTGGCTTGTTGCTGATTTGCAGGTGATCAAAACAACTCTTGAGACTATGAAATCAGATTATTTGTATTTGCTTTCCGATAGGGATAATATTCTTAAGGTTACTGAAATACATGTTGATTAGCTAGATAAGGAAATGAATGAGATTATGGAGCTCAAAAGGGAGCTTAAGGATACTCATGAGGCATTAGATGATGCTCGATTCTCTCTTTAGAAAGCAGAAAATCAGATCAGGGTCACAAATCACTATTGAGAACATGACGATAAAGAGAGGTAGGAATTTTTCTTAGAGGTAATTGATGAACTTGATAGCATTCAATAGACGTGATGGAGCCCAAAATTCTAGTCTCCAATTTTGATTTTGAAGAGCAAATAAATATGAAATTTGGAGTAAAAAGGATTCAAAAATTTAAGTTCACATATGGAACTTGCTGGACAGAGGATGTAGTTATGGAAAAATATTATTGATATCGGAGATAGTTACTCACATTGTCTATTCAACATACCTGGGCTTGTTGTCTCCGTTTAGTGCTCATCATGCAAAGTAGTTTTAAGTTTATGGAGAGATTCTAGAACAGACATGAGTCTCAGAAGTTGGTGACTATAAAACCAATTGGACCTTGTCAAGTTCATTTCCATCAGATAACTCTGATTTGAAGAAAAAGTCAGTTGTAGCAAGAAAAGACACAATCAATTGATACAACAGTGGTTTCCCAAGAGCATCATCCAGATTTGAATAAAAAGGTTAAGATTGCCAATTTGACTATATCGCCAATGGGATTTGGAACATGGGCATGGGGCAACCAACTGTTATGGGGATATCAGGAGTCAATGGATGATGAATTGCAAGCTATATTTAATTCAGCTGTTGAGAATGGCATTAATCTTTACAATACAGCTGATTCCTATGGAACGGGTAAATTGAATGGCTGCAGTGAACAACTACTTGGTAAATTTATCCAAGATTTACTAGGATCCACTGGATGACACATTAAATGTCTGGAAAGCCAGATGTTTATGATAGAGTATGGTGCTTCCTGTTGGATCAATTGAGGACTACTTCCAAAACACAACAGAATGATTTTATTAGTACCTTTTGTCATACTGTTCTCTACATCTCAACTTTATTCCAAATAAAGGGCCTAATAGATTAAGGAGTAACATCAATATCGCCACAAAATTTGCAACATATCCGTGGCACTTGACATCTTGGCAGTTTGTACAAGCTTGCAAGTCTTCTGTAGGAAGGTTACAAATTGAACAACTTCCAATAGGCCAATTGCACTGGAGTATTGCAAATTATGCTCCTTTATAGGAAAGGGCCCTATGGAATGGTCTAACAGAAATGTATGAGAAGGGTTTAGTGCGGGCTGTTAGAGTAAGCAACTATGGGCCACGATAGCTGATTAAAATTTATGAATATCTTAAATCCAGAGGGGTTCGACGAAGCTCTACACAGGTGTGGTGTGCAATGAGGCAACCCTTCTTAAACATCAAGTACAATTTTCCTTATTGAGTATGCATAGAGATCAAATGGAACTGAAGAGCTTATGCGATTCTCTTGGGATACGAGTTATATCATACAACCCTCTTGGGTTGGGTATGCTTACAGGAAAGTATTCAAGCTCGAGACTTCCACAAGGACCGTGTGGTATACTCTTTGGCCAAATTTTGCTAGGACGGGAACCTTTGCTAATGTCCTTACGAACTATTGCGAACAAGAGACAAAAAACAATTTCACAGGTTGCAATAAATTGGTGTATTTGTAAAGGAACAATTCCTATTCCCAGAGTAAGAGATTGCAAGTTTAGGGAATCCACATCTAGTAACTAGTATGGAATCTGTAGTTGGAGAGTCCCAGCAGAATCTTTGGCGCCTAGATCGCTTAGGAAGGGGCATATTTTTATTTTAATATGATTATTTCACCTAGAACTAGCGGCTGAGAATGAAACCCAGTCACCATTTGCACAGAGTCACGGCTACAAGGTTACTTTGTATTTAAATTTACTCAGAAATGAAATCTTTGTTTGTGGCGCACAGGTCATCTCGATGAGGAAATTAGCGAGTGATTACGATTTTGGATGTCATCGTATCTTGCAGGACCCTTCCGAACAAAGACGTTTGCCTATTCAATGACCCGTATCTAATGGTGTCTCACATTTTTTTTTGTAGGTATGGAGAAACGCATGAGGAGAGAATGTTGGCTAAGAAGATTGTAGATATCTGAAGTAATGGAAGAGGAACCTTTATGCAACCACTATCCAAACACTAGGAGAGCGCATACCCACATCGATTCATATTAGTAATGTTGCAGAGATAATAATGATTGAATACAACTTGTTGCGGATGAGGAAAGGCCAAGCTTCGATAGCAAGGATAGAAGGATGTGTGTTGGAATTCATCTCATATGAATATGTAACGCAAGACACCTGCAAGCGAACAATGATCTCTGATTGCGGTAGAAGGAATATTGTGTGCATGGAAATAAACAGTCGTGACACACTATTCATGGGAGGATAGTCGTAGCAAGTTGTCAGCGTGAGGAAAATCGGTTGCAGGATGAGAACGATAACTATGTATAAATCATCGGGATTCAATAAAAGGAAAAATTAAAAAGTTTATTAGTAAAGCTTTAAACAAAATACCTGTCGGTAATTAAAAAGAATTCAGGTTTTGTTAAGAATATGATTAGTTATTATGAAGAGGTGTGCTGTTCCAGCAGGCACCCTTCCATGTATATAAATATTGATAAATCCAAACCAAGGACATCGAATTCCCAGCCTTTAAAACTGATATTGAAGCTATTGCAATATGCAAATATTCATCAAATACCGTTAGATTTCTTCCTTCTAAGGAGAAGTTTTGAGATCTGAACTAAGCAGGAGAAGTTGAGACTTTTTGAGCATAACCTTACAAAGTTGCATAGGATCAAGCAGGTGTTGAATTGATCACTGATGATCAAAGTGTCTTTAACACCAATTTTTCCAGCAAAGTAATCTATAATATTTTCATTCTGTTTTGGAGTTAGAATATATATATATCTTGTCCTTTGTGATTTTGTTGATTATTTGTTTGTAATTCATCATTCTCGATAGGTACACCAAGTTGTTCATTGTTGTTTAGATTTGATAAAATATTAGTAGTGCAAAGTATTGTCTTTTTCATTACTGGTATCTATTGTGTCCATGCAAGGGTTAAAGCATGATAGAATAATCTAAATACGTAGAAGTGAAACAATTTTGTGGCGTTGTAATAGTTGAATTATTAACAAATACAATATCATCAATATCATAAAGTTGTACATAAAGAGTATGTGTTTGACTCCATTACCCAACTAGAATTTGGCACTGATCATTAATCTGCTCATTTAAGTTTTAATTTGAATGCTGGCATTTCTCCATCTTTTTCTTTAAAGGATTTGATTTCGTTTAATAATTTGTCTTGACCTTTTCTTTTCAGCAAACACTCAAAATAATAAAAGTAATCGAATTTTGAAGATAAATAATTCAAAATGTTTCCTTGATGCTTGCCAATTGAGGAGTTCATTTGATTGCTATAATCCGCTATAAATCGTCTTGGAATTTAGTTTTGCTATCAAGGATTTAGGTAAATAGGCCTTGGTCCAGCGGAACCAAAAGCGTAGAGGATTGGAGCCAATCCTGTCAAGTTGGCCAAAATCAATTAGATACCCAGCATTGAGTAGGCAAGGCTCGTAGATTTCTAACCTGTGATTTTGATAACCAACAAGACGTATGATTTGAATAGTTGCCCCAAGTGACCAAGTTCCAAAACTTTAGATCACATTCAGCTTATACACAACCCCTTGTTTGTGGTAGATGCAGTTTGGTTTTGTGATAACCCACTTTTTGAGATAAAGGAGAGAGTTCCTCTTGATTTTCATGAAGGATGATTTTGATTTCAGAACTTTGGATCCGGGTACAACTCCTAACAAGGAATCCTGGTCACAGGATGGGAGTGGTGATTTGACTACAGTTGTGCGTCATGGGGTCATTCCAAATACGTTTCTTGATTTCGCACCATACAAGAGTTGGTTGGATTATATACATCAACCTTTGGATATATTTTGGTGTATTATTGATGGGAGTTATGTTTCAATCTCAAGGAATAGGTTTTCAGCTTCATTCTTATTCATAGTACCTATGTACTTGAAAGTTCTCTAGATTGATAGTGGTATTTGATGCGCCTAGGATGTTACCTTCAATTTTTGAGCGGCTTATTTATTACATCATTTATTTAGGTCAGGTTGTCACCATCTACTAGGTTATGCATAGTTCATTGATACATTTCTACCTTATCATATCGGCTGATTATGATAATAGGGTTTGAGATCCGAGTGTTGACAATATTCAACTATGGTTTATTGAGGAGTTGGTTATAATTCTGCTCAGTTTGAGATTGGATGCGAGGATAAGCAAAGTTCTACAATTTATAGGTGCAGAGTTTTTTCAGAGAGTTATATGGGATCATGGGATCCGGTTGAGAGATAGATTGCAAAGTGACACCTTGCTTTGTAGTATGGTTGGAATTGTATTCAGTTTGGCTACAAGGCTACCTGCAAACTCGTATGGGATCTTGGTACTGATTGCTTGATGACAAGCAATTTTAAGGAGGGGAGATTTGTAATGTCCCCTTTTTGGGACATTAGAAATATTGAAGTCTTATTTTATATAAAGGTCAATTTAATGTTATAAAGTGGGCAAAAGGTCAAGGAGAAATAAGATGAAATGCCAAAAGGAAGTTGAAGAGTCACAAGAGAATAGGATGAAAGCCAGAGGGGAGTCGAAGAGTCTTAGTTTGTGTATTAAAAAGGGAAAGAGGTTCATTCCTAGATATGCTTGATTTATTATTTTAGATTTCAGTTCTCTCTTGCGAGAGCGTTTAGAAAGCTTCAACTTTCAGCTAGTATGAGGATGTAGCCCCTTGTGCTAGCAGACAGTAGATGCAAACCCATTGTCCGAGGAGACATCAATTCAGGTGTTTCATATGCACTTATAGGTTCTTATTCTAGTATTCCAATCTAACTGTTAAATTGGATTTTCTAGTGCTGGTTATTGTATTGCTGTTGTATAATGCAATAACGTGTTTACGGAGTTGTACAAGAGTTTATTGGTTTTATATTACTAGTTTGTGACACACTTTCATATGTTCAAATCTTGAATAGTATCTTGGAAAGACAGTTATTTTCTTGTGGAGAATTTGCTGGTTTTATTGTTGTATTGTATTATATCTGTCTATGTTGAGTTTGAATATTATATTTAAGAAGAAGCTGGTTAAATATCTATTGGGATTTCTACTGGTTTTGATTGTGCTGTAATACATCTGCAATATTTTAGTTCTGAATATATTGTTGAAAGAGAAATTTGGTAAATATTTGGTTCGGGATATTTCAAAATGTCATAACCTTAATGTCCTTCATGGCTGCAATAACATTCTACATTGCATTCTTCCCTGATTGTGCCAAATAGATTTTGAAACATGGAATGTATTAAATCATACAATCCCATGTCAAGCATAAGATTGCATAATCTGATTTCTGCAAATGACTTCAGTATAGCAGTCCTTCTTGAGAAATGATAATTGTTGATTTCCCCACAATTTTGAAAACTGTCAACCATTAACTTAAGTACCTCCTTCATTTTATCTTCTTCGTAAGGTTCTTGATGTGCTAAAATCCTTGTAACCTCCATCAAACAAAAAGTAACCAACATACCTATCTCATTGTTTGCATGTTTCAGCCATTTGTGTGGATTCTATGCACTCATTGGTTGAACAAGAGAGATCTACAATATTCAGAGGCTGATTGCTCGATCATGCTTAAGCATCCCTCTGATTTAATCAAAGTGATGAGTGACTATGTTCACTTGTTTGTGAATCCAACCCCAACTCACTTCCCTTTTCATAAAGTACTTTGGCCAAACTGTTATTGATGCCATTTCTGCAATTTGCTAATCTCTTGCAATTAATAAGAGGTACCCCCATTTAATGTTGGTTGAAGGATCAACACTGTCACAACTTCAATTGGAACTATTGGTCAATGAAACAAAATTAGGTGCTTCAATACCAATCCTGGTAATAAGAAGATTTGTCCCCCTAAGAGAACCTTAATCAGAATTGTGATTATCATAGTGTAGGGGCCTCCAAAATCAGCTCAAAAGCTAGATGTGGTGCACCGTTCCTTTGATAGCAGTTATGCCCCAAGATCAAGATTTTCTCAAACGAAGTTTGGGTTGTAATACATTAATAGTCTCCAAATGCTGGCTTTAATTTTTTGAGTTTGGTTCGTACTATTGCTGGAAGTTCCCAATATACTTTGAACAAGGTCTGATCTGCTGTCCGAATACCGAATTGTTACGCTATTAATGGCACACAAACATTGCATCGAATTTTTTCTGTTTACATGTTAAATCCAATTCTACATATAATACAAATGCAGTTCTCACTGTATTGGACCAAATATGTATATGTTTTCTATGCCCTAGGTTTTTAGAATGACTCTTTTGAATGGGGTTCACTATAAGGAATACATACTTCTCTATTAATGTTAATCTCCACAGCCAATGAGATAGCCACTAAATGTTCAGAGAAGTTGCACATTTAAACAAAAGACCCACACTTGTAATCCTCTCAAATTGAGCCAAAGGAAAGAATTAATCAATGATACCCTTCATGCCCAGCATGAAGTCATTGTTCAGACACAACGGGTGTAGCGAGTTGCAACACATTGGGACTTCATATATAGACAATCGCAACACCTCTAGTTAGCGATTCATGGCTCCTTACACTGTCATATGATGATGAGTGCCGTCCAAGTACTTACGGGCTTATAAAATTATTAACTGAAAACTATAACCTGCATCCAATATTAATAATGTTGGTCCATATTCACATTGGCATTACCATTAGGTAAATTTGGAGACCCTTTAACTTAAGAGAAGTTGGCTTTAATAAAACTCAAAACTTGACACAGAGTATACACAACAATGCTTATATTTATATGATGACAATATTAATATAAAGGTATGGGAAACACTCATTTGTAGGATGGGCCTCACAATAAAATTTAATGTTGTTATGCTTTGACTCCATAAATAGTTATGGTACCTATTTGCTAACGTAATGCCTAGGGATTAAACATCCAACACGTGTTGTTGTAGGGGTCTCGCCTTTTATTCCGACTTGAAGTGCTCAGCAACTCATTCATTAATACAATTGTTCATGGTACATAGGCGACATTGTTGCCATTACTCCTATAACGAGTCCTTGGGAAAATACCTCACTTGCTGATGCCACTGTAGCTTATCACACATGTCACACTTCTGATGGTTAGAATAATCATTGAATCCACTCATTAATATTTGTTTGGAATAACACTCCTGCCTTGATAATATTTGTCTTGTGCTCACTTAATATTTTGTCATTACCAACTCTAGAGGTGTTACTCCCCCACGACTTCCGTCAATCCTTTTTGCTACCACTAACATATTGAATGAGTGTTTCTAATCACAATTTTATGTAATTCATTTTCCATTCTTTTTCAATTACGACACTTATTGCTTGGTAGGAATACTTTGTAACGTCTCTTGCAAATAATCCCACTGTGTATTGACTCTAGCTATGCTGTATTTTTTATGAAATTAATCTTCTACATATAAGAAATCTCCGTTACGCAATTGTTACATGCTACACTTGTTGATGCTCTTTGTACTTATTTAGAAACTTGCAATTCCAATTTATTATTATTTTTCCTGGTAACAACTAGACTCATAGTGGAAGCAAAATCCATTTTTTGATAATGTTAATCCTCCACTACTTTCAGCTGACTCCAATGCTGTTTGCACAATGTTGGATATAACTCGGTTCCTTTCTTATAGTAATCAATATGGCCATATCTTTGATTCTTCTCGTGTGTATTGCAAATTGGTATCATCGGCTCTTCACTCTCGACAAAGGAAGCATTCTACATTGAGTGGTCATGCTACCAAGGGAGATGTTGTATTGCCTTCCTCTTTGCTCGACTATGTTTGCCAACATTGAATCACCAACGCTTCATATAAAATATCCGTCCACAAAAATACGAGGGCTTCAATGAAATATACTTATTATTCCTGTGCACATTTATTCGCACAATCCTTTCAGTTTTCTTTCAACTTGTTTGCACACAAGACAATTACTCTCTGTATACTGATAAAACTTCTAAGCAATGGTTTCTGAGTTTAAGTGAAGCTACAACAACCATGCATGCTTCTTTGCCATACAATATTAAAATTTCACATATTCAATGAGACATTAATGCAGTCTTCGTGACCTACAAGAAGCGAACATATTCCAACCAATAGAAATTTTAGCCTTTATGAAATATTTTTCCCAAGCTGTATACTTCAAAGTAGTATGGCTGTTGAAGGAAGCTGCAATAATCTTTGCAAACAAAAATTAAAGAAAATTCTCACGGGAATCTCAACATTCAAAATGCAATGCCCAATCACTTGCTACAAAAACCCCAAATATAGTTGCTTCCAAATTGGAAGACACACAAAATACACTTTGCCCAATATTTAGTATCCATAGTAAATGGAGGTGTTGATGCACATTGTTTGTCAAATTATTATATTTTAGTCCTCTGCGGAGCTTGAATTGTTTCAAATGTCATCACTTTATTTCTCACATAGAAATACTCCTCTAATCTTCCAATAAAATACAATTTCCAGATGAAATCTCAAATAAAAACTCTTGATAAACAATTTCTAGCAACCTCACAGGCTGACATGATACACAACTTTGATACCACTATAACATCCCAGTGGGATATTTTTGCCAAATTTACTTGCAAACAATTTTTAGGAAACAACATATATCGTTTGCAAATAAAACCAGCAGAAATAGCCAACAATGAACCAGTAAATGCTGGTTGAAGTATCTCAAAATACGTTATTGCATTATACCTCAACAATAGAATAACCAAATATCGAAAATCCAATCTTAAAAATAGCTACACAGTCAGATTGGAGAGAAACTATAAAATGCACCTGTAATCTTAGATGTGAATTTTGATGTGAATCCACCATAGATGATGAATCTTGGCTATGTCCAATACACGTATAAAACTCTGAAGGTTTTTGTCCTCAGGGTTCAACAAGAGAAAGCTAGTTGCTTCCCAAAGCTCTCCAAAGAGAAACCAGAAAATAAATCTCAAATCCAAGCATACTCAAAATGAACTCCTCATCCTTATTTTATGTTCAAAGCAGTGACTCTTTAGGTTCCTTCTCCTGTTGTTTTGTCGTTATCCTTCTTTGTCACCTTTTAACTCCCTTTATAATATTAATTTGACCCATTTTTAAATTTGCTTTAAACTCTCATAAAGCAAATTTAATATTCTATGAGTTTAACTTCAGAATTCCTAATATCCCAAAAAGGGGACATTACACTGCTGAACCCCCTCAAAATGCCATTGGCTTTTAGCTTCTTTTTCTGCTTGGATGTTATTGAGATTCCCTTTATCATATTTTGTTTTCTTATGTGGTGTTTCTTCGCCAATTGTTGCTTCTGTTCTATGGACTTTGAATCCTTTTTATGTACTTGTGCTCTCATTCCCATGGTCCTTTTGATCTGAAACATATACACTTCTTCATTATTTCACCTTTCCCTTGAGTTTGATGCCATGTACTCCATTGTTCTTTGCATAAATAACATTTTTGTCTCTTATCATCCTTTGAATTTTCATACCTATGTTCTGTCCTAGGTGTGATGTTCTTGTTGACTTGTTGGTCAACACCTTCTTGGAGATTCGTGACATGACTCTACTGCCTCCCATGGATTGGGTTAAATTTGCATTTGTATCGAGCATTGATAGTTCGAGCTTTTTGTGCAACGATAAATGATTCCAACAATTGGTATTAGAGTCTTGGGTTATGGGTTCAAGTCTCCCTTCAGTGGGTGCTGAAAGCATAGACGGTGTTGAGGGGGAGATTGTTGACTCGATGGTGAGCACCTCCTTGGAGGTTTGTGACATGGCTTAACTGCCTCCCATGGATTGGGTTAAATCTGGCATTTGTCTCGGGTATTGACAGTTCGAGCTTTTGGTGTAACAACAAATGATTCTAATGATTCTTAGATATCTCTCTTGAACCATTTGATTCCACCTTCTCTGCCTTTTGTATTGCTTCTTCCAGGGTTTGAGGTTATAAGGGATTTACTATAGTTTTGATGGTGTCTCTAAGCTCTTCAGTAACATATAAGTGAGTCTCCTTTGGGATAGATCTTGAACCATAATTTATAGATTTTGGAATTGGTTGGCACATTCCTCCGTAGTTCTGTTTTTTTAAAGATAATTGTTGGAAGTACCATTCAAGGTCTCTTTTGTTGTACCTAGTCATGAGTCTTTGAGGAAATCAACTATAGTTAGTGATATTTTTATTTCCTAGAGTAGTGAGACCAGTTGTCGATTGACCCGATTAAGTGGAGTATGGGGAACTTAATGGCACCTTCTTTGGTCATGGAGCTAAGCGATAAATATGCATCTAGTTTTTGGATGCATAACAGAGTCGTTTCCTTTCTTGATCCATCAAAATATGGCAGGAATTTCTTATCTATCCTTGAAAGTCCTTGTCGGCATGATTTTTCTCTCTAATTCTATTTGCCATGGTTTTGGTCTCATAATATTCCTTAAAGGGAATAAGTCACTAGATCACCAATTCTAATCCTGCATACATTTTGGCCAGTTCTTCCACACTATTTGTGGTGTGTTCCTTCTCTTATGTAATGCATTTTTCTCTTGGGAAAGGTGGAATTGTAGACCTGATTACAAAGATTTGAACCGAGTGTTCATTTTTAAAATGATTGAAATAAGTATCTCTTCTTGGATTAGGGATGCATCTTTTATTATGATGGCTATTGTTCATATTTTGAATGGCTTGGAGAATTCATTGGTTGGTTGTCTCAGCTCTCTCATTAGTTTGTTCCATAAAGCTTCTTAGTTGATTTGCCAATTGCTCGGCCATAGCTTTTGGGCCTTTCCTTTGTTTATATTTTTGCATGAACTATCTAGAGGATGGCAGGATCATGTTCTAATGCCACTGTAATGTCCTCAGCCAGTAGTTTGAACTTCGGACTATCGAGTTCTTATAACTTCAATTTGCAAGTCTTCTTTTATATCAAATCCTTTATTCTCAATAATTATTTTGATATTATGTACACTTGGATGGTTAACAACACTTGCTTGAACATTGACTTATGGGTTGTGTGAAAGCAATACTCAAATCAGCAGTATTTTATCCTTATCGGTCTGTTGATTGATTGTATGCTAATGTGATGCACCACTATTTTTTATCCACATTCTTAATGCTAATCTTTTAAGCATAAGTATCTCTGATAAAAACATTTACGTGTAATAACATTGACTGCAATGCATCCAATGTCCAATATTCTACTTTCACGCTCAATGTAAGATTGTTGGTGAAATATACGATATTTAAACATAGTGAATCTGCTCCTTAATATCGTGCAATATTCCCATATGCCTTCAGAGTATGCCCTAGGAAAGATGCAGCTCTCTTAAGTGAGCAAAATATATCTGAGAAAGGGACATGAATATGTTCCCATCTTCTCCAATATTAGATCTGCATATACATTTCATACACCTCTCCATTTAAGAGTCGTGACCTTATGGAGAAACCATGCCTATTGGCTGAGGTGAAATTAACTTTTATGAAAGTACATTTAACTAATTGCTAAGGTGGTTATACATTACATGGTTATGTCAGTCACTCTCATCATCTTATAATGATTATTTGTAATTATTTCTCAGTGTCTAAGTTGAACCCTAATCACTGCTTTGTTCTGTATATAAAATAGCCATGGCCTGATGATTAAGTTGACATATTTAACACCATCCATTCCTGCTGCTACAATTTCCTTATCACGCCCTTTCTGGTTACCGTCAGCATGCCTTGTTTATGCAAATCCATACAGTTAAATTTCTCATCCGATTGATCTCAAGCAATTGTCTTCTATAATGCACAGAGTTTTTATGCCATAGTAATTGGTAAGTGGGTTTATGGTTCTTTTCCCATTGCGTGATATGTGATGATTATGTTTGATGATACATTGAGGAAGAAAGACACTTATGCTTATGTTTGATAGTTCATGTGTCTTATGTTATTATAGAAATTTATAAATCCTATTTTTTTAATGTCTCAGATTATCTTAATCTCTATTACTATGTGTCCTTATGATCCTATTGACATTGAAGAAATCAAGGCAGTTGCCTACTATGTAGCATGGGCTGTTTCTTAGCTATATTGTGACGGGATTGTGTCTGTCGGGGATAGTGTCCTTGCCGTCAACTAATTATAAGCTCAAGTATTAAGTTGGTGTGTTAATATTTAATATATCAAATTATTATTCATTATTTCATGTAAATGTATTTTAATTATTATTGTTTTTTGTAATTATTAGTGTCTATTGTAATTATTAGTGTCTATGATATAATAATATAATTATTAGTGTCTGTGGTATTATTATTGTTTATTATTATTTTTTGATAGGTAATGGGCCGAAGCCTAGATTAGTTATTATTATTATTTGTTGAAATTAATTATTATTGTGTGTTAAGCTTGAGTAGGCTCGAACCCAAGACCTCCCACGTGAGAGGCTCACAAGTTACCGTTGTGTTGTAGGCTTTTGCTTATTGTTATTGTTTATTATCAATCATTAATTTATATCTATATTTTTATAAAGTCTATTATTTAATTCTGATTTCTTATTAAGTTATTTCGATAGGGACATCACATAGCCTTGCTTAGTAATCATGTTATAACCAATTCCATAATGTGTGTTCAATTTGGGAGGAGGAAGGCTTTCATTATGAGGTTTATTGGATGTTTTTGTATAGGCATGGATAAAAAGAGGATTTTTTTCTACAGAGAGGCAGATATCTACCTTTGAAGGTTGGCTAGTGTTGAATTATGAGAATCGCTGCAAATGTGATAGCACTGCCTCTATGGTATGTGTTTTCCAAGTGCAGATGTGAATGTATATATGTAGCAGTAGAAGAGACACATCTCTATGTTAATCAGTATTGGTTATTGTAAGTTAATTTCCATTAGACAATATCAACAACTATATATATATATAAAGTAGATATGTCTAATTGATGATTAATCAAATGCAATAATGTTTAATCAATAACCATAGAGGGATAGTCTCTAGATCAATTCAATCTGACTGAAGCTACAGCATCAACACTCCCTCTTAGCTAGGGAGGGTAAACCCATGGTTAGACACTACCTCAATGTAATATCAAGTTGGCATGATTAAAAATATCTTTGATCGAGAGATACAATTTAGATATCATCTCATGATATCAAGGGTAACAGCCTCAGAATATCAAGTCACATGATATTCACCAAGTAATATCAAGTACTCAAAAAGATGTCCATAGATAATGTATCATCAAAAAATACTTACTATAGAAGCATTTATGGTCTGTTTACAGAACTTATTCCACCATGCAAGTTATCATCTATCATGATCTGTTTAGACATCATAAGATGTCCATCACAATAGAAGGTTTAACTTATTGAAAGATCGTCACATTCTAATAACTTTTACAAGTGATAATCATTTAGAAGTAGTCACTTCCTCATGATGTACACAAGGGATAGGCCCTTCAAAATCATGCAGTCAGACACATGGATTTTCAGACTCCTTCTAAATATCAATCTTCTGAGCTCCTCATTCAATGTTGCCTTTGATGAAATATTAGACTCCCTCTAAATCAGATATTAATCTTCCCTTTCCTACAAGAACATCCATGGTGAGAAAAGAAAACATCAAGGCAAACAGCTCTTATAGTATGTCCATAGATACAAATAAAAGGTTGACCACAAAAATAATGACAATACTGAAGATAATCAAAAACACTTATCTCATTATTTTGGAGCAAATATCCAATGACATCCTTCACGATGTGAGTCCTTTCTACATGTATGTGAAAGTCTGATTTCTAGTTTCTCCTAGCATCTGCTCACTACCATTTTGTAGATGACGCAAAGTCATATTTATATCTTAAACATTATAAGATTTGACTTTTCAGATATAAGAAGTCATGTCCCTTTAGAAACAAATTACACCCTTTCTTTAATCATAATCACACCAGCTTATGCCAATTCTTGCAGTTAACAGATTCTTCTAAACATTATAATTATTATGAATCATTATCCAAGCTTCAGACGACACTTTCGATTTTTAAACTCCGCATGGCATCTGACGTGGCTGGTTAATCTGCTAACTCCATGACGTGGAATGACACATAATTGGCTGACTTGTATATGACGAATTTCGTCCAAAACTTTGAATACTTGGATCCACGGGATCATATTTTAATTCTGTCTACGATTTCATGTTTCTCAGACCTTTCTAGTTGCTGTCCAAAATCATTCTTATACCATCTTCTATTGCGGTCAATTATAAATACTGTTTTTATGAGACGCACTCACTGTGGTCTGGATAACTTGAGCAGCAACAGATATCATCGTCTTTAATTTCAGTCAATACCATTCTTATTTGAGTCCCCTTCACCATGTCTTTGCGGGCTTCAACAAAATCTCAGACCAAATTATATCCATGATGTTTTCGTTAACTATTGCAGACAAAGTTGTTTTGATTGCTGGTGCTGCCAAGCTCATTGTACACAAACTGGATTAGATACAGGTCTGTCTGCTTTCAATGTGAGTCATTAAGTGTGACTATGTGATTGTAATTGGGCCACTTGTACTGACTGCAACAGGATCCTTCATGCCAAGTTGGATAGTGATTGGCAGCATTCAATCCTGTCACCACAGCCCTCAATGTGCACTATTCTCTTCGTGTTGTGTGAACTGGTCAGGTAATATAAAGTAAATGAATGTTTGATGTTTTGAACATATAATTTGTTGTCCTTCCTTGCCCACAGCCAATAAGATATTGGTTTTGTAATAAAACCGATAGAGATCTCAAAGCTCTGATATGTAAAATCTGCACTGCCGTTAAGCCTCACAGGTTAGGATGGGATAACTCTTACTGTCAAAAGGATCCCTAAGATCGAGTGGCTCTGATACCATGTTGAATTATGAGGATCACTGCATATGTAATAGCACTGCCTCTATGGTGTGTGTTTTCCAAGTGCAGATGTGAATATATATATATCAGAGTAGAAGAGACATGTCTCCATGTTAATCAATATTGGTTATTGTAAATAATTTCCAATACATACATACATACATACGTCTAATTGATGATTAATCAAACGCAATAATGTTTAACCAATAACCATAGAGGGATTGTCTCTAGATCAATTCAATCTGACTGAAGCTACAACATCAACAGGTAGAAGTAGACTTATGTTCATCTTTGTTCAATGTTATGTTTGGAGATAGAACATGAGGGAAATGCATAACATTTTGTCTCAAAATATGTTGATGGCTATGAAATGATGTAGGAGAGGAGGATCTAGAGAGATGTGTGTACTAAGAATTACATGTTTGGCTTGTTTTGTCGTTAATTTTGTTTTAGTGAAATGAACAACCATCCCAAAAAATTTCATCATCCCAAAAAATTTCATCATAGGTTTGATTAAAAACATGGAAACACTTTAGTATGTTTTATAAACATTTTCAAAACTAGAAATTAATTTTTCTTGTTAATGTTTTCGTTAAAAGTCTTTTTCTTGTTAAATTTATTAATTTTTGGTCATGTTTCTTTTGTTTCGATTAAAAATTTAAAGGCTTTTATTTAAGTTAGTTATTTTTCCTAAGTCATGTCGAGATGTTTAGGCCCTGTTACATATCTAATTAAGTGTAAAACTTTGTGCCATTTATGCTTATAATCTCAAAATGCCAATAGTGGATCTTTTGGTGTCCAGTGCACTTAATTTTTTGTATAATTTATAATTTGAAACACATTATGAAGTCGGATGACTTAAGAGATTGAGCATTTTTTTTGGCATTGCAAACTTAAAAACATGGGAATACATTAGTAATGTATTTTTAAAAAGAAGAACTCAAAATACTACTAACGGGCTTTTTAATTACCATGGCATATAGTTTTATTTGTGGAGCAGATTAAAATCTCTGATGATTTCATTCATGGAGTATATTAAGTATCTTTACATACTTTATTTGCAATATGTAATGTTGATGATAAACTCCAAGCTACACAAATAAATATTGGGTATTAAGCTATAAACATCAGTTTGCAGAGTGAAAATGCCAAGCCCAATTGTCCAGTTCAGAACAAGACGCCAAATCATTCTGGTCCACAAATGTTTGGTTTAGGCTCTTTTTACAATCATTCATTCATTAGTTTGAGCTCTTGATGTTTTCCTTATATCTTCCTAAACGTTTTGCATAATTTTTTTCAATTTCATCATTTGACGAATTCAACTTTTTACGTTCTTGTTTTCAATGATTTCTCAGAACATTGCTATTTGCATATAATGTTTTCCTTATGAGCAATGTATGCAGTCACTATTATCCAAACTCCGACTTTTACTCTTTAGACTGCATTTGCAATTTTTTTTTGTGGTGCGGTGTTTTAAGGGTCTCATTTTGCTTGTGCCCTAGTCATTTTTCTAAATAATGCCTGTATACTTCCACTTTTGTAACCTAATACAAACAGCTACACAAATTGATATATGTGTAGCGGTTTGCATCTTAAGTTTTATAGTGTAAAACTAGAGTATCTTTTGATTAGTTTGTTTTGTCATGAACACAACTGTAATCCTCAATACCATTTGTGTCTGATACAAATGGAAATGCATTATCATTTCAAAAACCCCAATTTCATTTGAAGGTTTTTATTGTTGTAACACTTTGCCAATGTTCACAATACCCCTGATCAGTGTCTGTGCTGTGCATTTGTTTGCATAACCAGAGCTCCTCCACTATGTCCCAAGATGCAATGATTTGTTGAGATATCTAAAATTTTATCCTCAGGCCCTGTTGTGGCTTTTATACAGGTCAATTACATGAAATACAATTATCAACAAAGAGGCACTATTACAATGAGGAACTGATAGCATAACTGTTATAGAGTTTGCATTAATAACTGGTGAAATAGCATATGACAATAACTTTTAAAGTGACAGTGATGTATGAAACCCAAGAAATGTCTAGAAACAATGATAAAAGATGATGTTTCAATGTTTTTAAATGCTCAAGACAGTTAATAAAAGCATACATGCCTGTTTAGTGAAAAGAGGACAGGAAACACCATGATTTGTGCTGTTATGATGACGCAGCAAGACTATGATAACCATTGACTTGGGGATGATCAAAGCATTGACAAAGCCATGAAAGTCTAAGAAAGCATTGAGTTGTGCGATTATTTTGGGTTTATTTGCAATTACACAATGCAATCTGAAGTTCAAAACCTCGACCCATGGCTGGGTATGAATAAACAAGGCAAATTTTCATCGACCAAATCTTTCCTGGCCCTCAACATTTCATTTCGATGCTCGGGATTATATATCCCAATTACCTTTTGTTCCATATACATATGGTTCCAAAATCAGAACTTCACACCTCTATTACATGTAATTTGGAGTACAGTTATGGTTAAGAATCTTGCATGTATATTTATGAAATGCATTTTGGGAATTGTTACACCCTCTTCATATACCATTACATGTCATGTCATATGCAATGTAATATGAAATCTTAGTCAGAAGCCCTAACTGCATTTTGTTTCAGACCTATCTTGTTCCCAAATAAGGATTTTCAACACTCATTACATGTAATTATATATGCAAGTACCTTTGAAATCTCCATGCCCATCATATGCATTTTGGATTTTTTCATACCCAATGCATGTTTTGTTACTTATAATCTCATGTGCAATGGCAGTTGAAAAGCCCGATCATATCCAAGTTTACCCTTTTGAAAAGGAAAGTAAAAATGCAATCAGAGATTTTTGTCCTGATTGCAAATTGAACTACACATGCAACTTTAGTGCATTTTGGTCCATAATCCCAGTTTCACTTAAAATATTTTGTTTTTCCCTTATAATGGGGAACATTTTGTTCCAATTACATAAAATTTTACAAGATGAACCACACTCTAATCTTCCCTTGTAGTGCACTCCAAAATCCACCATTGCACCCATGGCGCAAGAAAAGCAACTTTTTCACTTCAGCCTTGTTTGAAGCCGTTTTTCTGCACACAATCTGTCAAGTTGTAAAATCAAAGCATGGATTTGATGTAGAATGATATGGAATTAACCTCAGCACATTCTGATGTTAAGTTCTGGTCTTTTCATCATAGTGCCTCAGGTGCTCATCCAATGTCAGAAGAGCCAACTATCACATCTGAGAAAAAGATGAAATTCAAGATTCATAAATATTAGAACGCTTTCAAAACTGACTCCATGTAGGTGGTAGCTGACCTATAAGAGGGATCTTGAACATTTTTCAGTCATGGGTTAGAATGAAAATCTAGTGACAATGGGACCTGTCTAATAGAGGATGATGTACTAAAAGTCGTGTTTTGTCAGTCAGTTTAGTTTAATCATGCATTTTCTAGTTTAGCTTTGACAAGTTACATATAAAGCTTTAAATTGCAAGTGCATATGACAACATCACATGTATAGAAAAATATTGCAATTGCACATAATCTCTTTATATGCTATTACATTACATAGGATTTTAATGTTGAATAAGTCAACAATAGATAGTTAGTTTTCCACCCTTTTCTCATAGCCTCTCTTCTATAAATACAAGATGGCTCATTGTAAAAAATAAATCTTTATGCATTGTAACTAAACACTGTTGGAAGTTTGCAAAATACAAACTTTGCTTTTATTTGTGCACGTTGATTCCAAAGTAAATAAAAGAGCAAGTGTTTTCAATCTTTGAGTTGGAGGAACTTCTTATATCATTGCTGTGTTATTATGCCACAAAAGTGCTATTATCTTGGATTTATTGAGAAAATTATATTAGTTATTTGTGCTGTGGAAAGCTCCATATCTGATTTCATGCAGACTTTGTGTTGTAATTTTCTATTCGAGTTGCGTATATGTAGTTACATAGTCTTTGAGTTCTGATTCTTTGTGATTGTAGAAATTAGAAAGGAAGTTTTATGTATTAAAGTCTTTGTGTTGAACATATTGCTTCTTCATCCTTTAAATCATTTTAAGATTGTATAAGAGTCTCTGAGCTTATGTACATTCCTTAGTAAAAACTGAATAGTTTACCGGCACATTTAAGGATAACTTTTCAGTTAGTCTTAAGACTATTGTCATTATTGCTCCAATTAGTGTGTAGAAGTGAAGTTGTCAAAAGTCTTAAGTTAATAGAGTATATATTTATGAAAGTGAAAATCTTTCTTGAAGAAAGAGTAAGTGATACATGCAACACTCAGTCATAGATTAGTTTGAATTTCTTCTTAAGCTTTAGTTGATTCAACAACAATAAGAAGGGTGCCTCTCCTTAGTTGAGAGGAGAGATTATATCTCAAAGTGAAAATCTTTCTTGAAGAAAGAGTAAGTGATACATGCAACACTCAGTCATAGATTAGTTTGAATTTCTTCTTAAGCTTTAGTTGATTCAACAACAATAAGAAGGGTGCCTCCCCTTAGTTGTGAGGAGAGATTATATCTCAAAGTGAAAATCTTTCTTGAAGAAAGAGTAAGTGATACATGCAACACTCAGTCATAGATTAGTTTGAATTTCTTCTTAAGCTTTAGTTGATTCAACAACAATAAGAAGGGTACCTCCCCTTAGTTGAGAGGAGAGATTATATCTCAAAGTGAAAATCTTTCTTGAAGAAAGAGTAAGTGATACATGCAACACTCAGTCATAGATTAGTTTGAATTTCTTCTTAAGCTTTAGTTGATTCAACAACAATAAGAAGGGTGCCTCCCCTTAGTTGAGAGGAGAGATTATATCTCACATCTGTGTCTAGATACTTCCTTTTGAGGAAGTGGCATGTCTATGACCACTCACAATATATTCAACCAACATGTTTCTCTTGCATCAAAGTATCTTTGTGAAGAGAGGATTGATTGTTATTCTTGATCTTAGTTACCGGATGAGGATGTAGATGTGTTCTGGTGCAGATGCATGCAGAGTCCAAGATGCTGAATAAATGCCAAAAGTTTTTTTTTCATTTTCACTTAAAAAGTTTAAACAGATATTTACCCTTTAAAAGCTACTGCATAGACTATCTCTAGATGAATCATCCACCCTCTGATGATTAGGTGTTGCTGGAACAACATGGATTTTGAAATCTGCCGCAAAGAATTCCATTTCTGGCGTATTATTATGCATGCCTATAACTGTAGATGACCATTTGCAGAACCTGAAATTGCCCCATGCAAAATATTTTCAGCTACTTTGCTAGATAGGATTCATCAGCGTTTGCAAGTGTATGGGTGGGAAGAATGCATTTTGAAAAGTTCATTGCCAAGGTTAGTTTGGTGGTCACTAGTGCATTTTTAATCGTTGATAACAATGTAGATTTTGCTGCCTCTGGTAGAATTTGAATCAAATTATTGATATTAACTATCTGATCATGAGAATCAGGGATCAGCAGAATCTTTTAAAGCTGAATGAATTGGTTTAAATTCCTTGAGCTTGACCGGTCCTCTTTTTTAGCAGTACTTGGGCATTTTATTCAGCAAATCCCTTACATTCTAAGCATTTTTTCTATTCTTTACAAATCTTTTATATACTAGTAGATAACTTAATTTTCTGTCAGTTATCATTTACCATGCAGTGTGTTTACTTTACCCAAATTTAATATATATATACATGCCTCCCCACCAAAAAAAAATTTCTGCATCCACACAGCGATTCTCATATCTGCATCCACATCTGCACCCAACTTAGCTCTTGACTGTTGCATCTCTTTTGGGGAGGTCTTTGATAGGAGTATTGATGCTGTCCTCATTGACAAAAGATAGCATTGGGGAGGCATGCATGCGATTCATCATTGCTTCATTTATAGGAAACGTGTCTTGTAGGTGTAGTAAACATAGCATGTCCTTAAGGAAGGGAATATCATCATCTTGCTTCAAAATATCCTTATGAGTAAGATGATCTTTTGGAGAGGGACATATACCATTCAGTAAGGCTTTATCTCATGAGGAAATGTCATTGAAATGCATAGAAAGCGGGGCATCAACAAGAGAAATAGCCATGATTTCATCTTGTTGGAGTAAATGATCTTCATACGGGGCAAAAGTGGTCAAAAAGGTGGTTTCCTGCATGTATAGGGTGATTTGGGATTGATAGACAAATTTGGGAAGCAGATCTGGCAAACATCATCTGTAAGTGATCTGTAGTCTGAATTTCAGGCAAAAATGGGGGGACTAGTTCAACTTGCTCAGTCTATTCTCGGAACTGTTTCTAACAGTTTTCAGTTCAATGACTTGCAGATTGTAGCTTTTTTTTAAATCTATTTGTATCTCTTTTTGTGCTTCTGCTACCTATAACTGCACACTAAAAGGAAGGGAAAGGTTGTTTAGAATGCCTAAGTCAAACCTCTGTTTAAGAATTAACCTAAAAATTGAAAGGAAATTTACTTGAAAAGGATAGATCTAAGAATTTGAATATCTTATACCTTGATGATGCAATGCTCTTTGAATGTGAAGAAAAGTGTTGATGCAATAACATGACTCCACAAAAATTTCAAAAGAAATCATCAAAGACATACATGCATGAAGGTTGTTGATGCATGCAACAACAAAGAATATGGTGGGATGAAGTATCTTGAATGCTGGAAAACTTGATATTGAGGACTCAAAATTGTGGTTGAGCTTGCGTCTGGATTGAATTGATTGCCAAAATGAGGGATGGTAGCTTGGGTTTATACCTCTCCCAACCATTTTGGGGTGTTAAAGTTGAAGGAAGCTAACACAGGTTTAAAATTCTTGCTAAAACATAACCAGTACACAATTTCAATTTGGGGCCAAACATTAGGGAACAGGGAGATCAAGTTGCCCTTTCCCCTCTAATGCAGTCCCAGGTTGGGAGCACAGGTCCTAAGTAGAGAGGAGATGCTAGATTTACATGCAAAATTGGGCTGGTGTTATCATAATTGGATGCTGGACCCCATACATGCTGAAATAGGGCCTAGGCAAGTGATAAATTACATATGGATGTAATTTATGATGCTACTGACATGAGTGGGAAATGAAGGTTCTTTTTTGACTCCCCGTTTCATTTTAGCAATGATCATATTCACACATTTCCATGTAGAGAATATAGTTTTCCTACCTAGACTGGATTGTAATTTGACTACTATGGATTAATTCAGTGATCAATTTGTGTTTGGAATTAAAATAGCTATTTAATTGGTTGTTTTCCTATTTTCAAATTGTTAGTGCCTTTATTTTTTGCTGTCGTCAATTTTTCCCTAACATCCACTTTTTGTGTGGATGTGAACATGTCATATTGTAACCTAGGGTTTCCTAGAAGACTACCATATCTCTAGGAGTGTCCTGGTAACCCAGGCCTCAAGCAATGTCTAGGCAATTTAAGTAAAGAGCTTTTAGTTTACTTGTTGATTATTACATTAAGTATAATGTCTTAGTGTGCAGTCATTCTACTTGAAATTATATTTAGATTGCTTTGTAACAATGTAATTGTACCGCTTACAGTTTTGAATGAATATATCATATGCAGGAATTGGTTGCTGGCTTTGATCAAGAAGCAGCAGCTGTTATCATGGCTCGGCTAGCTTCATTCAAAATGGAGACTGAGGTGATCTAACATTTTGTTTGAGACTATTTCACCCTGCCAAGATTGAAATATTTTAGAATTTGCTTAGAGTTTCTTGTTTTCTGACATGAGCCCATATATATGTTGTAGTTTTGATGTCAGAGTGCTATTTATCTGAAAATATTATGTGAAAGACTATTTTACCCTGCCAAGATTAAATGATTTTAGATATTGCTCAGAGTTTCCTGTTTTCTGACGTAAGCCAATAAATATATGGTAGTGAGATGTAGTTTTAGCATTTCAGTTTTATATATCATGAGTTATGTTATACCAAGACATCTTTAACGTGGAACTTCTGAAACACTATTTGTGTCGATAGTGAAGGAAGGAAAGTGTTTCTTATTTTAAATTGCCAGTGAATGATTGTATTCGTAACTTGTTTGCAGTTGTAGTGTTCAATGGCTGAGTTGAATTTAACTGTATAAAGAAAAAATGCATAAGAATCAAATAGCTTATACTTTAGGATGATATGCTGGATGATTACTGCTTGAGAAATATCTTTGATGGTAGTTGTGAACCTAACTGTCAAAGTTGACCAACCCATTCATGACACATGTAAAGTGTTGCCTTTGATTTAGATTTAATTTGTTTGGAGATTCTCCCCAAAGATTCTTATGAGTTGTATGCCAAGCTCTTCTGAGACATAATTTCAGCTACGTTTCGTTGGGCATAGAAATAGACAAGCCATGAAAAAGGATTAGTTAGTCATTTGGTCTTATAGGGAGTATTCTATACTGAAAATGAAGAGGAGGAAGAGATCTCCTATTTTGAAGACTGATAGGGATCATTATGTTTATTGAGAGGGATAGAAAATTAATTTTCTTGATTTCTTGTAGAGGATGATGAAATATCCCAAGGCATACAATGACACGGAATATGCAAAATCCAACAAAACTTTGAACAACAGATATAAGCAGTTTGAATTCTTATTTCAGACTGAGAACTGATAGCGATTGTCTTATTCAAATTGGGATTCCAGAATGTATTCACCTTGTCTATAAACGATATTCTGTATTGAGAAGTGTGGAAGGAATATTGTTTCATCTTGCATTGAAGGTAGCTCCTACAGCACTAGCGCTATCTCAGTTCTAGAATTGATGCACTGAGAAGCTGTAGACACAGTTTCTATGTAGTGGTCATGGTAGCATCACTCATTAGCTATTCTCCTGGGAATTACCTCTAAGGAATATCTTGCCCAGATCTTGTTTATACACTAGTAATTGCTATACACCACAGAATGAGATGGATAAAATTCTTGATGCTCCATGACATCTGTGATATCATGTGTTTTCTTGTGTTTTATATCTGTAGCAGGGCCATGGATAATAACCACCAATCTTCAAACTGATCAACAAATTTGATGTTTATACTGATACTGAATGCTGTGGTGATTTCCTTCTGAAACCGCGATATATTGAATTATGTTCACAGAGTTCTGATAATATCTAGAAAATGTCATGTCCCCAAATTCAGAACATTTTGAAATACAATTTAAAATAATATTTAATTAAAAACTGGAATTTATTTATGCACCGAATACACAGCGAGTCAAGCATGAAGGGATAACAATCCCAAGTCCGAGTTTGTAATAAGAAGTTATTAAGCATGAAGAACATGACAGGTCTGAGATAGGGGATCAACGGTAGACTAAGTCAAAGGACCTTGGCAAGGATGTTACAATATTGATTAAGAAGGGAAAAGATATAGAGTTCACAGCAACCACCCAGCCATGTGGTGCTTACAATCACAGAGTCAACAGGGAAACTGACAATAGTTGTGGGCAAACTATCAAAAATTTACTTTGGCCCTCATGACATTGAATCACCAAGGCATCAATTTGGAGAATATTGTCACTTGGAACAGTCAGCGCTAAAGATTTCAGATATTCATCGATCACCATCAAAGTCTTGTAAAGAGATTCACGGTGATATATTCTTCTTAGACACCCTTAAGAATATTTGAAGGCTTGCGTAGACTACTAGATTATATAAGAAGAATGAGAATGTGATTATAAAAAATAATTAACAGCAACCCGGATTATCATCAATGCCTGAAAACTAATTGGTTATAATGAATTAATACAAATCTAAACGTGCATGATTAATCGGTGGAGAATTATTAACAAATAATCACTAATGATTATTGTATGAGTAAATAAAATGTGCAAACAATGGGAACTTATTTCTATTGGCACTTATTCATTACATACGATTAATACTTAATCGTATTGTGGTCATAACAAGGCAACTCATAGCAGCCGATCGAATCTTTATGTTTATCACTGATCATGGTGATTAAGATAAACTAAAGGTAGCGGCAGTTCACTGTGCCTTTTCAATTACCAAAGCTAATCGGCTGTAATATTCCACTAGGATATTTTTCCCACAACCTTCTTCCAAACAATTTCAGAATTCAACAGATAATCTATGCAATTTAAAACCAGAAATAACCAGTAAAATTCTCATATAAATTCCCCCAGAATTTTTTATTGCATTGTAAACCAACAATAGAATAACATACATAGAAATCCAATCTTACCAACAATGCTAACAATCAGATTGGAAAAACTACAGAATGCACCTGTAACTTCAAATGTAAACTCTGATATGAATTCACCACAAATTCTGAACCGAGTTGATGCCCGATCTGGTGAGTAGAGCCTGAAGATTTCCATGTTATGAACATGAAGCTGAACGCTTCAGATTTCTCGAAGAGAAAACTCAAGACAAAATCAATATCCAAGCATATTGAAATCAATGAAGCTTCCCTCATTTAATGCTCAAAGTTGTGATCCTTCAACTACCTTCTTCTGTCTTTTCATCTTCCTCCCCTTCTGTTACCTAATGATCTCCTTTTTAATATTTAAATGACTTAAAATAATCTGCCTTAAGCTCCATTTAAATGACTTCAAATAATTTTTCTTAATCTCCTCTAATGTCCCAAACTGGGGACATTACAATCCTCCCTCCTTGAGATTGCTTGCCCTCAAGCAATCACGAGTCCATAAACCAGTACCAGGGACCCATATCCTTCGGCAAGCCACTCCATAGCTCGTACTAGTAACTATGTAATCAGGATGAGACATATTATGGAACCAAAAATACGCATGCAGCTCATCCATCAGTATGGTCCCTAGATCCCATGTCAGTGTATGAAACATTGCTGCATCCGTAGGCTTCGTGACTGATGCAGCCCAAATTTTCTGCCACCATTTGTGAAATAATGTTGGAAACTTGATAAATATTGTTAAGGGCACTCGAGATTGTTGAACTCCATCATTGATGACAAAACTAAGATGCCAAGTATGAAGAGTTTAGGTCTATACAGTTGGATATGGCTATATACATTTATGACACATGATGAAATACATAAGAAGAAACACACATGGAGATAAAATGATAAATGTTAGTACACACCGATACTACATCAAGACACAACAAAGTTCTTACATTAGAAAGAAATCAAGGTACATACAGTGATATATGGACTTTTAAAAAAGTAAGCAGCATTCATAACTCCAGACAATGTGATCCTACATTGATATTGATAAAGCTTGTAATAAAAAATGGAAGTGTTAGAAATTGATGCAGTGATAATACAGAGCCCCGATTTGAGGATTAAGTAATTGAAGTTAAGACTGCAACAATTATATTCTTCAGTATAGTTGATTCTCTAGCACAAACAATATGTGAAGGCTAAAGTCTATATATGATGGTGATAGGAGAGTCACATAAGAGAAATAAATATACAAGACAAGGATAATTGATATGCTACATCACTGGATGTAGAAGAATACTTATCTAAACGCATAAAATATACCAGTGATATGACTTTCTACTTCACATATAAGAGTATATAATAAAAGGAAACGAGTTCCAGTTTTGATGTAATTGTAAGAACAACTATGCACTAAATGACTAACAGTATTTGGAAACTGTGACATTCTCCATATCAGAAGCAGCATGGAATATAATCTCCTGCACTTGCATAAGCGACCTCCAAAGTCATACAGCAACTTGTATAAACATTGTATTATGAAGACTGGGATGACCATTCAGCACATGAATCAACACTATTTCCACAGCTAACATGTTTGTGATAAGTAGCGGAAGTTTGCAGGTGTAATGCACAGATTCAGATTTGAAGTATACTGAATCGGATTTTGCATTTGAAAAGGCCTGGTGAAGTATAAAAGGGAATATGCATTAGCAGTGTATCTGTATACATACTGCAAATTTGAAACAAGTAATAAAGTTCCAGATGCGATGAGTATGCAGAGGTTGAGATGATGAAGACTTCTTTCCATGTACTCAGTGAAATTTTGCACGGCAAACTGTATTGAGGACAAATCATTGCCAGAGACCAGAGTGAAACAAGGAATATTTTCCGGCACAAGCCCTTTAATCTATAATCATATCTGAAGCTGCGATTATATACAAAGAAATATTACGGAAAAGGTCTTCCTATTAACCAACAACAAAAAAATGAGCCTGGGTGTCGTCACTTTGGAGACTAAGGATATGTGTAGTCTAAAGCCAATAACTTTATTAAAAATTTATCTTCTACAAACTAATCGATCAAATTTAAAAGTTGTGTGATTATGGTTAAGAGGTTTAATTTATTTCCAAAAAATATGACTTCATTTTTCCAAAGTCACACTTTACTTGCATATGTTATAAATAGGAGTTATATTATAAGAAGCAACAAGATATATTCAATATTTGACAAGTATTTTTACATTCACTTGTAAGGAGGAATAAGGAGCTTAAATTTGATTTTGTTAAATAAATTTATTTATTATATTTTAATGACTAAATAAAAGCCTTTTATGCTTTTTGTTTATACTGAACGCACAAAGAATAAAACTGTAGTTGATTTGTCCTTTATAATCATTTATTTTATTCTTTAAACAATTTATGTTAGATAAGTGGACAAGGTCATCTATGGCATTTTAAACTCGGTCATCACAGATATTGTGAAATATTTAGTTGTTTTCGAATCTGTGTCCAGTTTGTCTCCCTAACCTTAGGAGTTAAAGCGCAATCTAGACTAGTTTAAAATTGTGTATATATATTTGATCTGTTGCGTCTTGATTATTAAACTGTTTATAATTTATGTGCATAGCACAATACAAAGTTGTACGTTATAATCTTCATTGTAGTTGACTCTGTTGCCCGAATAAGGTCTTTTTATTATTGAAGTATTGGATTTATATTTGAAGTCAGAAAATATATATCTTCTTTGTTACAAACCTCAAATCCATTGTTAAAAACCTTATACAATTCTTTCAATTCAAACACTCAACATTCTACTTCATTTTGATCGAGCTTGAGGACCTTGCCAACCGAAGAACTCGCAAAGCTTAAATTCGCAATAGAAAAGCCTTGAACCAAGCAGTCAGCATTTGAGGTGAAGGTCTACCCACTTGGGTATAGCGGAGCCTAAAGTGTATGGGAATCAAGGTGATTCTCGTTCGTTGGCCAGAACCGATTGAGAGATCCTATCGGAGAAGTGGCAATCTCTTGGATTTCCAATCTGCAGTTTTAGGAACCAACAGTGAGACTGATCAGAATTGCATCATATTTCAGATAATGTAGAGTATCACAACGTAATCCTCATGGCACAAAGCATCTACCCTGTCAACTCTTGGATCTCAAATCAGCCTATCAGATCAATTTTGGGTGTAGCCATAGATGCCTAACAATTCACCATCCCCCTGAATCAACCAACTGAACAAGTAGCTGCCAATCATGCCTTCCATATGTATGCAAATCAACTCATCATATCTCAAAATGTTGCTGCCATGAGATATATTATCATAAAGAATGATGCTGAAAGTAACGTTGTTCCCCGGTGTAGTGAAGAAATCCAACTCAGGTGCAAATATTTAATCTCAAATCATACCTATGCAACTCAATATGACCTGTAGTCTTGGCCAAATCTGAAAATATAATGTGTGACCAAGCCGGACAACCATTAATGATTGAAGTATGGATGAGGAAAAAATCACCAACTAATAAGTGAACTGCTGCCATGTCATAAGAACTCGGTGACAAATCTGATGTTGGATTGTCATTGCTTTCCTTATCTATTAATGACAATTTCGGGCTCTCCATATCACTACAAGAGTCATTAACCAATCCACCCTCTTTACCAAGGAGATGATCATCATCACCTGAAATTTGAGTACTAATATTCCTTAATTTGTCCTCATCCTCATGCAGAAACATTGTTATCTCATGATAACGTTAAGTTATACAACGACTGTCCTAAAAATTAGGATTCTTGAATCTAAGTTCTTGCTGGCCCTTTTGATCATCACTAGCGTAATGGACCTCATATAGATAATGTGAAGTGTATATATGCTCTTCTTCATTCTCACCAATGGTATAAATCCTTTCTATTATTTGTATGATTTCCTTAGTCTTAGATTCTTGATCATCATCTTGGTGAGTGGCTATCCTAGAAGTCTGATTTTCAGTCTGATGTAATGACTATTGAGCCATACTTAGCTGGAGACGTAACTCATCTATCTCCTCTTATCTTCTGCATGTTTGATGGCTTTATCCTTGCCTTCGAGCACTTTCAAGTAGTCTGATTACATTCTTTCCAATGTTGCTTTGTGTGTATGCAAATATCCACCATTAATTCCATTCGCTATCCCTTTTTCCCTTTCCTCAATTTGAACTTCCCACAACGCCTCCTGAATGCTTTTATCATCAACTAGAAATGGAATTTTTGATTTGTCCTCCGAATTAGCTCCTATATAAATATCATCTTGCTCTAGTTCTTGAATACTGAAGTCATTTCTGTTTTCAGCTGCATCCTTTTCATCATTCTCCATCTCCCAATGTATTTCCCTCATCAACTATTACGTCATTGTTTTCACATAGTTCATCCTTATGGAGAGATTAATTTTCAGCCTTATGACCGCCATAATGTTTGTCAATAATAACCACTAGTTCACCAAATAAAATGCTAGAATAATCATTGCCATTAATCAAAGCTAGTTCTTGCTCATGGTTTTCATCATATTGAAGCTGGACTATGGAGTTCTCAACTTGCTCAATGCTGATTTGCACTAATTGAGCTGACTCTTTTTTCCTTGCTCTCACAAAAGTGACCAAGCTTGCTTGCAGTTAAAACAAAGCTTCTCTTTCCTCATTTGGTTCTTGCTTGATTTTGAAAGCCCTACAACCTGTATGCTTGATGATCTTAGCTCATTTTCAATCATGGAATCCTAAAACTTTCCTATTTTATGTTTAATCAAATCCTTGGTGAGCTCATAAGCCATGACAGGTGAGATTTTATGTTCACCTCTCCAAATGGCTAGTAAATCTGATTGTAATTGCTTACATATGTCATCATCCTCATCTAATATTAATGACATGATTGTTTTAATGCAAGATCTCACAATACCTGGATGGTGCTTCCTAAATTCTTTCAAGAGACATAAACAACTCTCAAATTATCTCTTTACAACCCAAATCCAACATGGGAATGAAAAATCTGGTGTTTGCCATGAGTTCTAGAATCTTTATTTTTTTAAACCGAAAGTAGGGTCCTTGATGTCATGTAGTCCACATAAACAGTCCTCAATCAATTGTAATACCTTTTCCAATATGCTATCATTATAAGGATCAGTGGGAGCTGTTATTTGGATGATTAAGCAATCATTTGTCTTACAACTTCACTCAGATGCTCCCTCAACTGGGATTGCACTAAGGCAACTATGGACCTTTGCATGGCCCAATTTAAGAACCTCCAATCAGACTAATGCATTTTGGATAAACAAGAATCTAGCTTTTTCAATTTTGGAAGGACACTATCCATACATTTCAAAGACCCCAATTGCAGTCCAACGATGTAAAATTCATTCCCTATTTCTGTTTCTTTCATGCAAGTTTCTTAACTGTCCACCATTAAGTGAGTCATAGAATTCTTTAGAGAGCAGATGACTTTTCAGATTATCCATTGTTTTTAAATTCGAAGTCCAACCGAGTCTCCACCAAATCTGACGCACGTAAAAGATAAACCAGCACCTCTTTATTATATCCTTTTTGCTTATAGAATATTTGTCAACTGTCGCATAGAATCTGATTTTCTCTATTATTTCTAGAATGACCCTTGTTCACCAGAACATTACCTTCTCATCCATTCAACACCTAAGGCATTTTGTCAAACAATTTGGTTGCAACAGAGTCAATCAAATTTCAAACACCTTGAAAAGGTACAGAGCTCAACCTGTCTTGTTAACAACCCAGTTATAAATTTTGAGTGTTGGCAAAGAGCTTTTACTGCTGAAAAGTTTATTCTCCTCCAATCAAAGAACCTCAAACCTGAAAAATCCGCACTATTTGAAAAGCAAGGTCCATCTAATGAGTGAAATGCAGACTCTGTATTGTTTTCAATCATCCGCCTTTAATCAAACATTCACTCAATTATTTCCAACATCAGTATAATACAAAGGCCCAGTTATACTCCCTCAAGGTTACAACATTATTAATATGCATTGCTTAAGATTAATATTTGAACAAGTAATATTCAATCCTTCTATCAATTCGTCAACTTTGACACCTGTTTTCTATCAACCACCTTGAGGACATCTGTCAGCCCTGTAGATGTTATTCCTCTGCAAAAACCATCTCCTCATAAGTCATGTGCAGTCCATCAACCTCCCATACTACCTTATGCAATGATGACTTCGCCTGTAAAATTTGTTTGCGAGAAAGTCCACTGCTGGTATCAAATCTTCCACAATATTTAAGATGAGCTCCTTTCAATGGAAATATCTTTTTTTTTTGGACTTAACATTTATTTGACTTGCCACTACTTAATTCTGGAAATAGTTCTATCATTGGAATGTTTTTTTCTCTTCTCATGTCAATGTTTGAAAGAATTCACACCTGCTGTCACTCCAAGAAACTCTTCCCCAGCTGGAGTAATCACCAAATTAATTGCAATTGCAATTGCAGCTATAGCCTTTGCACAAATGAATAATTGTGGATCTATTAATAAGGATCCTTCGGATTTCTATATCTACAAACTCTCTCTAAGTGGAATATTCTTGGAGAACTATATTTAGACTCCACCGTCTATTTCTACCATTACAACAAGTTCTTCAACACTCAAAATTCATGCACTAGACTCTAGGTGCTACAATGTGTGCAACTGTATGAGACTTCTGGCCAGATAGGTACGAGTGTTTTCAAACTACTTGAGCCAATTCCTGGCACACCTTTTGGTATTGACGTGAACCTCTATTCTGAGCTAAGTTGTTGACCAAGGAAGTAGATACAACTCCATATGACATATCTGTATTACCCAGTGATACATCACGAAGATGATAGCAGTTTGATCAACTTCTCATTCTCCAATAATGATCCAACAATGACAATGCACGTGCTCAACAATATTTCATGTTGTGGCTATCATCTTGCAAATTCATTTTGTCTGTCATTTTGATGTTTGCATGTCTTAAATCTTTAGAACTCCATGTGATGGCTCCAAGACCACCATTTGAATTTTTCTTCATGCAAGGATTTTTCTAATGTCAATAAGCTTCATTCTAATCATTACTCCTACAAATGCCAGAGCATGACTCCACTCAACCAACATAGGTATGTCAACGAATGTAGTTTTGTATGCTTGCTAATGAACTCGTTTCAAGATATCTAAGACCATTGTGCCAATTCTGCTGCTCACTTGTTCGGTCCCTTCCAATCTTAGCATTCAAATGTATCGTGAATAGGAGATCTCATGTCACATGTATTGCTCTCCACATGTATTACTACCTTTACCAAACATCCTTTTCAATACATTCTATGTGTCGTTTCCTTACTTGTTCATGCTAGAATGAAGAATCTTTTCATTCAATTACACGATCGTTTCCTTTGCTTAACAAATGTTATCACCAATAATTATTAGTTGCAATACTTGTCTGTGTAATTGACGCTATTGGGTTTCTTGGTTGTTACAACTAATTGACCAAGCCGATGATACTAAGGAAGTGTTAAAACTTCATCATATGTTCTCTAGTTAATCATTAAAACTTATTCGGCATGTAGAAATGTCTACTGTACTATGGGAAATGAGATGTCTAATTCCAAAACATCCTCTCAATCTCGTATTCTTTTGCTTGTATTTCTCGTCTTTAGCTCAATTTTAGTTCATGATGATTGTCGTTTGTAGCCTCCAGTTACTCAAGAGCCACATTTTTGTAGTAGTCAATGACCCAATTTCGATTATTTGGTTTGAATTCAATCAGCTAGCTCTTTTGTGCAGTCTATCTTCATTCTCCCTACCTTGTCTAATATTTACGTCACTTGCTTCTCCTAGACTTGACAAGAAATTTTTTCTGGCCTTTGTTTGCTTGTATCTTGTTAGTCTTTGAGCAGCTATCTCTTCTCTGTTTTTGTTCAACAACAAATCCTCCTTTCGAATACCAAGAGTTTTAGTTAACCTTCAAGGGATTGTCATTCTATCGAGTGGAAGGAATATGATCAATTCAGGCAGTTCTCTTCCATGAGTGTGTTTGTGACATGCCTTAAAATAGAAAAAACATGACTCATGATAACTGCATCTATTGTTCCTAGATGTTTTACCAAGCGGTTCTAGGTTTCCATGACAATGTTTTTAATTTTCAACTAGCATTAGAAGTGCAGATATTAATCTAAACACTAGAATGAATCTCTGGCATTGTAACTTTATTTAATATCTCACAAAAGAAAGAACGTCCTATCAATGGATATTGGAAAATACAATTCATTCCATCTTTAATATTATCATTGGTTGTAGAGTTCACAAACCAATATTTTCACATCAATAATATTTGCAAGTGACTTGAAGAATGAAGTTCAAATATAATAAAATGATAGGAATTTCGACACTATTCAAGATATTTAAGTCTTTTCTGTAAATTTTTCAGTGATTAGTTCTGATAAAATCTTTCTGTAAAAATGTTTTTGATGAAACCTCTAACTATACCAATAGGATGATAGGTTTGATGCTTTGATACTACTAAGGCCCTATCACTACACCAAAAGACCAACATAGTGGTGAGGGCGGCTATTCAGGGTGTTAAGGGTGGTATTACAGGGCACATCTCCCAACCACTGGAGCATCCAAGGGTTGGGACCACCCCCGAATTACACATACCCCAAACATGTGGCTGCCAAGTCACACTACTCATACACGGGAGATTATAATCCACCACACTCTGTGAGTCTCAACCACGAGACCTTGGCTCTGATAGCATTGTAATATCCCACTAGGATATTTTCCCCAAAATCTTCTTCCAAACAATTTCAGAATTCAATAGATAATTTAGGCAATTTAAAACCAGTGAATATCCAGTAAAATACTCATATAAAATCCTCCAGAATTCATTATTGCATTGTAAACCAGCTATACAATAACATACATAGAAACAATGCTAATAGCCAGATTGGAAGAACTACAAAATGCACCTGTAACTCCAAATTTGGACTCTGATGTGAATTCAACACCAATGCTGAACCAAGTTTGCGTTCGACCCCACGAGCAGAGCCTAAAGGTTTCCATCATGAGGTTCTAAACATGAAGTTGAACACTTGAGATATCTCCAAGAGAAAACTCAAGACGAAATCAATATCCAAGCATATGGAAATGAATGAAGCTTTCTCTCATTTAATGCTTGAAGTTGTGACCCTTCAAACTCCCTTCTCCTGTCTTTTCGTCATCTTCCCCTTTCATCTTCTAATGATCTCCTTTTTAATATTTAAATGACTTATTTTATTTGCCTTAAGGTCCATTTAATTGACTTAAAATTATGTTATGCATTTGACTTAATTTTCTTTAATGTCCTGAATTAGGGATATTACGTTGACTATGAGAGGTGTGTATGAGATTATATTTTATGAATTGGTCCGTGGATGTCACTTATTGAGCATACGGTTGTGATAACTTGAGATTTATTTAATTCACTTAAAAATATGCTATGCATTTGACATAATTTTCTCTAATGTCCCAATTGGGGGATATTACATAGGCTATGAGAGGTGTGTATGAGATTATATTTTATAAATTGTTATCTTGGCGACTTCGTTCACTGAGCATACAACTGCTATCACAACCTTTATCTATTCAAGTGCAAGTATTAATATAGCAGCTCATGACTCAATGATGATCAATTAAGAGTCAAGACTCAAGATTTAGTAATTAGCTTCAGTCAATCAGAATCATAAGGATTCAAACAAATATTCACATTCTCATCATCTCCTTCTGGTACAAGACTTGCAAGTTCATTTGAACCAAACATGGTTCCTCTTGTACTAGATGCACGTGCCATGATGCTATCAACATCATTATCTATGATTAAAGTAAGATTGTGTAATGTTGCATCCAAGTTTGCACATTTAGGGTCTACACCCCAAAGCTTGTTTGACCCTTGTATTCATCCTCCTTACATGACACAAGATGCAAGTTGGTATGTATATAAACCAAGTCCTCAACTTTCTTTGAGCCCAACCAATTGCGCTTCAGTAAATGGATATAGGAGTATATACTCCAATTCCCTTCAACAATAGAACTTGCAACCTGGATAGTGTTCATCAAATTAAACATACAAATGAAAACCAAATTAAAGATTGTTAAACACTAAATTGTAGAATACAATTGTTAAACAAAAATTTAAAAAAACTTGTGAGAGGATCTTGATTGCAAGAGGTTGTAAATGCTTGAATGGTTGACCATACATGTACCACCATGTGATAACTCCCATGTCATTTTGTTCCTTTATTGCAATTGAGTAATTTTTGATCCTAAAGCAAATAAACCATATCCTAGCCTCTCCTTTTTGTACATTTCATCATCTGGGAAGAGGCTTGCAAATGCATTGTAGCACCTAATAAAAATTTCTTCATCCACATATGGTGCAACTCTATCCGACTTAGCAATTATTTCTTGGCTATAGTATCTTGGAGATGAGGCATATGCAAGGAGGTGCAATGGCTTGGTCATCTTCTCCCAACAATAATGAATGATTGCTTCCACCTTATTGCAGAAGGCTTCACATTTTGTGGGTTCATTCTCATGTGCTTGTATGAAAAGCTTTACCTTTTCTACCATGGTATCCATGCCATTGTACACATCCTCCAAGCGAGGTAAATCTATATCAGTAAGACATAACATAGTCATGATAGGCTCGGTTAAATTCTATACAAATTGCACGTGAGCCCACTAACTGTCATCCAAGACCAAAGCCTTGAACTTTGGGGCTCTCTCTAAATTTGAAGCCTTCCATATACCCCATTGGCTAGAAATAACCATTAGGCTCAGTTTCCTATGCACCTTGAGGAGTCGTCTGATAACACTATGAGGTGCAAATCGGGTCTCAACAACCTAAGCAAGTTAATAATATGACAATAAATATTAAGAAAAGTTATATACAAGTAACAATTTGATAATTGAACATGAATAAAATAAAACATATTCAAATTAAGTAAATAAATGAAACTAACTAATTACAATCTGATTTTAAATTTGCCTTCAACAACTCCAACTTGGAGAATGATCTGAATATGGATTGTAACATGTGGTTTGTCACAAACATTTGTATCTCTTCTCCCTCTTGGTATATTTGCTTCACCCAATCTATCTAGGTGCTAATTTGTTGCATGACCAAGTTGAGAGAGTGTACAGTGCATGTTGACCAAAAATTATGGCTATACTAAGTCTCAACCAAAGCACGTGCACCCCTATAATTTTTGGCATTATTTGCGACCACCTGGACGACATTCTCACTACCCACCATCTTTATCGCCTCAATGAGAATTATAGAAATGAATTATGAGTCCTTAACTTCTCCTTCACAATCAACCGCCCTATAAAACATTTCCCCTTTGGGGGACATTGCAATCACATTATTCAATGGCCAACTTCTTGTATCTTTCCATCCTTTAGACACGATAGTTATACTGAAAGTTTTCCAAGAAGTTCTAATTGGTTGAGGAGCTTTGTCTATAGAAATCTTTTCTTGGTGCAAAAGAGTAGTACGCATCTTTTCAAACACAGGACTAGTGTAATCAGCTGATGCTTTAAGGATGGATGCAATCATTTGCTTCCTATATGGTGATCTTAACAAGTTGAAAGGAAGACAATTGGCATAAAGTCAACATGCAATTGCTTAATCAACAAGCTCTCTTGCCTCCATATAAAATGCTTGATCTAACAAGCCTCTTTTGCGGGTAATAACTTCTACTTCCTCTTCCTCTCTTAGTACAGGTACTTGCAAGAATGGATGTTTGGAGGATACAACATGATCAGTGGGCAATTTCACTTTGCCTTTCCGGATGAAGGTTGATAAAAACTTGTTCTTGATTCGTTAACTAAATGATCAACAACTTCCTATTCCTTTACAAATCTTGTTAATTGTGCATCGCTTATCCTTTTTCCATCTTTGCTTCCTTTGCACATTGCTATTCCTTTACTAGTAGGGCCCACAAAATGAGCTTCAACCTATGAGTTGTAGAATGGTTTACTATGACATACATTGCATTTCCAAATGTCTAACCCACCTCCTGAAACTTGTGATGATCTTGTGGTATGTCTCCATAATGGAGATGCTACATCAATATTGAAGTTATCAGTTTGTTCACCTTGGCCAGTTGCTGAACTTTGACTACCAGTAGTGTGGCCATTCTTGCACAATACAAACTATGAATCAAATAAGGAAATAAAAATAAAATAAAATTAGAAATAATTAAATAAACAATGAACATCAAAGATACAAGTGCAAAAATATGATACGAAAATATTAGAAAAGATAGCTAAACTTGTTCCTTCATTTCTTTAAAAAAAAAAAAAAACACTTGTAAAAGTTCTTCCAAAACTTGAAAAATTCATCATCTCAAAAAAAATCAGTAAAAGATCTCATGAATGAGATCAAATGCTTACCTTAGATGCTTAGAATTCCTTTATAGAAGCTATTTGACACCCTACAAATGAACCTCTTTAAAAATAATGACCTTGCTTTAAAAATGCCAAAATGGAGACCAAATGAGAAGAGAGCCCAGCTGCAAAAAAGAAGAGAAGAATGAACAATGAATGGCCTCCTTTAGGGCTGTTTTAGGGTTTAGGAGCAAAAAATACCAAAAATAGAATTAAAAAATGAATTAGACACAAAAGTTAAGTCACTTAAGTGTCTGAGCATCCAAAACATATGTCCAATTGACGCGGGTGCTCTCTAGGTATAATGGGGTGCTCTCAGGGTGTTGTCTTGATGCGCTTGGAAGCATCCCAAGCACACCCACATTTCCTGGGCAAGCTTCTTGGGTGCATCAGTTCAACACCCAAAAGCACCAGCGCACCCAATATCTCCATCACTCGCACTTGAGAAATATTACGAACTAATTGGAAAATATTTGCTTGTTATTAACAATGATCAAGAGATGAATTTATATAAGAGATTGAACGATATTTCCTTAAGAAACAATTGTAAAGAATAGAAACATTTTATTCTACAAACAAAATGCTAAATATTAGAAACATTCTAATATTTACAGAAGATTACTATAGATAACCATTAGATACTAAATAGAGATAATAGAAACTATCTATTATCGTAATACGCTTCCTTAATGGTTAATCTATCCAGAGCATGAAGCTGTCAAAAAAACGTAAAAGGCAGATTTCGATTCCTAAAGGTGCTCCGCACTGTTCACTATGGGCTATGAATCAAATTGCTTAGATAGGGCAGCCAAGCGCTTCCGACATTCAACCTTCATGTGCCCAAACTTGTGGCAATAGTTTGCATTGAATGTTCTTTTTCCAGGAGCCTTCTGAATTTGGAGTAGAGGATGTTTGCTAAGAAGACTACTGATGATACTTTGGATAACGGTCCAAAACTTTGCAGATGAGCAGAATGCTCCAAAACAAACCACAAAAAGCCATGATTTTTAGGAGAAAATTGAAAGAACCGAACACAATTTTTGGGGAGAAAAATCAATCAAAACCCAACATGATTTTGAGGTGAAAAATCAATCAAAACATGACATGATTTTTGAGGTGAAAAATCAATCAAAACCCAACATGATTTTTGAGGTGAAAAATCAATCAAACCCTGACAATGCAAAACTTTGTTTTTTAGGAAAACTGGTAAAACCCAACAGATAGTTTTTGAGGAAAAAATCACAAACTCATAAAGGAATCCCACACAACTTTGCGAATTACAAACTCAAAAATTTTTAAGGGAAAATTTATAGAAACCCATAAAAAAAATTTGAAAACCCATTAGAATTTTTCTTTTTAAGGGAAAATAATATGAAAACCTAGAAAAAAAGACGACAACCTAGTTGAGATCTCAAAAAGCAACACATGCAAACAACATTCAAGTACATGCAACCCTCAAAAAGTAGAGACCTAGAAAACTTGAAGGGTGACCCAAAAGAGGGCTCGAAAAACCTAGAAAGAATATGTTGTCGGTTTTTAGAGCGATTGGCTTGAAAATTGAGGCACGAAAAATCGAGGAACCTAGAAAAAAAGACGACAACCTAGTTGAGATCTCAAAAAGCCCACTAAGAATCAGAATTGAGTGGATTTAAATCGCTCAGAACAGAAATCCTAGTCGGATTATAGAGAGAGTTGGAAGCAAATATGCATGTAAATAATTTTGAAAATAAAAGGCAGATAATTTCAACCAAGAAATTATAATTATTTTTGAAAATATTTAGAGTATTTGCTTTGTTACCATATTACGAAGTAATTGGTAAAATACTTGCTTGATTAACAATGATCAAGAGATCAATTTATACAAGAGACTGAACGATGTTTCCTTAAGAAACAATTGTAAAGAATAGAAACATTCTGTTCTAGAAATAGATAACTAAATATTATAAACATTCTAATGTTTACAAATGATTACAATAGAATATCATTAGATACTAAATAGAGATAATAGAAACTATCTATTATAAGGGAAATATACAAATTGTAAAACTAAATCATTTCATAGTGTGATGCTTGATCATTGATCAATGCCAAATGCGAAAAATAGACATTAAAAGGCAATTGTAATGATAATCATTATATTGAATTATTGAATGACAAAATGAAAATGTAGTTCATGAAAGTTTGAAAGTTGAAACATGATTCAATGTTTAAAGTTCTTCAATTATTAAAGTGTCCATCAATCATCAAATGGATTATCAAAATTGTCTATGGCGTTTTCAGTAGCTACAAGCAGATCTTTATCATCATTAGAATAATGGGAGAAAATGTCTAATAAAAGTGTGTTTGAAGGCTTCATAATGGGTCATTTTAGTGTTATAACCAAAAAAATAACAATAGAATGTATGATCTATGTTTATGGGCCCACTATATAAGTAGGATACTATGGGTTCTCATGGGTCAGTGCGGGCACCTACTCAATTTTGTAGGGTTTGGGCAGGGTCCTTGGCGGATGCACAGGGATGGGTGTGCGCCTTGCTCGAATAGCTCGAACCCCCGCATGTACCCTGACTCAGTTCGATGCTCGAGGGTGGAAACCCACTAACTCAGGCGAAAACAAAATCAAAGTCAAACAAAATTGAGTAAACGCCTTAGAGAGTTTAACCTACAAAATTTTCTATAGGGGTGCCCAAATTTTGTGAATACAAAATTGAGGACAACATAATGAACATTCAACATTTAAATTTTTAAAACAATTTGAAATTTAGATAAAATATTAGAAAGTAAAAACAAAATCCTACCTTATGCTTGATGAATCTCTTCAAGGAAGGTGTATAATATTCTCTTCTTGCTCCTCTTGCACTTGCACTCCATCAATCACTCCTCTCTTGTTTTCAGTTATCTCTATGTGTCTTTAGCAAACATTGAGGAAGGAAAAATGAACCTTGGAGTGGCCAAAATAGGACCCACCACCATTTAGGGTTCAAATGCAACCCGAATCTTAATTAAAAATACATTTTTTTTATAAAATACTGCTGACGGGGGATGCACAAAGGTCCCCTAGATGGTTGAGGGATACTTGGGCATTTCCCAAATGTCCAGGGGACTTCTGCAGTTCCTTGCATACTAGCAACCCTTTGGTGGTACTAAGGTAGAGTGTCCCTTTGTCCCTAGGACATCCCCATATAAGAAACTTGAGTATTGGGGTGGGGTGGGGTTGTGCGTCCCCATGTTTCACTAGATTTAATTGAATTTTGAATACAACTATTTGGACTTCAATTTGTAACTATTTTAGTGCAAAGGCAATTTTTCTATGAAATTGATCTAGGAGAATCTAATGGATTTTGCCCAGAAATCCCAACCCTTTACCTCATTATCAATGCCTGGGTGGAACAACTTCATTGAAGGTAGAGACTTTGGATCGTGGACTTCAACCTTTTTGATTTTTGTCTAAATGGAAATCTTCATGGATTTTGTCTTGCTAGTAAGAGTTTGGCCAAAGACAAAAATCTTAAATGAGAAATTATGGATCCCTTGAATGAATTTATTCCTTCTCGACTTATTTTTATAACGGCCTTTTTGGTTCTCAATATAAATAGTTGTCTTATAATTTATTGTTTCCCAACAACTTAATTTGACTTATTTAATTATTTTCTAAGGTCTAATAAAAAGATACATTATAGTTCTCCCCACTTTCATATTGCTTGTCTTCAAGCAATATAATAGAAATTTGCTTGGCTACAGTCTCTATATATGCAGGGGTCCAAAGTCAGTCTTGGAAATTGTTGCTTCTCTCTGCTTGAAGTTTGTATGCTAATACTAAGATTCCAGATGACCATGTAGAATGCTTCACCACATCTTTGTTGCAGCTTTCTAATATTATTGTAACTCTATAAATTTGTCATTCTTTATTACATTTCAAAGCAATCCATGCATAAATTAATGGATTCCATATCTATGTTTGGAGTTTACTATTGCCATACTTGATTCCTCTTGTGAAATAGATAGCTTCTGTTGCAGTGCTTTGATTTTCAAGGAGTTCTTTTGAAGTCTTGGGTGGTGGGTATGGCATCTATGTTAGGAATGATACTTACCTCAGAACTAATCCTTATCTCATGACGTTGCTCTTCAGTCGAAAAATCTTAAGTGCGAAGTCTATGACTATGCCGTACTGATCCCTTGTAGGAAACTAATCATCATGAGAGAATATGGTCTTTAGCTCCAATAGATTGTACTCTTTGTCCGCAAATGCTATCATCATGTTGGGTCTTCATGATGTTGGAATGAGAGAGTAGTATCTCATCATTTGCAAATTCTTATTCTTTCTAATGCCTTTGAGAGAAAGTTCAGTCAAAGTTGTCTTCTTCTTGTAGCTTAGCCACTACTCCAACCCCTTGCTTGATTTCATTTCTCATCCTTGACGTATCTATTCACTAGCAAAATGATCCAATTGCTTATCACTAGTTGCTAAAATAAAAATCTCAGCAAGCTGAAAACATACATTAAGATTTGGGTGTGGTAGTTTTTCCATGAACATGCATCTCAATATTGTCATTTTGGAATTCCAACTCAAATTAGATAATTATAAGGTATCCTTGCATTTATCTCTAAGAATAAGCTTGAAAAAAATTGTTAAGTACCCATGTTTTCTTATTTCACCCAAACTAGATCTTGTTTCAATTTTTGTGCACCTATCTTTAGATACATAAGTATCTTCAAAATTATGTTATGACCACAGTTGTCAAATTGTTACCAATAGTTGCTGACTTGAAATATGCAGCAGATTCAAAATCTGCATGCTCCTTTTTGGAAGGGTGACTGTCAAGCTTCTTGTTTAGGAACATTCTCTTAATCACTTGATAAGTCCATGCGTTCATTTGCTTTTGACTCATCATCTTCAAGGCAACTCAACTGCTCATTTCCTTTTGTTTAATCTATTTTTTGTGCTTTGCTCTACGACTTCCAATAATTCATCCCTTAACTTCTTTGTAGAAGAGTCAAAGGTTTATTCTTCTAGGCATCCAAACTTCTTTGCAAAAGAGTCAAAGGTTTATTCTTCCAAGTTTATTCTTGTTGTCCTTATTCCTTCCTATTTTAGGAAAACATTTCTTCCATTGGTTAGAAGCAGATGTGCAGTAATAGAGTTCAGTCTTTGGCAGTAAATATTTCAATTTGGTATGTTATACTAAAACATCATTTCATATTTTATATGTATAGTACTTGTCCCTGGGAGGTCCTCGACGCTCGCACTGGGTACTTGGAGTACCCAAGTAACCTCTCCTTTGCCATTCTGGAACCACGCCGTTGTTTGGATGGGTACTTGAATTTCTATCTAAATTTTTTCTTTTGAATCTTCAATGGTTTTGGTTTGTGTTTCAATTTTTTAATGTTCAAATATTTTAATTTGGTATGTTATACTAAAACATCATTTCAAGTTTTATATGTATAGTACACAAAATCCATCGCCATCCCCAAATTGAGGCCCTTTCTCCCCTCGTTTTGACATATCACAATTTCGGTGTTACATTGGTCTTTGGCATTGAAGGTTTAGCTTTTGTTTATAAGTACTTTTGGCTTGTGACCTTTTTCTTCCCTAATCTTATGTAGGTTTGTTTTAGTAACTAACTTACAATTTGTGAGCTCTAGAACATAAATAATGTCATTAAGGTAAAGCTTGTGATTCTTGAGTGGTGAAGTAATACTTTTGATGCCCTACAATTCTTATGTGGATCATCGCCAAGTAAAATTCTCCCATTTGAAATGGATATGATGAGGTTGTAGAACCACTCTTGTTTTCTTGCCAGGTGTTTGGATGTATTGGAATAACATATGACTATTAGAAGTGGAGTCATGTTTATATGAAAATCTTCTTCACTAATAATATTTATTGATGCTACATTCCCATTTTGCTTGTTTTGCTCTCATTGTCATCGTGGATTCTTGTTGTTGTTCCCCTAAGATTTTGTTGTGGCTTTCATTGGTTAGATATACCTTTGACAAATGAGTTGTAGTATCATTCTTAGAGATTTTACCTTTTTCCACACAAATGAGAGACACTTATTTTCTTGTGCAGATTAATTGCATTGTCTAGATTTTGATGGACTTGATGGAACATAGGTTTCCTTCTCATATGCTTAGATGCTTGGCAGCTTTATTGTATCGACAATTGTAGCTCTCATCATGAATTTCCTCTTCTTGTTGAAGCAAATTCACCATCTCCTAAAAGGATTGTTATCTACTAGGAACATTGAGATGTGACAAATGCGTGAGAGGTAGATAGAAGTGTTCTCAAGATGACGGGTACAAGAGATTCATTGACATAGTTTCCCCAAATGCTTGTAGTGGTAGTTCGACTTATATAGCTTTTTGAGGAAGTTGAAATTTTCACCATTTTGCATTTGGCAAGTGTAATTGATGTTGTAAATGGAAGATTCAATTCCAATTCTTGAATTTCTATAGTGTCTTGAGATGATGTTCTAGCGATTTTACTAGATTTAAAGTCCCACAAATATTCAAATTGAGTTTGGACCGTTGTTTTTGACTTAGAATTATTATCACCTTTCAACAAGAGGGAGGAAGCATGTAATATTCTACACGGATATTCTCTCTAATTTTTCCTCCAATAAATGTTAGAATCATAAACAAGAATTTATGCAATAATAACCAGCATGTAACCAATAATAATCAACAACATTAACTAGTAAATAACCAACACACACTCCCCAATTCGTTATTGCATTATAAACCAGCAATACAATAACAATCCAATCATATAAATGGTGATAAGAGTTAGATTGAATTATTAGAAATGAACCTGAAAAGCAATTGTGAACTCTGTCACGAATTCACCGTAGAAGATGAATCGGGGCTATGCCCAATCCACCGAAGAAGACTTGAGGGTTTGCATGCTTGGATCTGAATAGAAGCTAAGCTTCCTTAATTTCCTTGAAAAATTTCCAACTAAATCAATATCCAAGCATATCCAAATGAGCTCCTTGTCCCTCTTTTAAAAACCCACCTTTCCTTTCTTTTCATCTTTTCCTTTTTGTCACCTTTTAACTCCCTTTATAATATTAAATTGACCCATTTTAAGCTCTCCTATGCCATGTTTAATATTTTATGAATTTCACCTTGGAATTGCTAATGTCTCAAAAATGGGACATTACAAATCCTCCCTCATTGAGATAGCTTGCCCTCAAGCAATCATGAGTCCACGAACTAGATCCTATATCATTCTTATGGAAGCTGCTCCACCAAGCCACTACACCAGTGATACAAATAACATGTCACAAAGTGTAAAGTTGCTCATCAATTTTCCACTACAATGTACCAGTGATACTAATATCACGATCTTGGATATCTCCACGTGCATAATCTATCAAGTCAAACTGCTTGGTGCTGCTAACATATGTGAGAAAATCCTCAATCAAACTGAGAACCTCACTCCAACTGAGATCACAAGTATTGCTAGAGACAAATAGAGATGAGAACTCGACATCATGCCAACCAGCTCCCTGAAACAATACTGACCATGTGGCTGATCCTCTTGGGTCCTACAAACAAAAAGGCCATCCAACTTCTCAACTGTCTGGAATATCTTGTCGCTTCGTACTGAAAAAAAGTAGAATGTCCAAGGTATTCAACTGCCACAACACTGATCCTCTAACATGTGTGCTGAAACTATGATTGTAGTCAAGAAGCAAGCTAGATATGGCTTCTTCCTTTGTGAGGGGAAGTGTAACAAACCACATGCTATCATCATGCTCAACATCTCAACATCTGTGAGAATAGAGTAATCGTAAGTACTAGATAGATGAGCAGAAAAATCAATTAATGAATACCCATCAGCACGGTCCTTTCTCCTTATATGCTCTTTGGCCATACTATTAGCCAAGTTACTATCCAAGGCTAATTTGTAATCAACATTTTGCCCCTCTGTCAAATGTAATAAATCAGTCACTTCTTGGCTGCAATCAGTATCAATCTGTGACTTTTAATCAATATCAAAAGGTGTTCCATCATCAAACTCAAATAATGGATTCTCCCATACCCAATCATCATCCATCTCAAAAAGTGAATTACTATGCTTCATCCAATCAACATTATGCTGGCTGAAAGTATTATTGCCAGAAGAATAAATATCTTTATGCCTACCCTCCGTTGCTACTATACAATTAACTTTTCCAAATGATGCTTCATCAACCAGCGTACATGATGTCATAATGCATGGAGATTCCTTTGTACTTCTAGGTAGCTGATCCATGGTTGCCTTTTTCTGCCTTGCAGTCACTAAGAATATCATTAGTTTCATCCCTACTAAATTGTCCAAATGACTGAATTTTGTCTTCTCATGACACTTCATAGGCTGAAACAAGTATTCCTTCCTTCCTTCCTTCTACATTCTTGCCCCTTTCTAAGAACGATTTCAATTTTTGCTCACATTGTTTGTGTTTACCCTATGGGGTAAATAGTTTAATGCATACAGACAATAGATAAGAACATGTAACAGAGCAGTACTCTTTTTATTATTCGCATATATGCCAAAGAGATTACATGGTGCTTCCAATGATGATTACAACCATGATCCAAAGTCCATTCCGGACGGTGTACATATACCATTCCGAAGGGGTGACTCAATCGTTGCGCCCATTTGGAAATAATTAATTCTACTTGTCGGCTACATAATAATTACCGACAACATGTTAATCTACCTGTCAACTATTTTATAACTTTACTGACAACATGCCAATCTACCCGTCGACTGTTTTATAACTTTATTGACAACAGTTTGGTGATATTGTTAACCAAACTACAAGCATCAAAGGAAGTGACGTGTGTTTGTTTTAAATCAGCCAATATGGTAGATAAAAAGGTTTGTGAATCAACATCACTCTCTTCAATGATATAAGACATACTGGATTGCATGAAAGATAGAAGATTTTGCTTGTGGTCCGTTTTAATGGCTATCAAAAACTGATGGAACATATCAATAATTAGGTTTTCACAACCAAGATCTATCATAATCACAGAAGCTCGAAGCCTTGCAACTGATTCTAAAATTTGGACAACCTTGTCAAATGAAAGCTTTTTGCAATCAATTGGACAACCTCTTTCATCACCTCCCTACTGTATGGATCACGTGGTGTTGTTATCCTCATAACATGAACAATGCACTATGTGACTGCAAGTTTTACCTCTCTATCAAGATGTCTCAACAATGTTGGTTTGACCAACCAAATCACAACAAGGAGAACATTCACTTGCTTATTTTTAGAGCCTAGCTGCTCTATAGTGGATAATCAGTTCTCAATCGTCCCCATCTCACAAAGTAAACTACGCTTTGATTGAGGAAAACCTAGAAGTTTCCTTTCTATGTTGTAGATCTTTTCTTCAAGGATTTGTTCCTTGTCCTTAGTAATAAATTTTGGGATTTGCCTAAACATGTTTGCTTCTTGTCCTGAAATACTACTCACCAAATGTTTTCCAAACTGAATACCCTTGTGAAGATCCCTTGTTCTCATTGCAATTTTACACTACTTTGACTAATATAGATGTATGTTTGTTGCTTTTGCAAAGTGGTACAAACAGTCAACTGCGACCACCTGAAATGAGCTCCTATTACCAACAGTAACTCAATGCTTAACAATCACAAGGGCAGATGGCATGCATTGTTATAGAAAGAGCCAATTGTGTGATCACTTCATCCATGAGAAGAAACATTATACAAGGGAACAACAAGAAGAGACTAATTTATAATGCAATCATGAATGCAGTAAAGTTGTGGATCAACAAATATTTCTCTACAAGGCCCTTGCTAGTCAACTGAATAAAATGCAATAGTTGAGACCTCTTGCGGCACAAATCTTCAAAAGGCTGATTTCCAGATGAAAAAAACTTGTATAATATTTTCTCAGGAATGAATAAGCATTGGCATTGCATTAGTGAATAACTTCTTTGTAGCTTTTTAGTGTATTCCAAGGCATGAACAATTAATCTACATGATGATTTTGCATCAAATAACCATCAAAAACTATAGATTGATCATCATGATTGTATTTAATGTTCTTCTCCTTCGTCGTCTCTCACTAACTAAACCTATGTATGGCTTCTTAATTGAAGTCCACCTGATGTTCAAGACAATCTGAATTCAATATCTTTATCATCGGCTAGCCATGTTGGTCATTATGGTTGAACAATGCACAACACCCAACTTAATCAATGCAACTGTAATGATGCCTACTAGTCTGTGTTTACCGTATAGGTAAAGAAATCAACGCATACAGACAATAATAGCAGAATAATATTCGCATATGCCAGAACATACGTTAGGCTTCATAATATTCGCAATAGCAGATCATTGATTTACAATGATCCCAGACGGGATATAAATACTACTGCCGAACCTTTCCGAGGGAGTCCGTCGGCCACAAATATTCTATCTGCTACAAACTATTTACCGACGACGTCGGCTACAGAATACAGAAACACTGCTAGACCCATCCAGTCGGCTAACACCATCCCCCCCAAAAAAACAGTCGTCTCCTGACGACTAACAAAATTAGGAGACAACTTACAGACCACAAAAGAAATACTAGAGAGAAGGGGGCGTCCCAGAAGTGTGCTGCTGGCGACGTAACTCATACACCTGCTCTGTCTTGATGCGAAGATCTATCTAAATTTGAGAATTAACTTCGACGGCCTCCTTTAGAAGTAGCGCCCCATCCATGGCCTGCGTCCTGGCTAACTGCATCTCATGCTCAGCCGCATCCTTATCTCGAACAGTTGCCTCCATACCTTGCTTAGCCACGTCTCTCTCCTGCACTGCTGCTGCCAAATCTGCCAGTAGTGCTGCTCGCTCTGTGGCCCATGCTGCCTGCTGGTCGGCCAAGTCGGCAGCTAGCTTCTGTCTAGCCTCAGTCTCAGCTGCCAATGATCTCTCTGCTGCAACCCTACCTACCTCCGCACGCCGACGACCATAGTAAACATCTTTGTATAGTCCCACAATCTCATGTGCCAGCTTCATCATAGGGGTGTCACTGCGTCCCAACTCCGGCTCAGTGGCCCAATCTGCCAACATCTCAGCTGTCTCCGTCGCCGGCCAGCCCCTGTCTATAAAGCAAGTCTGAAATCGCCGAGGACAAATCCCACGGATTTACGCTCTGATCAAGTGCCACTCCCTCCGCCGAGTCAGGGCCTGAATTGCCACATCGTGTCCCTTCTTTAATGCAGACTTCATAGTCCTGAGGTAATCCCGGCACCTGTCCTCATATGACCCATAGTCCTCCTTGGTGAAGGCCTCCAATGACCATTTCGCATCACTGTTTTCCTCCTCATCAGCGGGAGCCATGCCCACACTGGCAGTCTGCACTCCCACACTGACAGTCTGTACTCCGGCGGACTGGTCTCCCACACCGGCGGTCTGCACTCCCACACCGGCGGACTAGTCTCTCACACCGGCGGACTGGTCTCCCACACCGGCGGTCTGCACTCCCACACTGGCAGACTGGTCTCCCACACTGGCAGACTGCTCTCCCACATCGGCGGACTGCTTGGAGGTCTCGACAGCTGCAAACCTTGGTGAAGAAGAAGGATCTTCTGAAGTTGTTTCCCGCAGAAGTCTGTCTCGGACGAAGAGTTCACTCCATGCTCGTGCTCCCTCGGCACTGCGAGCCGTGCGAGTTGATGCTCTTCCGTCTGAATTTTCTTCCCTCGGCGAACACAAATTCAAGAACTCCTCCCGTGCTTCTTCCACCAATTCCACCCACTGCCGAGTCTCCTCCAACAATTCCTCCACGCTTCGGTTTCCATCGGCAATCTTTTGAAATCTCCGTCGACGTTCGACTTGCTATGCCAGAATTAAATTCTCTTGCGCAGTACGGATTCCATCTTTTCTCTTCGTCTTATTTCGACTCTTGTTAAGCTGATTTGGCATTAATCTTCATTCCTCCCACCTTCTCGATTCATAAGGCAACGGCGCCAAATGTTTACCGTACAGGTAAAGAAATCAACGCATACAGACAATAATAGCAGAATAATATTCGCATATGCCAGAACATACATTAGGCTTCATAATATTCGCAATAGCAGATCATTGATTTACAATGATCCTAGACGGGATATAAATACTACCGCCGAACCTTCCCAAGGGAGTCCGTCGGCCACAAATATTCTATCCGCTACAAACTATTTACCGACGACGTCGGCTACAGAATACAGAAACACCACCGGACCCATCCAGTCGGCTAACAGTCTGTAATAGATATGTGTTTCTTTGAAACCATTCCACGTTGAACTGGAAGTGTGTTGAAGTTTGAGTTTGTGTCGTCTCAGAGTGGCTTCATCTTAATGAAACTTTCAATATTTAAGAACCATAAATTTGGACGAGCTCGAGAATTATAGCAGCCTCAAGATGATATAGTTATAGATCTTGTAACCTTTCCCTCGCCTGTAGTCTAAAGAACCTATCAAATGTAGGTCTGGCTCCTATTGCTATTTCTATCAATTTTAAGTCCTCTCACTATGATTGTAAATCATTGGTCTTGTTAGCTATGTGCTAATGAAGGAGAAATATTACTCTTTGATGGCTCCCTCAGGAAATATTGTTGACTTTGTCGCCTTTTGAATACAAGGCATGCTAGGCACATAGGCACCTCCTGTTCAATTTTCAATTTACTCAAAAGTAATGCTCAACAAGAATACACTTGGCCAATATTACGCTCAGGCATTTAGCAATCATTTCTTCAATCCCGTTGAAACTGTCTCCCAGATTTATAACACTCTGGAGCTGTCAATTTAGCCAGGAATATCCCAACAACATAGAATAATAGCTGTGCTAGAAATCACTTGCTTAGTTTAACTCTCATCCAGATGCACATGCATGTGCTATACTAGCATAAGACACTTCACTATTTTCCCAACACTATTTGTAACCATAGAATTTCTTGTCTACTTGTTCCAAGAAGATAAAACGACCATCAGTTCACCCTTACATTCCTATCAGCGCAACAAAAGAGTCAGCCAAAGATATATTGGAATATACAACCTCCACCATTTGTTTAAGAACTTCATAGCTCGTATGAAGAACTCAAACCAACTTAGATAGAATGCTATATTCTACGATTCTTAAATCATACGCAATGGTTGACGATTGTCCTTGGCTCTGATTATAGTCATTCTTGTTGCTTCTCTACTAAACATTCTTGCCTCGAGCATTTTGGGACTTCTCTCAACCCAGTCTCTTACCCGTTCTCTTTCATTGCAAGGATTTAAGAATGGTTCGAATATGGCTTCAGTCATTGTGATTTTTGCCTAGATAATCCAAAACATTATCAGATAAGGAAGAAAATATTTTATCTTTGTCCCCATGAGATATATGTCATTATCCGTGCTTCTGATGTTTTTATCAAATATTAACCACGACGGAAAATATAAATTACATGGCAATTTATTTCAAAATTGCCTAATCAAATATAAACCACTCCACCATAAGTCCATATCAAAAAATAATTTTGGAGTATAATCTTCAACACGGGACTTCAAATATATTATTATTGTGCTCCAAAACATACTCCCATTCTCTTAAGACTTAACTTTAGTAATGGCCCCCCCAAAAATATTATTTTGCCAATTTGAATAGGGAGGACTAGCACCAAGCTTTCTAATATTCTACCTTAGTTCTATATGACAAACAATATAGAGCAATACTGTTCATGAGTAGCATCGGTCAGATCACTGAAGACTGCAACTGTACCATTCATGTGCATATTGTCTCACACCTGATGAGCATTCCGCTGATCTTGAACTTGTTCTATCATTCTAACCAAAATGAATTCCTTGCATCGATATATATTTAGATCGGGTATGTATTGTCTTAAGTCATAGTTAGTACTCACTAACTAATCAAGTCCTTAAGGACTGGATTAGTTAGTGAATACTAACTATGACAAATTGTACCTCTTGGGGTTGGTAGATCATAACCGATGATTGCAACCTTTGATTATATTATATATGCAAGATCGATGAAGGAAGGTAATCATCGAAATCAATAAATGATCAATACCTTCAGCAGATCGATATAAAATCATATTGCTTATCATCATCCATTTACTATCTGATTTATATTGCACTTGCAGTTCACATACCACTGTCTTCTTGCAGATCGAGACTCAGAATTAGAGATTAACTTAATTGCAGATCGGGCTCTTGCACTCAGTGATACTACTGCAGAACATGCTCTTACATACAGGGCGATTCATATATATTGGAGGCATTAAAGATTGAAAACATTACTCAGCTTTGATAAAGGTACATCTGCTCTTATACCTATAAATAAAAGTGTAAAACTTAATTAGTAACCTGTGATTGAGAGAAAAGAACATACAATATGATAGAAGCTTAATTCAATTACAGGGTATCAGAGCCATGGTTATAACAAATCAAAATTAATCTTGAGAATTCAAATTGCATACCTTTAACATATACCTTTAACATATCAAATTCATCTTTTAAAATGACAAGTGCAATAAGACTCAAGGAACGCCTTGAGGGAGAAAATAACTTCACAGCATGGAAGCTACAAATCATGATGGTATTAGATGAAAACAAAGTAGACTCATTTGTTAAAAACAAAAGTACTGAGCCTGAGAATGAGCCAAAAAAATCACAATGGATTGAAGACAATAAAAAGGCTATGAAATTACTAGTGGATTTAGTAAGAAGTCACATTGTGCCTATTCTAGCAAAACAAACAACTGCATACCTCACACTCAAATCACTAGAAAACACATTTGAGGTAAATAATACCGGAAGAAATCTTGCACTAAAAACACAACTGAATCACATAAGCATGAACAAAGGTGAATTTGCAAATGTTTACTTTGTGAGAATTATAGAATTAAGAGATGAACTGTCTAATGTTGGATATGAAATAGACAATAAGGAATTATCTCTAACAGCACTAGGTGGCCTTCCAAGCTCATGGGAACCATTCAAACAAGGTATTCGTGCAAGATCAAAACTCCCTAAACTAGACCAAGATCTGATTGTCTACAAGAAGCTAGGTTGTTACTAAAAGGAATCAACAAAAGTCCTTAGATGAAGACATAAAAGTTCTTAATACAAATACAAAGAAGAAAGGAAAGAAGAAGAACTTCAAAAGAAAGAAGAATTTTCATGGGAAAGGAAAATATAGAAAAGATACTTCACAAGTTTAGTGTTTCAGATGTGACCAATATGGGCACTATGTTTTAAACTGTCCTGATAGGACAAAGAAACAAGCATCTTATGCCCATGTTGGAAAAGTAAACTCACAAGAAGAATCTGAAAAGTTTTTATTTTATGCAACACTATCAAATCAAGTATCAAACAAATCAAGCACTTGGGTAATTGATAGCTGATCATCCAGACATATTACGGGATTCCAAGAAACTATGGAAACTATGGTAGAATAAACTGACGAAGAAGTGCCAATCAGGGATGATTCTGCATATCTTGTAAAAGGAGTAGGGACATGTACCATCAAACTAGAATTAGGCATGGAAATTCAACTAAAACATGTACTATACGTACCTGAAATCAAAAGAAACTTAATATCTATCTCAGCTCTTGAAGATAATGGATACAGAATCACATTCATGAATGTGAGAGTTTTGCATTGGCATAAATCTCGCACATTTAAGAAAACCAAACTCCATAGGAATAAGGCAAGGTTATCTATATAAACTGTGTACCGAACGTAAACAAGCTCTCATTCTTGAATCTCCTGACATAAATGAAATACAGCACAAAAGATTAGGACACATACACTTTTGAGCCTTAAATTCAATGGATAAATTGGTGATTGGACTACCCAAACTAAACTCCTCCTATTGTGGAACATGCAAAGGATGTGCTCTAGGGAAAAACACCAAAGGATCATTCCACACTATTTCAAGCAAAACCAAAAATATATTGGAACTAATCCACTCTGACCTTTGTGGACCTATGTCAACACCCTCCAAGGGAGGAGCCCTATACTATGTAATCTTCATAGATGACTTCTCAAGGAAAACATGGATATATTTCCTAAAATATAAAGAATCTGAAGAAATCCTAAAAAGATTCAAAGAGTTCAAAGCTCTAACTGAAAATTTCTTTGGAAAGAAAATTAAGACTTTGAGAATTAACAATGGGATAGAGTACACTTCAAAATTGTTCAAAGAATATTGTGTTAGTTCAGGGATTAAGAGGGAGTTCACTGTACCCTACAATCCTTAACAAAACGGGGTAGCTGAAAGAAAAAATAGAACTATTGTGGAGGCAGCAAAATCCATGATATTTGATCAAAATCTAGATTCCTCCTAGGCAGAAGCATCTAGAGCAGCTGTTTATATTTAAAATAGATGTCCACATTCCCATCTTGATAACAGAACTCTTGAGGAGACCTTTAGCGGACATAAACTTGACATAAGCCATCTAAGGATATTTGGCTGCCCAGTGTACATTCATGTACCCAAAGAGAAGAGAACAGAACTATAACCTCCGGAAGGAAAATAATCTTTGTGGGATAGAGTGAAACATCAAAAGCATATAGAATATTCATTCTTGGATAAAGGCAAATAGAACTTAATAAAGATGTTATATTTGAGGAAGATCTTTCTTTTAAAAGGGCAAAGAATTATGATGACTTAGAAAGTCAAAATCCTATCATAAATAAAGATATATGTTCTACTCCTAAAACAAAGTCAGAACATCTTGAAGACATCTCATATGAAAGTCCACCTGAATCTGAGAATCAGAACGAGTGTCGTGATGAAGATCAAAATTCCAACAAAAGGAAACAACCACATTGGGCTAAGAAAATGTAGACGGAAGCTGAAAATTTTGCAGCACCTAATGGAACATTTGGGAAAAGCAAAAGACCCCACAAACTAACATATAAAGCATTAATGACTGAAATTCTCGACTTTGAACCTACCAATGTTGATGAAGCCCTCAAACAAGCAGCCTGGAAGGATGCTACGACAATAGAATACCACTCCATCTTAAAGAATGATGTTTGGGATATAGTTCCTAGACCAAAGGGAAAATAAATTGTTTCTTCCATATGGTTGTTCAAAATTAAACATGCTACAGATGGTAGCATAGAAAAACACAAAGCACATTTTTTTGCCAGATGATTCTCTCTGAAGGAAGGCATTGACTACAAGGAAATGTTTGCACTTGTAGCTCGATATACCTTTGTTCGAGTTGTTCTAGCTATTGTAGTAGCCAAAGGTTGGAAGGTTCACCAAATGGATGTTAAGACTGCATTTCTAAATAGAACAATAGAAGAAGAAGTCTATCTAGAGCAACCTGAAGGATTTATAGTTCATACTACAGAAACTCATGAATGCAAATTAAAGAAGACTCTATATGGACTTAAACAGGCTCCTCGAGCTTGGTATGAAAGGATTGACAAATACCTTATGAGATTAAAATCTCAAAGAATGTTGCTGATCCAAATCTCTACTTTAAATGTATTAATGGTGAAATGCTAATTTTAATTCTTTATGTTGATGACCTATTACTCATAGGAGAAGATAACCTTATTGTGCAGTGCAAAATAGATTTAACTTCATAATTTGAAATGAAAGATTTGGGAATTCTAGACTATTTTCTAGGTTTAGAAGTATGGTAGAAACTTGATGGTATCTTTCTGAGTCAAGGAAAATACACTGTTGACATACTTAAAAGATTTGGAATGTTGAACTGTAGACCTATGTCCACTCCCATGAGACTAACTTGCACAAATTAAAAGATTCTACATCAAAATCCAAATTTGTAGATCCTACACTCTATAGACAGATTATTTGATCACTTATGTATTCTGTCAACACTCGACATATGCTATGCAGTAAATGCTTTAAGTTAGTTCATGTGCGAGCCTTGTGAAATTCATCTTGTTGCTGCTAAACATATTTTGAGATACCTGCAGGGTACTATTGGATATGGCCTTAAATACAAGAAGACTGATCTTGATCTACGTGGATTCACTGATTCAGATTGGGCTGACAGTGTGGCAAATTGGAAGAGCACATATGAGTATTGTTTCAGTCTAGGATCTGTTATGATCTCTTAAACAAGCAAAAAACAATCCTTTGTTGCACAAAGCTCTACTAAAGCAGAATATATTGCAGCTGCTTTGGGAGCTAGAGAAGCCATATGTCTTAGGAAGCTGATTGTGGGACTATTTGGAAAACCTCTATTGACTACTAGTATTCTATGTGATAATCAAAGTTATATCAAGCTATCAGAAAATCCAGTATTCCATGATCAGTCCAAGCATATTGAAATTCCTTTTCACTATGTCAAAGATATGGTAGAGAGGGAAGTCATTTATTTAGAGTATATTAACACTAGTGATCAAACTGCAGACATTCTCGCCAAGCCTCTTTCTAGAGTTAAAGTGGAGAACTTTAGAATGAATCTTGGTATGATTGAAATGTTATCGAGACTCAGTCTCTAGAATTATTTCATTTATAAAATTATATATATTAAAGATGTTTAATGTGTAAACTCTTTTGTCATATGTGTGACGCTATGACTTATGGGCCCTCTTCCTATATACATTACGTTAAGATGACTATCTTTCTAATAATGTACGACTTTACAATGTTTCCTATCATGATGGATATCATGTGACATGATATCGTTATGTAGGTCATGATAGTAGGATCTTTTGAAACATTTTGATAAGATATTATGAGACATGATGTTTTCAAATCATTATGTTCCTTATGAGATGATCTTTGTGGGACACCATGATATGTTATGGTAGACATCATGCTATGTGATGTTAGTGCACATACCATAATCTGGATATATGAATGTCATGTGACTTGATGTTTAATATACTCCTTGATATCACGAGTAAAACTCACTCATTCTTAGTTATATTCCCTAGCTAAGAGAAAGTGTTGATGAGTAGCATCGGTCAGATCACTGAAGACTGCAACTGTATCATTCATGTGCATATCGTCTCACACCCGATGAGCATTCCACTGATCTTTACTCACTAACTAATCAAATCCTTAAGGACCGGATTAGTTAGTGATAGTAACTATGACAAATCATGCCTCTTGGGGTTGGAAGATCATAACCGATCACTACAACCTTTGGTTATATTATATATGCAAAATCGATGAAGGAAGGTAATCATCAAAATTAATAAATGATCAATACCTTCACCAGATCGATATAAAATCATATTGCTTATCATTGTCCATTTACTATCTGATTTATATTGCACTTGCAGTTCACATATCACTGTCTTCTTGCAGATCGAGACTTAGAATTAGAGATTAACATTATTGCAGATCAGGCTCTTACATTCAGTGATAGTACGCTCTTACATATAGGGTGATTTATACGTATTGGAGGCATTAAAGATTGAAAACATTGTTCAGCTTTGATAAAGGTACATCTGCTCTTATACCTACAAATAAAAGTGCAAAACTTAATTAGTAACCTGTGATTAAGAGAAAAGAACATACAATTTGATAGAAGCTTAATTCAATTACAAATACATATATTTCGTCTCTACACTATTGTCCAGTTTGTGCTCAAAATTCAATTTTTTGATTCAGCCTCCAGTTCATTAACTTGCCACAATAGCTTGTCAATAGGAAAAAACTCATTCCCTGAAATTCCAGTCTTACAAATAGTGTAGAGGAAGAAGTTACAAATGATTTCCTAACCCGAATCTACATTTCTTCTCCGTTTGCAAGGAATGCCCCATTTTCTAATCAATGTTTTTTTTTACCTTTCTCTGGCATCAGAATCAATGATACCACAAGCAAATACAAAATATCATATTGGAATCAATCTGGTGCTAATATCTCTTGAAAATTTCTCTCCAAAAATACTTCTGAAATATTCTTAAATTTGTCTTTAATAAAACCTATCTGTAATTGTGACTTTGAGTAAGCCCTCACAGGCCGGCAGAAAAACCAGCTATGATACCACTATAATATCCTATACGGATATTTGCTTTAATTTTTCCTCCAATAAATTTCAGAATCATAAACAAGAATTTATGCAATAATAACCAGCAAGTAACCAATAAATAATCAACAACATTAACCAGTAAATAAGTAGCAAATACTCCCGAATTCATTATTGCATTATAAACCAACAATACAATAACAATCCAATCGTATAAACAGCGATAATAGTAAGATTGGATAATTATAAATAAACCTGAAAAACAACTATAAACTCCGTCACGAATTCACCGCAGAAAATGAATCAGGATTATGTCCAATCCACCAAAGAAGACTTGAGGGTTTGCATCCTCAAATCTGAATAGAAGCTAATCTTCCTTAATTTCCCCAAGAGAGATCTTCAACTAAATTAATAACCAAGCATATCCAAATGAGCTCCTTGTCCCTCTTTTAAAGTCTGAATGTGTGACTCTCGAGCTTCCTTTCCTCCCTTTCATCTTTTTCCTTCTCACCTTTTAACTCCCTTTATAATATTAAATTGACCCATTTTATGATGTTGCTTTAAGCTCTCATAAGCCAAGTTTAATATTTTATGAATTTAACTTTGGAATTCCTAATGTCCTAGAGAGGGGACATGACAAAGCATCATTTTTGGAGGATTGGAATCCAGTTTCTAGGATAAGGAGGTACTTATTTCAGCAGAGCATGTTACCGTTATTTCTGCTCAATGTTTATAGACTTGATGCCACCATTGTCATTGTTGCAGCTATTTTGGGAATTATAAGCAATAAATTGGCATAATGACATTACTTGTAAATGTGAATTAGAGACATTGTTTATGCCAAATGCTATGATGTTTGTCATGGAATGTAACACAAATAAATGGATTGGGTATTTTTGTATCTAGTTACAATATTTTTTTCAACATTGCTGCAAAAAAGAATAGTAATTTTGGAAGCAAAAACAATATAAATAGTATTCTTTTTGTTTTCTTTTATTTGAAATTATGTCATTTGCAGTTTTTATTTTTATTTTTAAACATCAAAATAAAAAGAACTAAAAATAATTGGGATTAAATTTCCTTTGAAAACTAAAGATGAAGTTCCCATGATTTATAAAAATGAAATGTCTATATTTAATAGAAAAAACTGGGATTTAGGAAATAAAATGCAAAATACCCCTTGACTTGTGATACTCATGACTTTACTCGAAGAATTACTTTCCTTCTTTCATTAGTGCACCAAGAATATTTTCATCATTCACGTTTGATTTATCACAGGCTGGTAGCGTCTGTGATTTCCTTCATGCATCAGGCTTGCAAAGGAGTAGTTAAAAAAGATTCAAGAACAAAGTGTAGGATACTGGAAATTGCCACCAGAGATTTCCATCTTTTTTTATAGACATATTTTCACATTTTTGTACCTTCAATTTCCGTTTCTTTTGTTTTTTCACATTATGCATGAGGGCTAGGGCTTTGTGCAGTATCTTTCCCGCTTCACTTTTTTGTCACACAAACAGTGTTATTTCCACATAAATAATAGTGGATTTCTTGTAATGGTTTCCGAGCTTTGGATGTGACAAGAATAATAGGGCACAGCATAGGTTTTGATGTGGGTTTTGTATCACTACATAACATATTAGTAATTGGATATCCGATATGGAGTATCAAACATACAATTCCTCTCTTGAAAAGTTATTGCTCATGGGATATGAGAATAACTCTAATGTTCCTTACACTTGTGGATACTCACTCAGTTTTATTGATGTGATTTGCTAGTAATCACGTAGGTGACCTTACGCAAATTGTTGAGGATGACTTGGACTTTGGTAGGATGATGGAGATGGTGGTTCGGTATGGATGCTAGATGGTGTTGATGGGAAAGGTGATAGTGGTGGAGGGTGAATGGTTCTTATGACTGGTATCTTTCTAACTTTCTATTCTAACCCCTAAATTCTAAGTCCTAAACTTCTTGCTATCCTACTCCTACTCCTATGGATGGAAGACTAGCAAATGAACTGGGATCGAATCTAATGAAAGCTAACCAACGGCTCCACCTTCACAGATGCAATAATTCAAAGGAAAAATACACTAGTTTGCACTCAAAGCTTCCCAACAAGCCGCTAGGATGCTAGTGGTCTAGTATTGATCCATATCAAACATCTACTAATGCTACCATGCAACTATCCATCTACTTTACTCTTACTTAGCAACTTGGAGTGAAATTTGCTTCAAAACTTGAAAAGAAATCTACTCTAACTATTTGGAAGTAGAAACCATGCAATAATCCAAAGGCTCTTAATCACCATGCAAGTCACAACAATGAGAAAGAAATAGCGAATTTTGGCATTATCTTATGCAACAATTTTCTTCGACCATTACAAATGAGAACAAATGGCCTTATATAGAGGCCAAAATGTACAACCGACGGTAGAGATAAAGAGGCAAAACTGACAATCCAAATTGAGTCCTAGAAACCCTAATTAAGGTTGCCACCCCATTGGCCAATGAGAAGTTGCCACCTTGTCAATGGACCAATGGAAAAAGTGTAAAAGTGGCAACTAATGAGAAGGCACCAAAATGGTGGCCAATCAAAAATAGACACTTGTCCTATCCTAGAAGAAAGAGAAATTGCCACTTGGGCTTACATCAAATGATCTTCTAATATAACTCTCCCTTTTTCTTTCATTCTTTTAGCTAAGGCAATAAATCTAGCTAGCCTTTCGTTGACTTCTTCCATGGGAGGACAAGGTGTATGCTTTATCTTGAGTTCAGCCGATTTCATCATGTTGCTCGCTGCCTATAGTGTCTTCTTATGATCCTTCTCATATTCTTTTGCAAATCCAATAAAGGCATTGAGGGAGGAAAAGGTGCTCAAATGTTTCTTCTTGATAGCAACCTTTCCTAACGCATCCAATCTTGATCCAAGTCTTGTCTCATTGATATCCTCTTCTCTAATGTCTTCAAAATCAAGCGCCATCCCAACGTTGCTCATCATGGTTGAAATGGAGGTGTCAACACTTAGGCTGTGTTGTGCAACTGCTTTCTGTATCTCTTTGAGTGTTCTCAATCTGGTAGTCAAGGTGACAAACCAAGATTCAACCATACCCAATCCTCTCTCATCAACCAACTTGGCCTTCTCCAAATATGCCTCTGGTAGCCCAATGAACACCTGTAGCCTGGGAATAGCTAGATCTTTGGTGGGAAGGAAATCCTTCCACTCTTTGTCAAATAATTTGAACTTGTTTCTAACTGTCACTAATGACTAGAATGTCGAGATGAAGGAAGGCAAGAAATTTCGCCCATCTTGGATTGTATCATGGATCCAACCCTTGACTTCATGTAGCTGAGCCGATATCTCTTCTAGGTTGCTCCCACTGTCTTGAGGAAGGGCTGCCTGGTGCAACTGTTGGATAGGTTGGCAATCCCTCCAATACTTGTTCTCGGCCTCCAACTTTACGATTCTTTCATTTGCCTTCCTCAACCTTTCTTTGATTGAAGCTATACCATCCCGAATCTCTTCACATTCCATATCATCTATGTTTCTTCCCAAGTTGTGTTCTACTGTCTTGTATTCCTGGGCTGCAATCTCATCCACTACCTTATTGACTAGTGGTATAGCAATCTGAACCTTTCGGTGACCATCATTGTCACTTCTGATTGCCTTTGCCACCGTCTTTTCCATTTGTTTCTAGCTCTCGCTATCACCCTTTTCTATTAATCCTCGGATGTCTTCCGCCGTTCGGACAGTTACCACCTCACCTTTTGGCATAAGCATTTGCCTTAACCATTGTGGCACAGGTTTGACTAACAAAGCATCACCAACGGCCTCGAGTGCTTGACTTATTGCCTCAATGTCAATCGGCCCATCTTCTTCTCCACTAGTTACTACCATATCATCTCCTTGGTTTTTTGAGAGAGGGGAATACTCGATGCTCTCATTGTAACCACTTGATTTTGAATCAGAGCTTACTTCTACTGCGGCCCCTTTATTACTTGAATTGACCTCTTTGCTTCTAGCCTTAATGTCATGCCCAAACTACGAGAGAGCAAAAACACACAAATATTTTTTTTAAAAAATTAAAAATTATTATAATGCTCAACTTGATAAGATTGTGATAACAGTTAAAATACAGGTTCTCTACATTACGTCTTAAGATTATAAACATGAGGACGGTTGCATCGTTAAGGTTTTGAAACTTTCGTTATTATAATGATATAGACAAAAGCTTATGATATTACATTAACATATAGTGATATGCGAAATTTACTTAAATAACAATGAATATGAAAAGAAAATTAATTAAATAAATTCCCCATTTAAACTTATTTCAAAAAGGCAATCAACCCTTCTATACTTTATTTAATTAGGACGGACTAAAACGATTATTAAAACAAAACACTACTAACTATTCTTAAATTAAATTAACATTAATGATAAAACTAACTAAATTACATTAAATTTAACTAATTCAAAAGTAATAACCATTTAATCAATAACATAATGTAATGATAAAACATAAGGTATACTACTAACTAAACAATTTTAATAAATTAAAACGTATTTGTAATTAACATGCTAACTCATATTATTTCACAATTTAAGATAAATTTAACTAACTTAAAATAAAACTATATTAATTTTAAAAAAATTAAACGAAAAACTATAACAACTAACTAATAAACTAATGACAAGGTAAAAACTAACATACATTATAATACAAAACTATATCTAAATGAAAACTATCTAATTCATAATAAAACATATGCTAAAACTTAAACTAATTTAGAAACGAAACTAAATAATAAATAACAATTTTAAAATTTACACTATTAACAAAAGGCAAAACAAAATAATCTAACATCTAACTAATTTATTAACAACTAAATTAATCTAAAACTAAACTAAAATAACATATCCACTAACATAAACTACAACAAAAAAAAACTAATGCTAAAGTTTAATACTAACCTAACTACTAAAATTTCCCACCACATCCTATACTACTTCCCTCCAAACCCCATAACACTTAACTATTAATACTAACTCTAACCTATACAACACTAAACCCTACTCTAAACTAACTTTTTCCCCCTCCCTTAGGCCCCCCTACACCCCCTGCACAAGCCGATAGGCATGAGCGCTTCCCAAGAGCTGCACTTGGGACAGCGCTCTGCCCAAGGTTGTACAGTGGCAGGCCTTCCAACTCATGCGATCCAATGCAGTGGAGGTAGTTTTAAAAAAAAAAACTTTTCACATTGTTTAAATCCACCAAAGATGGGTGAGTGCTCATATCAAAAGGGGATGGGACAAGGGGCAGGCTGACGTCACCCCCCCCCCCCCCCCCATGATTAAAGTTGACTTTGTCTCCAAGAGATACGCCTAAATTTAAGGGTTATGGGTGTGTAATTATGTTTTAAAGTTTATTTGGTAGGATAGGGTATTTCCTTAATTTATATGTCCATTTTTGTATTTATGTTATTTTTACTTTATTTTATTTAAACATGTAATATTAACAAGTTCAAGGGAATATTAATAGAATCCTTTTGATGCTCTGTGGCAAAAGACAATAAATCTTGCTCCTCATACAAAAGGCAATGAGCATTTTTGCTCTAAGAATAAATTTTCTCTAAGTATAATTTTTTTTTTTGAAATTGATTGATTTATTCAGAGGGGTTATCCTTTTTTTTAAAAGGTCTAATAGGAGCTATTACAAAATGAATATTCTAGGAATATGAATGGTCCATTTACTATAATGCAAGAATTGTTTTGCTTCCAATAATCCCGAACTGAACCTACATTCATAACATAAATTTCATTTTTTTCAACATAAAGGAAACTCAAAATTTTACTTAATTAAACCATCATCATTTTATCCTAATTTGATGTGCATCCATCAAAAAAAAAAAAAACGATTAAAACAAAAGGTAACCAATTATACTTAAACACCAATTTTATTGGCAAACCTGATTCAAAAGCTCAGCCGGGAAAGAATCAGGAAGAAAACCCGGCTTCATTACCAATCCAACAAAGTTTTGAGATACAAATTACATAGGATTTCAATCCTGAATTACAACACTTAAATGAAATTTCCTTAATGACTCTCAACAAGGGTTCCATATCCAATTCAGCAACACATTTCTACGAACCGTGGAGGAAACAAAATCTGATCAGGTGATAACAAGCATGACCAAGAAACAAATCAAACATGCAAAATCATACAAGGTTATCACTATATGATTCACAGTGAATCAACACTAGGGAAAGATGGATTCTTCCAACCAAGAGAAGTCAAGCACAACATCAAACAAATGCCCAATCAGGGCTATATACCAAGAACTTCCGTTCTTCCATTTCAACATACCAAAATCATACAAGTTTTGTGCTGACAGGCAGGGGCCCATAACACCCTACCCTTTCTCCCTCTTCTCATCCTGAGAAGAGACTCTACACTGGTTGGAGTCCGACTAAATAGACCTTTCCCAAAATTGGTCACTTCTGCCCTCTCCAAGGGTGAGTAATACCAAAACACCCATGCAAGAAAAACTCAAAATTGCAACCATAAGCATGAAAGGAAAACATAAAAAAAAAACACGGTTTTCAAAGCTTCCCAACATACCCACAAACATACAAACATTGAAACAACAACAAGATAGCATAAGCATGAAACAAGAATAAAATCTAAACAAGGGAGATGAGAAATCCAACCTTCACAAAGAGGTAATGGCAATGAACAAGTTTGAGTAGAGTTTCCTTCTCCTTACTTCAATCTTCAAGAACTCCTCTCTAAACGTAGAGATTGGGTAACAACCTCCCCAAGTCCAAGAAGGGCCTCTAAATAAGCCTCCAACTCAACCACCCAAAAGGAGCAATAACTACACCCACCCACTTACAATTCTAGAAACTCCTACCTCAACCCACACCATGGTTAAACACTAAGTGGAGGTGAGGTGAGGTAACTCAAGATAACCACTTGCAATTTTCGCACAAAGGTAAAATGAGACTTTTTGAGTGATCTCCAAAGTCAACAAAAGGGGCTTAGGGGTTGGAAAAGACCCCCAACCTATACCCATACCCCTTGGGTATAATTATCTCATGTTTTAAAGCCTTAGGAATAGGTTTAGAGCCACACAAAGGCTAGGAAATAATTAGGACCCACTAACAACTCTTAAAAAGCAGATTAAGCACTAATCTGGATTAGGGATGACTAACCTCGATTAAGAACCCAATTAGCAAACTGACACTAACTTATACCAACTTAGGTCCATGAGTTACACAACTAACCCTAACTACCACGCTGAGGAGCACAAACACTTCACGAGTGTCAAGCGACACTAACAGAACATGGTTACAAACATTAACATTTATTGGTCACAACAATAAAATACATACATCTTACAGTACAATACTTGAATTATGAACAAGGTTTCCACAAAAGGCACATAGGGATCAGTGCTATTCCTTCGTCGGTTTCCTCGGCTAAAAATATCTGCATACTCATTGCACACATCAGTAGCCCCGAAAATCACATGTACATATGTACGTATCAGAACTTTACATGAATTGAAACATTCATAAATCAGGGTTTCCTGCATCCTACTTATATCCTTAATCATAAATATTTCAAAATCAATGTGTTAATCCTACATTTTACTTAATTCATCACATACATATACATAAAGCATTAAATGACGGACATCAAATATCTGAAAATAACATCACACAACATGAAATAATATGATATGTTCAAGTATCTGATAATGTCTCGACATCTCGAGTCGAGAGTAACAAAAAGATAAAGTAATAACTAAGGCTACGAAGGGTCAGGGCGAGGCCTCACACTTAACTATGCTTTCTCTTGACGAAACTGTATGCTGTCTCTTCGCTAGAGGTTCCAGATTTCCCTTGCTTTTCTCAACCTCCAAAGCCCTCTTCTTGTCTCTGGCTGTTTCCTGTTGCCCGCTACTTCTTTCACCCTTCTGTCTGACTGATTCTATTGGACCTTCTTTTGGCTTCATCTTCTCATAAGGGGAATCCTTTGTCTTTGTAGCCTCCTTAGTCTTCCATTATACCACGACTCGATATGCAAATCGACTACTCTTGTAACTGCCTCCAAGGAAGGATCCTGATGATCATCCCAGTCTATAGGATTCAACTCTGTTCCTTCTACTGTATTATAATCTTCTCTCAACACATTTCCATCATCTTCTAGTTGATGGGGAATATCGAGGCCTCTCCATTTGATATCTCTCACGATGTTCACCAACAATCTTGAGAAAGCAAGCTTTCTCACATGAAAGTCATCTTTGGCATTGGCCCAAAAGTCCTCTATAGTGGGAACATGCTTAAATGCATTTCCATGAGATACCTTGATAAGACCATTAGGATCAAATCCTTGCCTTGCTCTATACCACTCTAGAAGATACCATTCCAATTCCTTGTCTACAGCTACAAAGGCAGCCTAATTGGGGCAACTATCATTGCCAATTCCGATTGAGAAGGTAATCCTTGTCTGACCTTCGTTTCTCATTATTCTATCATAGTGCTCAAGTTGCTTAGCCAATTCCATTAAAACTACTTTGTCGGGTGGGTATCTTGGAAGCCTCTTGGGACAAACTATGCTTCCTGCTACTTTAATGTAGGTGAATTTTGGAAATTGAATGAACCAACTTCCATACTTCTTTAGTTTTGCTTCTACTTCCGATGAGAGTTTCTTAGCTGGTGTCCCTTGTAATACTCTTACTATCTTTAGGGAAAAGGCATCACAAAACATTTTGTAATCTTTGTTGTTGTGCAAATGAAGTTGTGGATAGCATTCATGCACCAAATATTGCCCCGGCCCCTTGCCAACTTCTCCGAAAGCCTTAAGTCCCAGACTCTTATATAGTCTAGCAATTAGGTAAAATAGATAGGATCCCATATAGAATTGCTTTTGGTTTTGTACTGTTCTGAGTTGCAACTCTAGATTTTCACTTATGATCCTAGCCCAATCAAATCTTTTGTTTTCTTTTTTAATTTCATCAATGAAGAAGTATATCTAGTTTTCAAATTGGGTACGTTGAGCTAGGTCCATGATCCGGTTGAGAAGCACAATGAGATCTCCGTATTTTGACTTGAAGTCTGCCACTGTAGGTTTTGATGACTTAGTTACGCCTTTCTTTCTTTTGTGTAGCCAATCCTGCTTTAGATGTGTGAAATAGGCCTCCTGGTTATCTTGAAATGATTTAGCTGCTTGATTCATCATGACTACTATCATATTCTTGTACTGGGGAATGTTAAATGTTTCTTCAATCGCTTGTCCACCAATATTAGCCAACACCCTCTTCCCTTCATCAAAGATGATGGATTTATAGATTAGATCAAACTTGGATGCGCATTCCATAACCAATTCCGGACAGGGCAATATAGGAGGAAAAGTTGCTGCGTGCACAATTTCGCTTCTATATATCTTCTTTGCCAAGGGGGATTGGCCTTCCTTCAGTTTGTCCTTTACTTGTATCATGTTTACTACACCAACATTGGTATTGGTTATTCGTTTTATTTTCGAGAAGGAAGTTGTTTTGGGCATCATATCCTCTTTGTCTTTTTTAGTATTTGTTCCCTTAGGATTCTTGCTTGCACTACCATCCTCCATCTCGTCGTCCTATTACGAGATGGTAAAGTGGTGGACAATGAATGCAAGAAGAACCACGGGAGACAATATTTAGACAAGAACGAAAGAAGGAAGTCAGCTTAAGGACCCCTTTCAACTCTAAATGATTAAAAGTCACCTCTACCAAAATCCAAATCTTTCTTTCGGAATTTAGGATCAGACTTAGAATTTCAAATCCCTTGAAAATCAGAATTTTAATTTTTTGGATTGTCCACCTTTTGCCCCAAAAATCAGACTTTCATCATGTATCTCTTCTCCAAACTAAAATCGCCCAGGTTTGATGTAAAAAAAAAGTCCAAAATGGAGAAAATCAGACCTCCATCATAAATCACCTATGGCAAAAAATGAAAAAAATCAGATTTGCCCTCAAGAAATGCCAAGAGTGGAAAATTCTGCCCTCAAAAACCAATTCGCCCAAGCATGAAAAGTTTCCAATCTGCCCTCCAAATGTCTCCTAGGGCATAAATCGCAGCCCTAATAGAAGGATAAAAATCACCAAATAATGCACGAATCTGCCTCCAAAGAGAAATCGCCAAGGTTGAAAATGCTTAATTGCAAGCAAAATTGCCCAAAAATGCACAAAATCTCCCTCCCAAGAGAAACCGCCAAAGGAAGAGAAGAGCTGCTCCAAGATAAAATTCGCCCAAAATGAAGAGAGGACTGCCTTTGCCAAAATTGCCAACACCTTGAGGAGGAAGAGTGAGAAGTGAGGAGGAAAAGGGAAAGAGGCCTCCTCTTATACCCAACTTTCCTACTTTCCATAGCTGGCCGATTGGGACCCTAGGAGCAAGGAAATATTAATTAAACCACTAAAGCTGGCCCCCAATTAAATGCTTAGCACGAAATTAACTTTGCCATGATAAAATTTACTTTTTAAATTTGCCAATTAGACCAAAATTGCAAAACGAAATTAAATAATGCCTTGGAGATGCTAAATATTTCCATTTAATGATGATTTAGCAATTAATATGTCATTAAAATTGGATTTTGGCTAGCCAAAAACTATTTTTCCATATTAAATTACCAATTTTCATTAAAGGCTTAAAATTTTTCAAAGAAATTTTAATCCATTGAAGCCCATTTTTTTTGCAATTCAATTCAAATCGATTTTGCTAAGCAATTTTAGTTTCAAAAATAAAAATTATTTCTAGAGTCTAAAATCGATTTTGCAATTTGATCTCATCATCACAAAAATTAATTTGTTCACCAAAAAAAATTCAAGATTTTCCGAATAACTTAAATCTAACAAAAAAATTATTTTTGAAAATTATTCAAATTTACACAATTATGTCCAAACTTTCAAAAGAAAATGTCTAAGTACAAATTTTACAATTTTATCATGCCAAATGTGGTTCTTTGAAATTTGTCCAGCCTAAGGATGAAATTGGTCATTCTGGAAAATCAAGTTGAAACCGGGTGAAAATAAATCTAACCCTCCCTCCTTTGGCCTGAAGGTGTACAAGACTTAATAAGTTTTCAAAAATCAAATCAAATTTTTTTTGGACAACTCAAAAATTTGCCAAGGCAATTTAAAAAAAGGGGGTCCCCAATTGTTTTGGGGCGATGGTGTGAGAACCTCACAACAATAGGCAGGGCATTTTCGTCTGATTGCAGCTTCCTCTTACATTCAAGCCTTTATTGCATGCCTCTGCTTGAATTCACAGGAATTCTTTTCTCTCTCTCAAAATCGTGTTTGATTTACAAGCACTGGAAGAGAAAAATGCTTTGATACCCTCGTAAAATTGGAAGCAATGGCATTAATTTATTGATCAGCAGAAGTGGAATACATGCAGGAGATTATAGTCAGGCAGAGGAACAAATTGACCAACCGGCCAGGAACATAGGAACAAACTTATGATAATGATAATTGTTTTATTATTATTAACTTATACACAACAACGATTTAAGATACTTATTGTAAAATTATCTTGGTCTACCTAATGTGGTCATTTGCAGTAGCATGACAGTATATTTGGCTTGACCTTTCTGTCTATCAATATTGTAGAGATGGTTAGAGATAATATTTTGGGAAGTGGATATCCTTTGGTTCAATACTCTTGTTTGTACCAATACTTCATTTAGATTTTTGCAATTTTCAAGGTATTTACCAGTACCCTAATATATTTTAGTATGAGTAATTCCAGATCTCTCTTGAAATATTTCGTTTGATGATTTACAGGATAAATTTGATGCAAATAGATGGCTGGACATGTCTTTGGTTCACTTGTCCTCCAGGTTTGGATTTTATCAAAAGAATGATCCTTCTTCCTTTAGCTTGTCTCCAACATTTGCAAATTTTCCAGAGTTCTTTTTTCATTTACGCCGTTCTCCATTTGTCCAGGTATATATATATGCAATTTGTCTATGAATTTTTTTTATCGCCTTTGTGTAATTGCGAAATTTATGTAGGTTATTTGGGAATGATCTTGAAAGCCTACGAGTTATCAGATTGTCCCACTATGTTCATGAAGAGGTGTATTACAATAATGAGTCATTTTAAGACAAATGATGTACAATTGTTGGTAATGTTGAACAGGTTTCCAACAATAGTCCTGATGAAACTGCATATTTTCGGATGATACTTAACAGAGAAAATGTGAACAATTCCATTGTTATGATTCAACCATCATTGATGTCCTACTCTTTAAATTCACCTCCAGAGCCAGCTCTTCTTGATGTTTCTTCCGTTTCTACTAATCAGATCCTTCTATTAGATACTTATTTTTCCGTGGTTATTTTTCATGGAATGACTATTGCACAGTGGCGGAGGGCTGGATTTCAAAATCAACCAGAACACCAGGTAACTGAATTCTGATTCGTATTAAAACCCATTCTTCAAGATTTCAGCATTGTTCTCATAAGTACTAAGATAAAAGGAGTGTTTTCAGATTTTGTTTGTTAAGCTTGAGATCTACAATATGAGGTTTATTGGGTTTTGATGACAGTCTAGATCTGGATTGGGTCAGCGGCAGCGCTGGTCCTGGCCAGATGGGCTGGGTATGTCTGAGATGTACCTGGGCCATATCACTGGGCTGAGGGTTGGGTCCCAGGAAATTTTGAGAACACGTGGGAGTCAAAGATAAAACAACAAGACTTAGAACAAACGGCAACCAACCTTTAAAGTTCACGGTTTTAAAGAACTTGGAGCTTGGTTGAAAGCACTAAAATTAAGAAAAATAGCATGTTCTGTGAAAGATCTCTCAATCACCCCAGGTGCTGCCATTTGGAGACCATCCCCAGAACCATGCTGGTTTCAGAGCAAAGAACCAAAATTGTTTTACTGTGCTGGATGGAAATTTTGAATTTGGTTGAAAGCACTAAAATCAGGAAAACTTTCATTTTCTGTGAAAGATCCCTCAATCGCTCCAGTGGGCTGCCTTTCGGAGACCACCCACAGACTGATGCACTAGTTTTAAAATAATTTAGAGGTCATTTGGAAGCACTTTAATTATGAAATGAAACGTTCTGAGAAAAACCCCTCAATCACCCTGAGGGCTGCCATCTGAAGACTACCCCCAAACATGTGCTTTAGTTTTAAAAAGTACAGAACAAAAATTGTTTTATGCTGTGCAGGATGAAAATACAATCTTTTGTGCCTGGTATTTAGGATAAAATTTGATAAATTGAATTGTACTTTACTTTTGGTTTGCTGAGTCAATGCTGATGTAATGCTAATATGATTTTTGATTAACTTTATGATTTGACAAGTTAAATTTTATTATTAGTTGTCAACTGTCTTCCCATTTCTGCTTTCAATTTTTGTGCAAAATATGTGTTGTAAATATTGCGTTCAGTCTTTTAGAACTTATGTACTTGAAATATTGCAGCAAAGACAAAGTAAAAGGCTTAGGACCAGATTAGGTCAACTGCTATTTATAGTTTTAATATATTTTTTTAGATCATATAGTAGAAAATTCAATTCATAGTTTGGAAAATAGTTAAGAAAATAATTAGTTGATGAGTAGGAGATATTTCCACATCAAGTCAAATTGTGATATTGCTATAAGGATTTAATTGTGTATTTTGAGTCAAACTCATTGACCCATGTTTCATGAGTAGTGATTCAACACGAATCCATCTCTCATAAGAATAAATGGAACACTTAGCACTCACTGGATCTAGGTGATGCTCACAAAGGTGAAGCACTAGGACTCCCGGGAGGTCACCCATCCCAGTACTACTCCAGCTTGAGTGTGCTTAACTACAGAGTTTCCTCCATGGTTAAACCCACTTAGCTTGCAACCCCATTTGCAAAACCTTCACCAAGTGTTGTGCGTAATGAACCATTTATTAGAAAGCCCCTTAAGCTCATCAATTGATAAGTAGGAGATATTTCCACAGCAAGTCAAATTGTGATATTGCTATCAAGATTTAACTGTGTATTTTGAGTCAAACTCATTGACCCATGTTTCATGAGTAGTGATTCAACACAAATCCATCTCTCATGAGAATGAATGGATTTGGTTAAGTTCCACTTGCGGAGTGTATCATTTGAATTTTTATTCAAATACCTTCCTGTGAATAGGAATAACAACTTCACAGATCTCTTGTTGACCATCAAAAAGTAATTAGTCTCACAATGTCAGCAAAGTTGGCTGTAACATTTCTATCAAAGCGAATTGAAGAAATTAGAATGCTTCCTTGGAATAGGGGATGGGCTGAAGAATTGTGTCTAAATAATTGATCTATTTCCAAGCTCTCTTTAGACACTAAGTGTCCTCGAGCAGCATACGCTATGCAACAGAAAATGTTGATTTCCTTGGGTTCAAAGAAAACCAACTTCTATATTGATCAGATTTCAAAGAAAATCTCTCTCTCTCTCACATACACGCGCACGCACGCGCGCCTGTTGGGATTTATTGATCGCTTTCTGCAACTATACTAACATTGCTAGTGTTATTGATGTTTTCCAATGCACATTTGAATCTCATATAAATATGAGAGGACACGTCTCCATGGTTTAATCATCATTTAATTAATAATAATATTTTAACAAATATATTAATATATTTAACAATATCTATATATAAAAAAAATATTATATAATATATCTATTATATACTATAATATATATATATATTATATACAATAATATATATTATTTAACATGGATAACTATATATAGGAAATGATGCTTTACCAATGACAATAATGTATCTTAGATTTGAATCAATCTGACTGAAGCTACAACCTTAACACTCCCTCTTAGCTAGGGAGGAATTTGTGTAGAACACATTATGTTCTCAAGTATATGAAGAGATATCATCTTAGTATGATATTCTTGGAATGACATATTTAAGGATATCAACATAAATCCATCAACTTAAATGTTATCTTTCAATATAATCCAAAGTGTGATTCAATAAGAAATATCAATCATAATTCACCATACGTATAATCTTTTGGTATGTGCACTCACATCAAATGTTTGACGCCTACCAAAAGAATATTTTATATCCTAAAAGGATAAGAGTTATTTGAATTCCAAAACTCAAGAAATCACAATGTCATGGTCTCTATCGTGACAAGTATCATGATCTTTGGCACTCTGGGACATCAACTTAATGAAGTCCAATCATGATACGTTTGTTATCATGACTTCCGACACTCTGGGACAACAGTTTAATGAAGTTTGTCATGATAACAGGTCTACCATTTATTAGATCATCACCTTACAATGGTTACCTTCTGTTTATATATATCAATTATAGATCGTCACCTTTCATTACATATCATATGTGAAATAGTAACCATTATGAACCAAGTCAGAGGGTGGTACACGAGCTTTCACCTTAATTCTCTCTTATAGAGAAGAATGCATTACAAGGAATTTCACTTCAAACTTTTCCCTTATAGAGAAGAGATCACACTTCAAATTTCTCCCTCTGAACAACAAAATCCTAGGAAGTCAAGTCCTGTAGTTACTCCGTCAGAGCTGTCTTTGCCTAAAAATGTTTGCCGAACTCCCTCTGAATATGATATCAATCTTCTTGACTTTCTAGTGATAAGTCTTTACTTCCTCACTATGTACAAAGGAGTAGGCCCATCAAAATCATGCAGTCACACACGTATCTCTAGACTCCCTCTAAGAATCAATCTTCTAAGCTCCTGCGTTGCCTTGAAGAAGTGTCAGATGCCCTCTTAATGGAAGAATACTCATAATCTCAATCATTAGGAATATTTTCTTCAAGAGCCTTACTTTATCTAGTCTAATTATCAAATGACTAATGAATTCTAGATCACAACTTCTTTCGAGCTACTATCATAAGATTGAGCCTACACAATATTTTGGTAGCATGTGCGAAGTACCAACCTTCACTTCCTGCGAGAGCATCCTCAGACATAAAGGAAAAGATCAAGGCAAATAACTCTTATAGTATGTATAAAATTACAAATAAGAGAGACTATAATGAGTAGATAAATGTAATACTTAAGAATAATAAATACTTATATTTACATCAACATCCTTGATATTAATTTCTCTAATGAAGGTCCATGTGTATCAAATTAGAAAATGCGTTTGATGAGAATGAAACATTGGGTTAAGGTAATTATTCACCCCCCTCCCGCCCCACAACAATGTAAAATTCGCACTCATTCTATTTCATAGAGTTGAACCATTTCTTCCAATTTACTTTGGAGTGAGCCTATATTTTTTCTATAATCTTAGTGTATATTGTTTATCGTATGGGGCAAATAGTTTAATGTGTACAAACAATAGACAAGAACATGTAACACAGTAGTGCTCCAGTTATTATTCACATAGTGCTTCTAATGATGATTATAATGATCTTGGATGGTCTACATATACTTTTCGAAGAACCTTCCCGAAGGGGTCTGTCGGCTATATAACAAGAACCTTCCTGAAGGGGCCCATTGGCTACATAGCAATTACCGATGACATCAACTCGTTGGCTATATAGCAATTACCGATGACATCAACCCGTCGGCTACACTATTTACTGACGACATCATCCCCCCCCAAAGGAAAAAGTCGTCTCTAGACGACAATTACAAAATATCCGAGACAGATTAAGAAAACGGAATACATTAACTGACTAGCTACAACAAGATAGATTTGTTTTTGCCACATCACTTTCACATTCGTCCCGTGCCTGCACCAAACTGGTCTCCAAACCACGTTGCATCTGTAGACTTTGTTAACACAATACTGTCTCCTTAGTCAAGCTGACCTTGATAGCCACCTGTGCCGCTTTCTCTGCTTCCAACTCCTAGGTACACTGAGCCAAGTGTCGCTAAATTGCCTTTAATTGGATGATCAGCTCCTCCTGAGCTCTCTATGCATCCACCAAGACAACTTCACGTCCACACCTACTCCAAGTGCGTCAAAGCATATCACTCCTCTCGAAAGGCTTGCTCTGTTGTTCTCTCCACCTCTGGCATACAACCACTCTATGCTTGTAGTAGCTCTAGGTCTCATCAACTGGTCATACTTCCCACGACTGATAACTACATCGACTGGGGGTCCAGGGGGCATCGCCCCCAGCGGGGTCGAGGGGCAACACCACACAAAAGTTCATAAAACACACCATTTTTGTGATTTTCTTACAATCCCACATTCTTTTGGCAACCACTTACGTTTTACTACCTTTTATGTCTTTCCCTTCCCCTTGGCATCATGCGTTATTCATTCTGAACATTTTCAATCTGTCATATTTTTTATTTTTATTTTTAGAAAACCTCCTATCACCCTTCTTCTATGTTTGCACGGTGGTCTCTCTCTGTTATGTTATAGCCTCGTTGCCAATGTACAGCTATACAATGGATTGCTTCTATCATAGTCGTATTGTCTTCCTGCTACTGTACAACCTCCCCACTCCAACTATTGCCACTATACGTTATGGTTCTTCTGCTATCGATGTTCATATAGGTAAGCCATATGGTCTTTCTCCTTCGCCGTATAGTCACCCAACCTCCAAGCAATCTGGTCGTACGGTCGTACGATGCTCTTACCTTTTTTGCAACTTTCCCAGCCATGGCCGTATGGTACACCTCTTTGTTGTACTATCGTACAGTACACCTCTTTGGCTGTATGGTACTTCTCATGCTCGTACAGTAGGCATTTACTTGGTCATACAGTGGTGGCTCCTTGTCCATGCGGTATTAGACAATATCTTAGTTGGTTCGTACAATCCTTTCCTGAATGCATACAGTTGCTTTGTCTAGGCCATATAGTACTTCCTTGCTTGCTTCCAAAAGGTCATACGGTGGTAGCTCCTTGTCCGTACGGAGCCTCCAGTCTGAACAGTATTTTTCCCTTGCCCTGTGCTTGCCGTATGGTGCACCTCCAGGTCTCTTCCTGCAAATGTCTAGCCGTACGATGTATTCTTTTCTTTTCCATGTGGGTCAAAGCTCTCTCTTCTCCCACCAATATGTTTTTTGGTTCAATATCATTTCTGAGGTTCATGGTTTGTATTGTGGCGTCTTCATATTTTATCGGCTTATCTTCATTTAACATATGGGTTGGTGTTTCATCCACCTGTGCTTCTCATTCCTTTAGTTCACTATATTCCTCCGGGAACTTGTTTCTTCCTTTTTCTTCAACGCCCAACATGTTCCAGCTCAGGAAGAGTTCATAATCCTCCATCTGCCAGTGAAATAGTCCGTTCACCGAATCTAGGTCGTCCTCATTCGACCCTCCTTCCAGTCTCAATACTCCCTCTTCATCAGGTTTCATTCTTTTCTTCCCCTTGTCAACCCTCCACCTTTGCCTTTAGAATCCGACGACGCTAACTCCTCGCCTACCATTTCTGTGTGCAAGTCAATTATGAATCTTCTGCCTCCATGCTCCATTGATAGGGTATTTTGTTTCCAATCATGTTTTACTTTTTCTTGTACCAACCAACTCTGTCCAAGAATAGCGTCATACCCTCTTCTTTTCAGTGGAATGACCACGAAAGACAATAAAAATGGCTGCATTCCAATAGTTACCGATTGTGCCATCAAGGTTCCCAACGGTTTGATTTGTGTTGGTCTGCCGTGAGCAACTAGAATGTTGGTGGCCACAACGTAGGTTGTCCTAATTTTTTCCATACATCTTCTGGTAACACATTCACACCTGACCCTCTGTCCACAATTGTCTTTTGGAACAGTTTCCAGAATGCCCATCTCAACTACTATCGGATGCCTTCCCGTTGTGAGTGCCAGAAGCATTGGGTCTGTCGTCGTCGTTCCACTACTGTCTGTTCTTGTTTTCTCCGTTGCTTTCGGAAATGGTGTCATATTCAGAATGGCCGTCCATAACTGGGGCATTGTTGAGGTCACTTAATTTGATTGGGACTTCCATTTGCATCACCTGCCTTATTATGTTTTGCTCAGCGCAGTTCCTCGTTGAGGTACCAATAGTGTCCTTCAATTGTGATTTCTCTGCTTGCGTTGCTTTCTCAATTTCCACCGATGCTTCTTCCAATCTCTTCTTTTCTTCCGTCGGGTTGGAGTACAGTTTTTCTTGTTTACGGGTGATTGCCAAGACTTTTTCTTTGTCCGCACCGATGCTGATCAAATTCACTCCTGATTTTCGAGCACTTGGCATCTTCATGATCTCCAGGACCACACCATTTGCATAACAACTTTGATGTGTTTGTTGATGTACAATTCTGTGCAAAGTGGCCCCACAAATTGCATGCTCGACATTGAACCATCGGGTGGCCGTTTGCATCATATTGAATTCAGTTGCAACCCCCATTATTATTGTGGGTATTGTTGTTGGTATTGTTGTTTTGCTCTCTTCTATTGTTTCTGTACCCACTCAAAGTGGCACCGTCACTACTGGTGTTCCCACTTCCTCCGGATGTAGAAGCCTCCTGTGTTAGGAGCACTTGTTGGGGTCCTCTCGTTTTCATATTGAAGGGGCATTCTTCTATGGAATGTCCCATAATTTGGCAGATCTCACAGAACTGGTTCTTCGGACAGGATCCCTTCGTGTGACCTTCTGTCTTGCATTCGGTGCACCATAGCTCGTTTCCCTTCATCTCTTTCTGCATATTTTTAAATTCCTTCATCATTCAGATTATATCCTTCTAGAGAGCTCAGACCTTCTTGCTGCCCTTTTCGTCATCACTGTTATCTTCTTCCACAGACACGTCATTTGAGTCGGATGAGCTACTTTTCTTCTTCTTTTTCGTTTTTTGTTCACTTTCTAAGTCCATCGTCCGATTGTATGCTTCGGTGTATGATGATGGTGGCACAATCTTCATTTTCTTTCTTAACTCCGGACGTAGTCCCTCAATGAACCATCGCTTTTTTAGCCCATTCTGTCGACTTACTTTCCATTTTATCTATTAATTCTTTGAGCTTTTTGGCATATACACAGATGGTTTCATTTTTCCCTTGCTTCGTGGTGTAGATTTCTGCTACGATTTCATTGTCGTCGCGCAACAATTGAAACTCGATAATAAACTCCTTTTTAACGTCTGCCCATGTAGTTAATTTATGGGGATCCATGTCAGCAAACCAATCAACTACTACACCCCTTAGGGTTGCTGGAAATTGTCGCACCCATTCATTTGTGTTAGTTATGCCATTCGTCATCTAAATTGTTTCGCATGTCTTACAGTGTTTGATTAGATCGGTCGTTCATCATCATCGAACTTTGGCAACTTCTCCTTTGGTCCTGCCATTGTTACTTGATTTTGTGTACGGGCATTGTTCAGTACTGCTCCATCGACAGCGTTTGGCATTGAAACATCGGCGTTGTTCTACACTCTGACACCAGCGCTCTGTATCCCAACGGTTTGCACTCTGACACTAATGCTCTGTATCCCTACGGTTTGTACTCCGACACCAACGCTCTGTATCCTTGTGGTTTGCACTTTGACACCGACGCTATTTTGGATAGTCATCTTATCAACAACTACGTTCTTTGGTGAAGAAGGATCATTGTTAAGCGAAGTTGTCCGTTCTGGAAGTGTATTGCGGATGAAGAGTTCACTCCATGCTTGTGCTCCCTCGACACTTTGAGTTGTGCGAGTTAATTCCCTTCCATCTGGATTATCTTCCCTCGGTGTATACAAGTTCAGAAATTCCTCCCTTGCTTATTCCACCAAATCCAACCTTTGTCGAGTCTCTTCCAACAATTCCTCGGTGCTTCAGTGTCCGTTGGCAATCTGCTAAAAACTGTCTACATTTGGCCTGTTGTGCCAAAATTAAATTCCCTTGTGCTGTACGTATTTCATCTTTTTCCTTCAGCTTATTCTTATTTTTGTTTAGCTGATTTGGCATTAGTTTTCATTCCTCTGCCTTCGTTCTAAGTACATCGGGCAACGGTGCCAAATGTTTACCATATGGGGTAAATAGTTTAATGTGTACAGACAATAGACAAGAACATGTAACACAACAGTGCTCTAGTTATTATTCGCATATATGCCGAAGAGATTGCTTCTAATGATGATTACAATGATCTTGGATGGTGTACATATACTTTCCGAAAAACCTTCCTGAAGGGGTCCGTCAGCTACATAACAAGAACCTTCCTGAAGGGGCCCGTTAGCTACATAGCAATTACCAACGACATCAACCCGTCGGCTACATAGCAATTACCGATGACATCAACCTGTCGGCTACACAATATTTACCGACGACATATATTTCATGGACCTGGTTGTTGCTATCCTCATATTACCATCATTTAATGAATGAAGTAAAGTTTGTTATAATTTAGAGAGAAATGAGGTCACTAATACCATTAAATGTCATGGCCCTAGAAGAACTCATGATATTAAGTTAAGGATATATCTTGCTCTTGTTTGTTTGCAAGTTACCTTGCGCCATACACCGCTATGATGGAGGGTCAACTAGAATCAAAGAATAAGGTCACAAACAAAAACACCTACCAATATAAAACAATGATAAATGCAAATAACATGGAGCATGAACTATCATCGAAAAATAGAGGAATCCATGTTAGACACCATTTGGATTTGAAACATTTGATTAGGAGTTGTTAGTGGGAGCATGAAAATGAAGGCTTCCTGGCCTAATTCAAGGAGTATGTACCACAACATCAGGCAACAATGAGCAAAGTTTATATTGCAGCGGATATATTGTGCAAACATGCTGAATATGGATAAGAAAATTTATGTTAAATACCTAACCGCATGATGTGACGAGATGCAAAAGACTTATGTTATGATGACATAGCAACTATATGCTCTGATGGCATTGAAGTCTTGATGAAGAAAACAAAGTGCGTTGAGCACATAATGGATGGTATCCAAGGATATAGAAAACAACATTTAATATTAAGGGAAGATGCACATACTACATGAGATAAATTGGTAACCAAGGATTTTTATAAAGTGGCAGCAAATTGATAAAATAATAAGACAGCTGTGCGAAGGTTATTTGTCATGCATTAGCAAACATCATTGAGAAACATCTTTTCTTTTCCTATCCTTTATTGGATATGCTCGATTGAGCACTAGCCATTTGATTTTAGTTGGTTGCATACATTTAAAAAAGATATAGAGAAGGATGTATCAAATGCATTGCTACTGGAGAAACAATTAATGAAGACCAATCAGTATCCGATCACTGTAACCAAATCGGTTGAAAAGCATATTCAATAAAGATATAAATTTCTGCTAATTGCAGATTGGAAGTCCTAAGATATTGTTGACGGTGACAACTTGTTGGAGGAAGTTTATTTCTTTAAACTAATATCTTTAGAGAAGTTTCCCAACCTCTTAGGACTTAGGTAGTTAAAGAGGTTAAGTTTATATGATTATTGGAGTGTTCAAGATCCTCCACATGTTGGTGGTTTGGTTGTATTCAATTCTAAGATTTTTAAAATTGTCTAGAGCATTCTAAATACCAAACTTGAACTTAAATGAGGAAAGTTGAACAAAATATTGGCAAAATGCTATGACCATGGATTGAAGACCTATATTTCTCTCATTGTTCACTATGAGTGATACAAGTGAAACCAGATATAAGAAAAGTCATGCTAAAATCTATTTGAAGGGCAAGATGAAAGAGAATTGGGAACATAAACATTGTGTCTATTAACAAGTACAAGTCTTTGTCATGCGAGGTTAGTTCCATAATAGTTATCAAGTTACGTCCCCATTGATGAAGAAATATCTGTAAAGTGCGAATATGAAAGCAAAGTACTTAAGGATTGTTGACCATGCTTCTACTGCTACGCAGCGGACATGTGACTTCCATCTTTGGGGTCCTTATATATATATCTTCCACTTAAGTGATGATTATCCTCTCCCTAAATATGAACCTTCAAATCCAAATGTATTTCTTTTGACTTGTCTTAAATTAAACCCATTTACTATCCTTCTTACATGGTAAGTCCACCACTTATACGTGGAAATCAATTCCTTATTCTATTTTTCATTTTATTGCCATCTAAGCATCTTTGTCACCTTTTGTGTTTCAAAATATGTTTTTCTTGTAGTGTTTTATATAAGTAGTGGGTGACTTGTGTCCAAAGTTCTTCCATGTTAGATGCCTCCTTAATCTGTCTTATATGTTCCTTTTTATATTTTATACATTCACTCTATAATAACACATGTTCCTTACCATCGAATATGGAACTGGTTATTAATATGGTAATCCAATGCAATTTAATCATGTAAAGATCATGTGGCTTCATCACCCATCGTGCATTCGTACCTCTATATTCACTGATTTCTATTATGTTTCCTCCTTTCGTTTGATGTCCTTGTTTTGCTCAATCAATGGTCATAGAATATGGTTTCCATTTCTTATATTTTGGACTTTGAACTACTTATTCCTTCGATTCCAATGCACTGTTTCACATGATATCCTTCAAAATTAGATAAACAAATAGAACACAACATTTTCCTTTGCTTCATTCATTGAATTTATTTTTTCTTTGGTGCTTGTTCACAACTTTTAAGTCGAGGCATTCTATCAAAACATATAGCTGTGATGTTTTGGGTTCGAGCATGTCCTTGATCCAACATTGGGAGATACTGTCAAAATCTAGGCATGGTTAGAGCATTTTATTACAAGGAAAACATGAATCTCCTCCATTCTCATCTCTGGTCAATTGTAAAGCTTCATCGACATTTTGGGCTTTGCACCATGTTCTTACATACTCCCAAGCCTTAGATGGATCACAAAATATTTAAATTCATATCCTCTGCAATTTCGAAATGTTAAATGTTAAGTTTTTATTCGGTTGTCCAATGTTCCCAAATCAAATGCTTTGTTTCGTCCAAATTATGTCCAATCTTTACCTGTGAGATCCAGTGCCTTGTGCAATCACGATTGAGGCTATGGTTCTCAAAGATGTGTAATGCCTGTTCATCAACCAGTTGTTGTATACGATCGAGAGAAATGTTAAACAGGTTGAGATGAACTACAAGTTATCAACTTTGTTTTGTCTATAGGCCGTTTTCTTCTTTATCAAATCACTTTTTACTATAGACACATGATCGTTTAGGTCAGTTAAAGATTCATGTAAATCAACAACTTCTCGTGTACCATCATTAGGGATCCGGTATGCCTCTCCTTGTCGTGTCATGTCCTTATAAAAAATTTAATGTGTTGCCAATGTCAGATTCAAATGGTTGATTGATTGTGTCTCCATGTGTATCCATGAATACTCTAAGGGTTGTTAATGTTTTATACCAATAACATGTCTTCTTATATTTCCTGTTTTGATCGTTATCATCACAGACCCTCTCAAGAAATTGTATCAAGCTGCTTTAATGATGTTTTTCTAACTCTGCAATGCATTTTCAGTATTTTTCTAGCTTCCCCCATTGCTTCTTCATTTTGTCTTTTCTATATTCTCTTACATTTGCAATCTAGCTCTGATACCATGTTGGGATTTATTGATTGCATTTTGCAAATGTACTAACATTACCAGTGTTATTGTTGTGTTACAAATGCAGATTTAAATGTCATATAAATATGAGAGGAGACATGTCTCTATGGTTTAATCATCACTTAATTAATAATAATATATAAACAAAAATAATATGTATAACAATATATATAATATATCTATTATATACTATAATATATATATATTATATACAATAATATTTATTATTTAACATGGATAAGTATATATAGGAAATGATGATTTACCAATAACAATAATGTATCTCAACTGCACCGGGCCTTGGCCGGTCCAGCCGTCTGGCTTATTGTGTCAGGCTGGTGGTGTAGACGCCCGCCCTTTGAACAACATATTGATTGGGGGGGTTAGGGGGGTTAGGTAGTCAATAGGTCCTTGTAGGAGCCCTTCTTATAGTAGGGGCCTTGACCTCCACCCACTCCAATCTATACAATAATCTGAAAGGAGGGGCACCCACCCCAACCATCAAAATAGGTAGATAGGGCCTTCCATCCATTTTAAGGCACTCTTGACTGGCCTAAGAGGTTGTTTTGTCTTTGAGAACCTTCCCTTGACCAGCTGGAGCATCGACACTCTTCCGCAAGGACCCTACTATGGCAATGGGAAAATGTTGATCAAAGGGGAGAAGGATTGATCCAGAGCCACTCCTCCCCCCCCCCACTATTCTATGGCAATTCTTCCCAAAGAACGAAAAGGATTACTAGAAGGTCGGAGGGCATAAAAAGGTTACCTTTCTCTTCCTCTGCACCTAGCCCATGCCCATAGAATAGTAGGGGCCTCCCACCGCCTACAGAGTTAGGAAAGCTAGTTAGTTAGACCGTGGGGTGTAGAAGGATAGGGCTGCATCACAGCTAGCTTGGAGTTATCACAACTAGGTTAGTTCTCCCTCCCTTAGTATGGATAGGATGTTCTATCCATATTACATACTTTATATTGTTCGGGCCATAGGTAACGACCTTACTATTATAGTAGTTGAGCTAGGAGTTAGGTCCCCCCTACAGGATGACCCTACTATTCGCCATGGGCAGGTGAGGTCGTCCCCCCTTTGAGATTATTCCCTACTATTTGCCATGGGCATGATGTCTAGCTCTAGAAGGAAAACTAGTAACTCAATTAAGGCCCTCTATCTAGATTGTTCAACCGGTGCATGCATAGGAAGGACCCCACTTCTAATGCAAAGGGAGGTTGGGAGGGAGGTAGGGAAAGCTACCCAAGGCAATTGGATCAAGCTCAATCTCATATAAATATGAGAGGAGACATGTCTCCATGGTTTAATCATCATTTAATTAATAATAATATATAAACAAAAATAATAACATGTATAACAATATATATTATTTAACATGGATAAGTATATATAGGAAATGATGATTTACCAATAACAAAAATGTATCTCAGATCGAATCAATCCGACTGAAGCTACAACCTTAACAACACACACACACACACACATCATTGATAATGCATTGTTTGATCTTTTATAGAGAAGATTGATGTCTGAAACTAGATGATTAAAATTTCACCATGTTCTAGTTTGTTTATAGTTATTTTAAATTAACTTTACTAAATTTTATTTTTGTTGATATTGTATATTGTGCAAAAAGTGTCCCAAATCTGAAAAAGCTCTAAGGTGAGAAGAAACGTTCGAGAATGGCAGATTCCTCAATAATTAGTGTTACTGTTAGCTAAACTGGACATCCTCCCATCCACACAAGTGTTTGTTTTCCAAATTATTGGTGCACTGCAAATGAGCGCTCCCTCTCTTGCCATCCAACGGAATGGACTATTGTGCACTCCCTTTATTGTTTTGCATTACTTGTGTTCTTTGCTTTGTTTTTCTTTTCTTGCACATTGAATCTTTGGACCATTCTTGATGCTCCTTCATGCATCCCCTCTTCCTACATTTATTGTGCTATCTCTAGTTTCTTTACTAAGACCTGCCTGTGGGCCTTTGTGTGTGATTATGCCTCTTGTTCATGTAGACCATTTTGTGCATTGTGTCAATTCCCCAAGTAGTCTAGAAATCATGATCTTGCTCTCTGATAGTTGTAGTATTATGGACTAACCTGGTATGCTATTGGGTCAAATATTTGTTCCTGGAAGAAAGGAAGGTAGACATGTAGGGAATTACATGAAACTTGCTTGATTGGGTTGTGAATCCATACGCTTTTGGGGACCAAACACTTCCTGCTTGGGGAGAAGCAATCTGAAAATTGTGTCTTAATCATGATCCTAGGGAATTTTCTCCACCGAAGCTAAGGAAGAGTAGTCTAGGAACTCCTTAATGTAGAAAAATTGGTTATTGTTGTTATTGGCACATTGAGGACTTGTGTATATGGTTGCTAAAGGCTCACATTGATTTGGAGCATCTTGGGGAAGAAAATGGATTTGTATGCCAGTTCACAAAACTTGTTATTTTGCTACATCTGTTGTCTTGGCAAACACAACAAAAATCATGGTGAATGCATAAAACCTGGCAGAAAACACAGTTTTCCTTGGCCAACTTGTCTCTTGTAGTCAAATCATGAGTAATTTAGGACTCATATACTCAGTTAACTGCTGCTTTAGGCAGAAAATGGAGTATAATTGCACAGCACGCCTCCCAACTCATGGATTTGAACATTGATCTTTTATGCTTAGTGAAGGCAGGTCTAAGGTAAGACACTTGCAGGCACAAACAGTGCATAGAAATCTCCAAAAGAACCTTCGGAATTCTCCTAGCACACTCCAATTGTTCAGAAAAATAACAATCTCAGACATGGAATTATTTTTCAATTTTGCAGGTCAGATATATGACTGTTAATAGGCTAGCAGAACCGTGAATGGGACTTTATTTCAGTATCTCCGATCTTGTAAACAGCCTCTTACAAGCCCAATGAAACTAACACCATCAAATGGCATGGAAGAAAAGCAGCTACTGGTCTGCAGTGACTGGTTTGAGACGTAGAAACTTTAGCAATTGGCTGTTGCAACCCCAGTCAGAAAGGACATGCAGTAATACTCTTAAGAACAATCTCCAGCCACCTCTCCAGTGCTCACCATTCAATTTATACACTCCCAGCAATAATGAACACACTGATATGATAGGTAGAAATGCAATTAGTAGTTATCTGTTTGATTTTCAGATGTAGTATATAAACTTAATTACTGGAAGCAAGGGCAACTTGATAATTAATTTCTAACACCTTGAAACTGCATTCATTCATCACTGATACACCTGTAAATGACTAACAATGTACGGACACTTCTGCAAAAACTACTGTTCAAAAGGCAGTGCCTGATCCATAAATGCCTCATGCAATGCAACAAATGCCACTTATGAATGCTCTGGCTTCCATAGGAGATTCCTCTATCCTGCAAATAGCCAGAAGACCCCTACAAATGGTGGCAGCCAGCTCTCAATATTGTTGACATTTGATCTCGACCATTCGAACCCTCCCATTGCAAATAATTGATGGTACGGCCTAGCTAAGACGTCATTGGAAACACATTTTGTACAGCTAGCATAGAGAGCAATGATGATAGGTGCCAGTATGAGAACTTGCAAAAGACAGGCATGCTCTCCAAGAAGTGTGGAGCACAGCCCAAGAGGCCCTAAATACGTTGGAAAGAGCTACGATAAGCCAAAAATTAAGTTCAAAATCATCATCAAATGCCAAGAAAAATCAAACAGGAGCTCTCTAAAATGCTTGGAGTTTTCTTGAGTATATCTAGAAGCTTTATGGGAAAACTTGGAGCTGACAAAAGCCCCACAAGCAATATGGCATAAAAATGGGAACATAACAGTCACCCTTTCTGTTTCAGCCATTTTCCAGTAGTCTCAGGCTGTCTTGCACGTGTCCTTTTCAAATTACTCTGATTTCTGTAAGCTTAAAGCAGCTTATTGATCAGGGGAAGGATTCGAAGCCAGTAAGATTAGGTCCATAGATAGGGGATGGTGAAATGGAATCGTCACACTAATTTAAAGGACCACTGTGATCTGGAATTGGTGATTTCTTCTCAGAGGCAAAGGTACCTCCTTAAGCATGTCTTTAGTTTGTCCCAAAAATGATTTAATTGTACAAGTGTACTTGTACTAGATGGTGGACATTTCAAGCAGCATGAACCCATATGGTGTTTATAAGCGGCAAAAAATGCTCTTCTTTAGAATGCATGGCTATATGCATTTGTGATCTGAATTCCCTTTTTGCCCGTACCCATTCATTCCCATTGTTATATTACCACGAAATAGTAATACAAAGCTTTGTGTACATTTGTACATTAGGTCCTATAACAATCAAGTCATTTTGTGAGTAAATAAAAGTGCAACTTACAGTAGTTAAAGTTTAAAATTACTATTATGGTTATAGATTGCAAGTTGTGTCTAATATTGACTATTGATGCACACGTCATTTACTTATCATCAAATTTAAGAAAACTTATTGGAAACGAAGGTGATCTGAAACAGAGATGATATTATCTGTTTCACAGTGATTATGCAATCATTTCATCAGATACAAACAGATTGCATTTAGGATTATTTTAACATATTAGTTAATGTAACCTGTATCAAATTATGCATTGCAGGCTTTTGCTAATTTGTTACAGCTGCCTCGAGATGAATCTGATAAAATACTGAAGGAACGTTTTCCTGTGGCACGATTAGTCACCTGTGATCAGCATGGCTCACAAGTAATTCATTTTCAATGTATTTTTACCTTTGTCAATTGTCGCAATGTAATGAGTTGTTTCAAAATCTAAATCTGTTACAAATTTTCCCTGATAAACTGATACTGTTTCCTACAATTTATATATGTATTGAACAAACATGCAGGCTCGATTTTTGCTTGCCAAGTTGAATCCTTCTGCAACATACAATTCAGGCATGGGGCCTCAATCTGGACGGGAGTTTATTTTTACAGATGATGTAAGCTTTCAGATTTACATGGAGCATCTCCAAAAAGTAGCTGTTCAATAATAATGTCAAAGCTAAACTTTAGTTTATTGGAAATGTGTAGAACCTTTGTTGAAGATAAACATGATAGAGGAAATAAAAAATCTTTCATCAATGGTTATGGATTAGGTGTTGATCTCTGTTTCTTGGCTTGTTTAGTGGAAAATTGAAATGAGAAAGGTAATACACGTTCCCTCAAAAGGCTATATAAGGGGGTTTGGATTCAGAAAATGATTTTCTTGCTTATTTATCAATTGCTTATTTCTAGAGTATGAACGAAACAACTTCCTCTTCTGTGATGATGGAAATGCTTTTGGCAATTTATGGTTTCAAGGACAAAGACACTCCCTACCATTTGAGCAATTCCATATTGGAATTTCTATTGTGCTCACAGCAGTTGAAGATCTCTAACATGCCATTCGGTGTGTTCCCATATTTTGGGTATTTAATCTATTGGGTATTTTAGCATTTCTCTAGGTTTTGAGTTTTAACTTTTAAATCAATAAATCACCTCTGTATATCAACAAATTTAATCAATTTCTTTTGGACAATTTGTGTTAATTGCCCCAGCTACACCATCAAATAAAGTAATGCAACCGATAAAGTGACAGCATTCCTTTCTCATAGCAACCATAATAATTTAAGGAGGAATAACAGCCATTTTTATACAATGGGAAATGATGTATTGAATTTGTCAGCCACACTCAAAGACTAGTTTTGAGCTGGCCAGACACTTCAGTGTTGCCATCCAAGTTTTCGTGATATTGCATCTAGATTTGATAGATTATCTCAGCCACTAAATTTCCTTTATTTATTTATGGAAATGTAAATTGCCCATTTTTGCACCTTCCTTGGTGCCAACATTTCTAGCAAGGTTTGCCTATTATTTGGTTCCCATAGCCCAGTAGATTGCATAGGGGACTCTTTCAGTGGGCTCGTTGAAACATATCAGGGCTTTGTGAGCCTGTTTGATCAATTTTTTGCAGTCTCCTAGATTTTCAATCCATCCCTATTATTTAGGGATGGATTGAAAATCAGCACGGACACACCAAGAAATTCACGGGATCAGCTTGGAGACTTTGAGCACAGTTCTTGTGTTTTAAGAGAGTTCACTCACACTGGTCAGATATCATCAGTGGATGGAGGGCATTAGACAAAGCTTAGATATGGGTCCAATTGAGTGAGTTACAAATACTTTGGGAATTATTTTATTATTTATTAAAATTATTGGCCTAAATACCTAAGACACAAATTAAGTTATAACTTAATTAAGAGGTTCAATCTCTGGGAGGGGACTTTCATCAATTAAAATATTATTTTATGTTTTTAAAAAGGATGAGAGAACCCTAGAAAGCAATCGATCCATGAAAAGGAGGGAAGCTAAAGTTCAAAGAGGAGTTGTGTTTGGGGATCTATTCATTCAAGGTAAATTAGGGTTTTGGAGAGGCTTGAAAGATGAGCTTCAACCATGTTCAACCTTCAAAGACAAAAACTGATAGAAGTGTGAAGACGTACAGGTCTGAAATAGCATGAAATGGTCTAAAAAATTGCATATGCTCAGCTTATTACTTTATTAGAATCATGCAATTAGCAACAAATTACCAATCTAGATTTGGTAGAGGGTTGGAATTGTCTATTTTAGTAGCAGATCTTTGTTTATAACTCAAAACCTAGGAACTTACAGCAGTTGTAGCATTACAGGTTAGTCTCATTCCAAACCCAGTTCAGACATGGGTCAAGAGTATAGTATATCAAGCTCGTCTTCCAGGCGTGAAGGCAAGGGAAAAAGTAGTAGGTTCTATACGTTTGACAACATACTACAAGTGGCTGACAGTAAAGCCCAGCCACAAAGCATATGATCTCAGAATCAGATTTGGATGCCAGTTGCAGTAAGCAACAATAAAAAAAACTGAGAAGTCAAAGATTTGGTCTAAAATCAACATTTGTGTTTGGAATATTGTGGAGTTTTCTGAACACATAAAAGGCTCTTGTATTTTATTGCCTGGTACAATCTCTTATAGTAATTTGTAATTAATAAATTAATGTAATACCCTCTAACCCTAACATGTCCTTGATATGTGTATTGAAACTTAGGGAATGTTATAGGGACATATATGGTTGTTTTGGTAACAATAAGATCCTTCTTGAGGTGATTGTATAACCCATTCTTTTCCAACTATAATAACTTTACATTCTAGTTTGGAAATGATAAATCTTTTTCCTTCACGAGTATTCTTCTCTTCTTATATGTCCGTAACATTTTATGACCTACATGTTGGGGCCATTTAATAGATCTATACGTTACTATGTGAGGTATTCCTTATCAATGATTATGATTATCTTATATAAATTACTTATAATGTCTGAAGGGTTAATTGTGATACCCTACCCTGGTGATACCACTTATTATACTTATGACTAGATATGATTGTGACATTTTATCATTTGTGAACTGTGTTCCTCCTTACTAGACTTAGATGATGAGATGTTATCAGATTATGCCTTTCCTTCGAATAATATGTTCATTATCGTTATCTTTTATGTTTACTTATACATGATCTTGGTTGCCTCTTTCGTTAATTATGAGTTTCTTCTTGCTGAGTAATGATTCATAACTATTGCTTATATCTTTGATTATGCTTACTTGTGAATTTTGCATTATCAATGATGATAACTTACCATCTTTTATTACATCTACATAGTTATAATTATCTGCGTGCTAACAATATTAATGAATCATGTTTTAGCATGAATCTTGTTTGATGTGCTTGTAGGAGGTAGTCATAGTCACTTCCATGTGAGATCTACACAATGTCGCACTCTTCATCTTTGTCTACTTATGTATGTATGTACGTACGTATGTATGTATGTACGTACGTATGTATGTATGTATGTATGGACTCCACGTATGGACTCCACTTGGGTAAGCAGGTTTGAGCACGCTTTAAAAATCCTTGAAAGTTGTTGTGGAGGTAATGCCAAGGTTTGCACAAGTAACTCGTTTTGGCATAGGTTTTCTATTTAGGTGGACCAATTGGCTTTCTTTGACTTGGTGATTTTACATTTTTATTATTTTAATTGTATAATTTTTTAAATCATTTCATTTATTTCTCCTTGCAATGACTTTCAAATGATCTTTGCATGTTATATTCAAGGTTTCATGCTTTTTAAGTAGTTTGGATTGACTTACCTTGTTGACTATGGATGAAGTTGTCTAATCTTATGGTTTTCTCTGTATTTTATAGTTAAGTGTTATGGCCCCTTTGAATGGTTAGATTTACTTTGGCACATGTGATTTATTCTATCTTAATGTTATCTATTATAGTAAGTATAAATACACAAGAATGTTAATGTTGCATTCTATATCTTCCTAAACACAGATTGTAATATATGTGTGTGCACGTGTAAGTTATATGTGATTATATTTGACTATGCATATTAATTATAATGTGTGATTATATTTGACTATGGGTATTAGTTATAATGTGTGATCATATTTGGCTATGGATATTAGTTATAGTGTATATTTGGATCTAAGGTATAGCATTGTTAATAATTGAATATTACTTAATGCAATGTATGCTATTCTTAATTACTAATTATTAATTTGAATAGGTTACTTTTGTTTTATTAAGTAAAATAGGTTTTAAAGGCGCCCTCAAACCCAACTACAGAGTAGATATAGACCAAAACAACCTACACCCCAAACCAAAAGATATATAATACGCTCTTCAAGGATAATGGGATAGAGACATAAGAGACCATAGATGGAGAAGGGGGTGCCAAGCATCTCACAACCCCCACTAACACAAACAAGTGGTCAAGGAAAGGATAAACACTTAATTAATAGACCACCCAATAAAAACAAAAATAGAACAAATTTTAAGATTTCCCCTTAACCCCTAACTTGTGGGAATTGGGAGAAGAATAAGAGCAAAATTTCTTTGAATGATTTCCTTCAACTGTAATCCATCCCTCTTCAATCTTGGAAGCCATAGAATGTCAGGCCAACAAATCAACAAAACTAATAGAACCAACACCATTAACAAGACCAACAATAGTAGTGCCAACACCACAAGATCCACCCTTCACAAAAGGGCCAACATCATTAATCTTTCCCACTGAAGCCACAATGCAATTACACTAGTCACTTCTAGCCACAACATACTCAACATCACCATACTAGACTGAGCCAACATCATCAATCTTTTTGTGATCAACAACAGGAAGAAACAATAGAGGCTCCATTACTAGAGCCAACTACAAGAGGAACCACAAAAACAATATCTAGATGACTAGAACCAATAGCCAACAAAAGACTAGGAGAAAGGACAATATACCTTCTTGATGTTGAGTAACAATAGTGGAATCTGAGGGATCTTCCCCAATAGATGCAAATCACTCTTTGACCACCGTATAGTGCTATTACAATGCACCCATCCACCATGAGGACAGTTTGAATATGTTACATGTTATTTTTATCTTCTTTGCAATATATTCTAATAATGATTATAAAAGAATTAATTATAGTTATACTTAAGCACTATATAGTTGAGTTATAATTATATTGAGTTATATAATTATGCTTTTTAGTTAAGAGTTAGATGGGGTTTGATTACCTTTGTGAAATATATTTATATAGTCCCTTTTTTGTTTTTAGGGGAGGATGGGCCAAAGCCTTAAGGAGAGCTTAGTTGTGCTTTTCATGGAGATTTTCGAAGGAAAACCTATGATTTGTGAGGGAATTTTTGCGAGCATATTTATTTAAGGATTTATAAGTTTCTTTGTTTTCGGTGAGTGTCATATATGAGAGTTTCATGTAATGGTCACCCTTGGATGTACCAAAAAACTAAACCAAATTGCTGAAAGGAATTATGTCAAACAGTTTGCATTCAACTTCTTAAAACCCCTTATAACTTTGGAAATCAAACCTTTATTTGTTTGTTGTGTTTCGTGCATGGAATTGGTATCATACAACATAAACAAGAAAGAAACTACAATAATATGCAAAGTGGAAATGAACTGCTGCTAATAAAATGTTATTTTTAGAATTCATAAAACCAAATACATGGCAGATTTATCAACTCACTAATTACTTCAACAATATTGTCATAATACTCCAGCCCATGCTTACGAACTTGCTGCTACAATACTTTGTCCTCCAATCAGTCCACTACCTTCATAATACCATTCCCTCCAAGCGGCATAAGCGTCGGACAAGTAGTGAAAAAGATATGAGCAAAATATCAAATCTGCCTGTAGCCGGAAATGCAACTAAACTGTCTGATAATGAAGCCAATAAGAAAGAATTCCAAAGGCCAAACCCCAAGGGAATGACGTCTAGAATGTTACAAGAGAGGATAGACGTCCTCAAATGCCAAGAACGGAGCTGCAACTCACACACCAATTTCTTCTCATATTCAACCTGTCTAATGAAGCCACAAATGCTTCCTTTCATTCTATTCCCACGGGTCCGCTCAACTCATATGGGCAATGTGGGATAAAAAATGTGCAATATAAAACATATATTAAAATACCCCTTATGTCTCCCTTGGGTACACATCACCATAAAATAAATATTAAAGTAACACTTTAATATTTTACAATTAAATTAGACGTTACTTTAATAAAATTTCAGGCATTAAAATGTATTAGCAATCGGACTCTGAATAATGCGAGTGATAGCTCATCGGAAAGCTCTCACCGAGGAGTATCGAATCCAATCACCAAAATTGACTTGCACTGTGTCCTGTTGACTTACTAAAAATAGTAAGTATGCCTGAAACTAAGTAAATCAACTTCGTTTTGGCCCAAACTGGAAATGACTAGGTCAAAACACTCCAAGATCCCATTAAACCCTTCGTTAGCCCTCGGGACCATGTAGAACAAGGCTAACGCACACACACTTGGTCAACTGCTAAAATGGGGACATTACATTTCAAGTTGTGAAATTTGGTTATTCCATGAAGAACTTTGAAAGTGGAGAGGGTTTGAATGATGCATCTCAAGTTGGATTTATCTTCCTCTCTATCTCTTTCCTCCTTTGGTTGAATCTTAGTAAGACTTGAGATATCAATTACATTTCTTTATTGCATTATTTATTTTATATAATGTGAAACTATTTATATGGTCTTCTGATGTATGATATATGTAATTCCCTTCCTAAAAGTAATTTAAAAGTTTGAGTTTTTTTCTTTTTTTCTTTTTTTCTTTTTTTTCTTTTTGTGAATATTGCCATGTGTTTTCGTAGGGTTTTTAGCAATCAAGCTTTGGAGATGTATTAGTTCAATAATATAAATTGATTCTTTGGTTCTTCTTGGTTAATCCTCTAGAAGGGAAATTCAAATATTTCAAATGAGTTCTCTCAGATGTCCCTTTTAGGATACAATTAATGTCATATAATGTACATTTTGTTAGACTAGAATTGTCCATTCTAAGTTTTATTTTTCTAGTCTGATTTTTCTAAATGGTATTGATAGTAACAATCATGTAGTAGGTTTGAAGTCCAACTAGTTTTTTTTGTTTTGTTTTAGAACACACACCATAACTTTCACCACCGCTGTTGGATCTTCATATAATTTTTAGGATAAGTATATGGAGATGCTCTCTTGATTGACTTAATTCTATGATCTATGAAAGCTATAGATTATTGTTCATTGATGATTATTCTTGGCATTTAAACTTTGTTTCAAATAAACAAATATTGGAAGTTGCCAAGTATTAGAGGTTGTAGGTTATTAGAGGCTATTTTTATTTTATTTTTGATTCATTTGGTCCTTCAGTTTTTTAAATAGAATAAACCAAGCAAAGGGGTTAGCCCTTTTACAAATAAAAGGCCCTATGAATAGTAACAGGTCAACAACACAAAGACTACACAAAGTCATTAAGAGGATGCTGGCAGAAAACATAACTAAAAGAACAAGGCACTGCGGCCTTTGCCCATACAACATGAGTCAAAACTCACACTGCAAGAGAGGGCGAACTAGAAACATCCTAAGGCTTCAGAAAAATGTTAGAACACAAAGAGAACACCCACAAAGGAGGGCCAAACTCACAACACAAAAGGATGGTGAGAGTTCTTTGCCTTTAGACAACTATCCAGGTGATATAATCCTTAGGTTACCCAACAAAGGAAAAACAATTAGGGCAATTGACAACACAACAACTAGAGTGTTCAAGAAACTGGGTAACAAAAAAAAAAGGAACTAGGTAATGTTAGTAGAGCGAGGGTGCAAGGTGATAGAAGAATAGGGAGCAGAAGCGCGCCAATGAAGTTGGGGGCAATAATGTAAATAGTAGGAGGAAGACTTAGAACAACAAAAGAAGCTTGTCCACGAATGACAACTAAGGTTAGGTCATGAACAATAATAGGTGCCTCACCAAGATCTTCCACTGGGGTAACATTTTTGCTAGCAATCTAGGAGTTTTTAGAGGACTTTGAGAGGGAGTCATCAACTCAGACAATTAAATGGGTGTAAAAAGCAACCTTCAACCAAGAAACAAAACCTTTGCATTGCATAAGAGAGAAATAAGAAGCCAAGACCAATAGAGAAGCATCACCAACACCGGAAGGGGAGACCCTCATAATCCAACGCTTGTGTCTACAACCTGTCCCCAACCATGAGCACCACGTCACGAGGGATGGGTTGAGACATATCCAAGTCAACCAAAATACATACAAATGTAGTATAACCCAAGTTTGTTGTAGCTTCATTTGGTCATTTGTTAAATTTAATTTTTTTTAATATCATGTTATGGTGCTTTTGGATGTCTTTTGATGTGTTTGGATCAACCAGCAAATGTGGAATCTCATGAGGGTATCTAAATTTGTATTTTGAGTACTTGATTGGTATTGACTTGCTCATGTTGCTTTCTTTTATGGAAGTGTGTAGAGTAGCATCCCCAAAAGAGCTTTGTTGAGATATTCTTTCTTGTTATGCCATCAATTTAAATTTAGCATTAGGGTTTTTTCAAAAGATGTGGATCACAAGACCCAAAAATCCAAGGGAGGGATTTCTTCTTGTAGAGTTCTGAAATTTTCTAAATGACTTTTGTTGAGTAGGGTTTTTAGGTACATTAGGTGAGTGGCTTAGTGCTAGATCTTGGGTTGTAGAGGTTGCTATGATAGCCTTTGGGTGAGTTATGTGTAATGACAACCTAATATAAACTAAAATGGTCGGGAATGAGTAAGTGTTAATTACTAGCAATCACACCTTAGAGTGCAATAGCTATGTCGAAAGTTTTAGTGATTTGTATAAACAACAATCTTTCTTTATACAAGCGATCTTTGTGTTAGAAAATAAAGTCCGATAACACAATTGGGGGGGGAGGGAGGTTCTTAAATAAACTTTATCAAAGTCTAAAACATATAACCAATACATGCAACAACCATAACATGATAACGATGCATAGTGACACAAGATTTGTTAACTAAAAACCCTTGATCAGAGGGAAAACCTCGGTGGGAATGATGCCCACAAGATGATGTACTAATATAAAAGTTTCTTGTCAAAGGATTAGACTATACTAGGAGCCAATTACATACAATCAGTGCATGTAGTCCCTATTATGAGACTTTGAATCCTTGCTAGAAGATTCCAACCCTGCGAGGAGCTGATACGAAGTCAATTGAACCCACTATCCAAATTGCTTTAGAATTGTCTTCACTAAACAATTTTTAGAATAAGATAGCCAAGGGTGAATTGGTTGATACAACTACTTATTTTGCCAATACAGTTTCTTCGAAGTTCTTAACACATAATCAACATCATCTTCTTCTTTGATCTCATCAAATTCACATCCAAAGCTTGTATACATTTACAATTACATGATGAGACAATTACAACTAAGGAAAACATCTTTCCTTTATACCAAGTCCTAAAACAACTAATTGAGTTGGCCTTGAGGCTTCCCCAATGTACATTGAATGATATAGGACCTCAATAAGATATTACATTAAATGTTGTAATACAAATATAACTCCCCAAAATGATATAATCAAAAGTTGGCTTTTAGTGAATAGCCCATATGTTACCCTTCACAAATCTTCACGAAATGATCACTAGATTCTGCTACCTTGAACATATCACCACGAACATGTCTTTAATGGAAATCCAAGTCCACTAAACAAGCTTCAACCTCACTGAATAGATACAACTCATTTATCAACATACCATTCTCTACATTGGCTTGCAACCAGTTTTCCATAATACATCCATAACATACTCAAAACTTCATATTACTTCTGTGAACATAGATACATCATAAAGACATATCCCCAAACATGATTCTAACCTTGCAAAACATTATTCTGCAAATGTTGATTGTGTTGATCAAAACTTTCTCTACAACTCTAATTGTTCCAACCATAAAGCTAATATGTTGGCAGCAATGACAAACCAAGTCATGAGTGCAACACATAAGCACCCAATAATCTCTCCAAATATGCCAACATACTCCCCAAATGAATACTCTCATTATTCATGTTAACAATCTCCCCCTTCAACAATGATGACAACATATGATGAAAAACCATGAGTGCCAAAAAATACCAAATTGAAATGCTCCCCTATTGACATCAATAAGTGTTTACTAATATCAACATAAAATGAATACTCATCAACATTTAATATTCAATGTCATAGATCAACATACATTACTCTCCCCCATTGGTTTATTAAGTTCTTCATGTATAAGGTTTTTCAAGTGTTACTTTCCCCCATTGACATCAATGACAAAGGTGCCATTATGTCAATTCTCGAAGTCCAATAATCTCCAAAAATGATCTGAAAAAGCTTGCCAAGTTCCAGAAGACACTGTTATACTTAAGAGTTCTCAACAATTATGCCCAAAAAGTGATCACTCCCGCAAAGGAAGCATCACCAACATATAGTCCAGATGTAAGAATATGCTTTGAATATACTGGTTTGATGCAATCTTGGTTCAACTACTCTGAAGAATGTTGGGGCATAATGTCAAGCATCCTCTTAGATACTCAAATGCCAAAAGTTTAGTAAATATGTATGCTATCTATTCCTTTGTGCTAACATACTCCAATCTGATTTCCTTCTTTGCTACTTTCTCTATAAAAAAAGTGATACTTTATTGAGATGTGCTTAGTCTTTGAATGTAACACTGGATTCTTTCACATACTAACTATACACGAGTTATCATAATGAATGATAATAGGTTCTGAACATTTAATACCTATGTCTTGCAACATCTATTTCATCCAAATGATCTGATTACAATTGTTTGTTGTTGCAACATATTTTGCTTCTACTGTAGATTGTGTTATACAATTTTGTTTCTTGGTTAACCATGAAACCAATCTTACTCCCAAAAAAATGCTTCACCACTTGTACTCCCTTTTTCCATTTACATTCCCTTCCCAATCTGCGTTAGTGTATGCATATAAAATAAAGTCATGTGATCTATCATACCATAATTAGTAATACGATGTTCCCTTCAAATATCAAAATATCCTCTTTACTATTGCTAAATATATCTCTTTAGGATCTATTTGGAATCTTGCTACAATTCCAACTCCACTAGCTATATTTGGTCTTCTATGTGTCAAGTATTACAATCCTCCTATCTTTGATTTACATCTTCTTTGTATTGCACTAGGAGACTCAACTTTACTCATAATCATAGTTGTTCCAATTGGCTTACAATTCTCTTATCCAAATGTTCTCAACAAGTCCTTAAGATATTTAGTTTTTGATATGAAAATGCCATCCTTATTCTGAGTTATTTGTAATCCCAAGAAATATTTCATCTCACCAATCATACTTATCTCAAATCCATTCTTCACATTTTCTGATAATTTCTCAACAAATACTACAATAAGTAGTGATCGTTCCACATTTGTCCCTAAGTATGTTACTATCTGCATTACCTTTTTTAAATCCAAAATTATGCAATATTTGTCCAATCTTGCATATCATGCTCTAAGTGCTTGCTTCAATCCATACAATGCTTTCCTAAGTCTACAAACCATGTCTTTATCTCCAGTTACAGAAAAATCACTAGGTTATTCAATGTAAACTTCTTCAATTTCTTCAATTAAGAAAATTTGACTTAACATTCATCTAATATACCTTGAAATACATGTTAGATACATAAGCCAAAAATATTATTCTCGCTTCAAGTCTAGCAATAGGGGCAAAATTTTTCTCAAAATCGATTCCTTCTTATTGTGAATAACCTTTTCATAGTAACCTTTCATTATTTCTTACAACTTCTCCTTTTTCATTCTTCTTGTTTTTGGATAGTTATATAGTGCAGATGATGTTCTTGCCTTTAGGTCTAGGGAGCAATTCTCATGTCTTGTTCTTTTCAATTTGCTCAAGTTCTTATTTCATAGCTTTTATCCAAATTCATCCTTACAAGCTTCATCTGCAATCTTAGGTTCAACTTGTGATATCAAACATAACTCTTCACTTATAGGTCTAGGGAGCAATTCCCATGTCTTGTTCTTTTCAATTTGCTCAAGTTCTTATTTCATAGCTTTTATCCAAATTCATCCTTACAAGCTTCATCTAGAGTCTTAGGTTCAACTTGTGATATCAAACATAACTCTTCACTTACCTTGTTCCTTGTGATCACTCCCTTGTTTGTACTTCCAATGATATGATTTATAGGTTGATTCCTTGCATCATACTTTGGTGCTACTTATTTTTTTCTAACTTCTTGTCTAGGTTCTGATCTTGGTTTTTCTCTGCTTCTTTTGTCTGCAAGTCATTGTCAATTTCATAAAATAGTTGTTGCTCAACATTCTAATTGTTAGATCTCTTATTTGTATCCTCGTTTGAATCATAATCAAGTATCCTTTCCTGAATTCTTAGTTTCTCACCAACCTTCACATTAGTTTTTTCAACAATAGTTTTCAATCTCTGATTAAATCATCTATATGCCTTGCTTTTCAAAATATATCTGATTAAATCATCTATATGGCTTTCTTTTCAAAATATATCTAAGGAACATACTTTCATCACTTTGAGGATAAAACTTGCCAATATCATCCACTTTTGATATAACATTTTCGCATAAAGTGTCTAAATTATTTCATAGTAGGTGTATGTTCAAACCAAAGTTCATAGTGCGTCTTACCAATACCTTGTTTGTTATGCACTCTATTCATTGTATATACTATGGTGTTCACTACTCTCCAAAATATATGTGACACATTACTTTCAAACATTATAGCTCTATCCCTCCCACTAACTTATATATTCCCACTTTATGCTTTCCCATTCTGTTGTGGTGTATAAGTTGTATTTTAATCCCATTGTCTTCACAAAAGATGTTAAATTCATTTGAAATGAATTATCTCCCTCTATTTGATCTTAAATTTTTTTATCTTTAATCTTGTTTCATTCCCTACTCTACTTTTGAATAACTTGAACTTCTCAAAAGTTTCAAATTTATTTTTAAGAAATGTTATCTGCACCATCCTTGTAAAATCACCAATGAAAAGAATAAAGTACCTTTCACCATAGAATGCTCTTGTTCTTGTAGGACCACACAAATGTGTATGCAAAATATCCAATTTTACTTATGGACTAAATATCTTTCTTGGAAAAGATTTTGCCATCATACGTTCCTTGCAAACCATGTTAGAGGGTTTCACAATCTTAGGTAAATCTTTTACAGTACGTGTTGTATTGATCTTCACAATTTTATCAAAGTTAATGTAACAAATTCTCTAATGCCATAATCAATTGTCATCTACTTTAGCAACCAAACATGTCATCTCGGTAGGATTCAATTGGAAAACATGATCTCTAGTCCTTGTACATGTTCCAGTCAATTTACCATCTTTGTCTTTGATCACACAAGTCTTGTTTATGAAATACAATTGATATCCCTTAAGCTCTCTAATACTCAAAATATTATGTGTCAATCCATCACCAAAATAGACATCCTTAGTGTTAGTTTTCCCATCAAGAGTAATAAATGCTTTCCTTTAATAGGACAAGATGCATTGTTCCCAACTCTAACTATTCCTCCATCATAACTTCTAAACTCAAAGAGTTTATTCTTATCTCTGGTTATATGATGAGAGCATCCACTATCTATAATCTAATCAAACTTTTTCTTGTATAGATGTGATACTAAATCTTTCTCTTCTTTTACTTATTTTTTCTGGGCTTTCTTCTTTAATAACAACAAATCCAAGTTCATCATCACTTTCTAGGAAATTTATCATCTTAAAATCAAATTCATCATCTTCATCAGCAAAGAAGCAATCTTTTGTAATCTTTGACTTATAGGGCTTCTTAGGTTTTGTCTTCTTTTCTCTCTTAGGATCTTGAAATGAAAATTGACCAAGTTCATTACAAGTCTAACAAGAAAAATATTTCCTACCTTTAGGTTCTCTTTTTGCAAGTAATGCAAGTCCTTCATCAATCTTTTTGTCTTCTTCTTGCTTAGCTTCCCATTCTTTAGCATAATCTCCACTTGTGCTTTCACTTCTGGCTAATGTGGTTTTGTCTTTTTGTATACGAAAAGCAATCTCTATCCTCGTTACTCCTTGTTTATGCTTCAATCTTTGTTCAAATGCTTGCAACTTCCCAATAAGTGTTTCCTTGGTAAAGTTAGGTGTGATAGGAATAATCTCCTCAATAGTTTGTGCTTTGTTCTCATAAGCAAGTGAAAAAGGTTGCAAAATTTTCCACACAACACCATCTTCAAGTAACATTTCTATCGCAACTTTTAATTCCCACAATGATTTTAGATATCCTAGAAAACATCCTCTAACTTATTCATCTTGCTTCATCTTAGCACTATCAAACATATATTTCCAATTCTAAAGTTTAGATTTCTTTGCAAATATGTCACCTTCAAATGGACCTTGTAACTTAATCCAAATTGCATGTGTAGGTTGTATGCTTTTTACCTCAATATATTCAAATTCTTGAAGAGCCAACATAAATGATTCTCTGACATACATGACATACATGTTATAGATGAATAAATATTTATCCTCTTGTGTACATGAATTCAACTTTCTTTCATCTATCACTGCCTTGCTTTCTTTTGTAATCATCCAGTAGTCAACTCCCATGCATAGCAATGAGTCTTCATTTTCTACTTCTTGCTATCATAGTTCTCTCCATCACATTCAAACTTTCTTTCTTGAATGTAGCCATGGATCTCCTTAAGTTGTTAACTTTCTCTTCAAGGACTAGGTGCTCTGATACCAAATGTTAGAAAGTAAAGTCCACCAACACAATTGAGAAGAAGGGGGGAGGTGGGGGGCTGAATCAGTTGTGTGCTTAAACTCCATAAATGAACTTTATCAATTCTGAAACATGCAAACAATAGATGCAACAACCATAAAATGATAACCATGCACAATGACACAAGATTTGTTAACTAGGGAAACCCTTGATCAAAGGGAAAACCCTTGTGGAAATGATGGCCACAAGATCTTGTACTAATATTAAAGTTACTTGTGAAAGGATATGAATTTATTAGGAGCCAATTATATACAATCTATACATTTAGTCCATGTTAGAAGACTTTGAATCCTTGCTAGAAGATTTCAACCCTGTTAGGAGTTGCTTCAACCCTATTAGGAGCTGATATGAAGTCAACTAAACCCACTATCCAAATTGCTTGAGAAGTATCTTCACTAAACAATTATTAGGATAACATATCCAAGAGTGAACTGATTAATACAACAACTTATCTTTGCAATAGTTCCTTTGAAGTTCTCAACACATAATCAACATCATCTTCTTCTTTGGTCTCATCAAGTTCACATCCAAAGCTCACATACATTCACAATTATATAATGAGACAATTACAACCAAGGAAAACATCTTTCCTTTATACCAAGTCCTAAAAATACTAATTGAGCTATCCTTGAGGCTTCTCCAATGCAGAATGAATAATATTGGACCTTAATAAGATACTACATTACACGTTACAATACACATGCAAGTCCCCAAAATGATATAATCAAAAGTCGACTTCTAGTGAATAACTCATACATTATCCTTCACAAATCTTCATAGAATGATCACTAGACTTTGCAACCTCAAATGTATCACCACAAGAATGTCTTCAACCGAAATCCAAGCTCACTAGACAAGCTTCAACCTCACTTAATAGATACAACTCATTTATCAGCATATTGTTCTTTGCACATTGGCTTGCAACCAATCTTCCATAAAATGACCATAACTTACTCAAACTTTCATATTACTATTTGTGAACATAGATACATCATAAAGGCATATTCCCAAACATGATTCTAACCCCACAACACATAATAGTTCTACAACTGCTGACTACGCTAATCAAAGATTTATTTGCAACTTTGACTATTCCAACCATAAAAGCTAATAGGTTGGCATCAATGACAAACCAAGTCATGTATACAACACATAAGCACTCAATCATCTCTCTAAATATGCCAACATCCTCCTACAAAGGAATACTCTCAAAATTCATGCTAACACTTTGCATAACATTGCATGATATTTCAATTTCATTCATGCAAACTTTACTATATTTTCCTTTATCATTGTTTCCATTCAAATACCATATGAAGTAGAGTTACAAATAAGAAACACAAATGATACCCAAATTAGAAACATAAAAGACCAATAAGAAGAGTTATATTTCTTCAAACGAAAAAAATGATCTTTTCTATTATTATCAAATAAAGATCAAACTTGAACAAGTCTCAATAATAATATGAGTAGGAATCAACAATCATGATCTCTATATCAGAATGTAGAAAACTCCTAAGATTTAAAGAGGTGAAGTCTTTTTCTCTAAAAAATTAGAGTTTTTGTTATGTTTGAAGTAAAATGCTTCCACAAGATAAATGATTTCCAAGAAACAAAATAGTTTTTGGCTACATAAAAATAAATGGAACTTTTTTTATAGAGGTGGTCCTAATTTTGAGAGCATAAGTCAAGATCATCTCTTGAATTCAACTAATGGGTCACAACAAAAGATATCCTTGGAACCAATTGTTCTACTAAGAGTCACAATGACCAAAAAATGCACATTGAGTGACTTCACAATGAGGTCATTGACAATTTCCATATCAATATGCAATGAGTTGAGCAAAATCAATAGTATATGAGCACATGTCAAACAAATGTGTCAACAATGCAAAGGAACCGTAGAGAAGGTTAATTTGAAGGACTTCTCATTCATATAGAATGAAACATTATGTGATGGCATGCAATATAAATAAAATATAGAGAATTCCAAGGCTCAGTTATAGAACAAAGAGTCATATTGTCACCTAAGTTCCAAAACGATACCTAGATCAAAAACATAAAAGACCAATAAGAAGATATTTATTTCTTTAAAAAACATAAGATGTTTTCCATTATTATCAAATAAAGATCAAATGAACAAAGCTCAATGATAATATGAGATAGGAGTCAAAAGTTGTGACCTTGTTATCAAAATATAGAAGAGTCCCAAGATTAAAAGAGGTTAACTCTTTTTCTTTGGAAATTTAGAGTTCATATAAAATTAAAAAGTTGTAGAGAATAATGATATGAAGCATTTGTTATGTTTGAAGTAAAATCCTTTCACAAAATAAAGGATTTCCAAGAATCAAAAGAGTTTTTGGTTGGATAAAAATGAATGAATTTTTTATTTATTGAGGTAGTCCAAATTTTAAGAGCATAAGTCATGTTGATCTCTGGAAGTCAGTACATGGGTTACAAAAAAGAGATATCCTTTGATCCCATTATTCTAATGAGATTTGAAATGACCAAAAAATACACATATAGTGATTGTATAATGAGGTCATTGATAATTTCCATATCAATATGCAATCAATTGACCAAAATCAATAGTATATAAGCACATGTCAAACAAATGTATTAGCAATGAAAAGTAACCATGGAGAAGGATAATTTGAAGAGCTCCTCATTCATATAGAATGAAACATTATTTTATGACATGCAATTGAAATAAAACATTGATAATTCCAAGGCATAATAATAGAACAAAGAGGAACTTCATCTTGTCACAGAAGTTCTAAAATGATACCCAAATCAGAAACATAAAAGGCCAATAAGAAGAGTTTTTATTTCTTTAAACAATAAAAAGATCTTTTCTATTACTATCAAATAAATATCAAACATGATCAAAGCTCAATCATAAAATGAGATAAGGGCTAAAAGTCACAACCTCGGTATCAGAATCTAGAAAAGTCCTAGGATTAAAAGAGGTGAAATCTTTTTTGCTAAAAATTTAGAGTTCATATAAGATTAAAAATTAACAAAGAATAAATATAACTATAAGTGCACATTAATATATTAACACATTCATGTGAACAATATAAATATCACGTTCAAGAAACATATGGATTATAGTAATGAAAGATATAAGAGCGTTTAGGGCCCGTTTGGTTGTTGGAATATAAATTAAGCATTAGCATTCAGAATGCTGACTTTGGGATTCCAGAATTTGGAATCCAAATTATGATTAGGGAATTTGATTTGGGACTATTTGGTTGACCAGGAATTCCTAATGAGAATACACATTTCCTCCATTTGGTTGCACATTGTAGAATTGGAATACTGTCGATTTCTATTTTTTTGGTTTTGGTTCTTGTGAGTGATTAGGGCCTTGTTTAATGATTTTTTTTTGTATTTACAGCAATGGCCACCAGTGGTGGTGACAACACAGTACCCACCATTTTGAAAGATTATTTGTCTTAAAGTTGTTGATGTCTTTTTCTTTCTGTTTTAGAAAAGTTATGTAGTTCAATAAAAAATATGCCATTAAAATCCCAGATCTTCTTAGAAATTGCACATAGAAATAACAATGTGGAATTACAGGGTTTACTTTCATCATTTGTAAAGTCTTTCGTGTCTTAGTATGTAAAACTTGTGGGTTAATGCACGGTATTCGAATCTTCTAGATAGTAAATGGGAGCCAGAGATTTCGACATCAGCCAAAGTTGACCATTGGATAGTATCACAGAAAATGGATAAATAGGATGTTGTACTGAGAATGATATTGATAAATCTCGTGCATTCTAGTCAGAGAAGAGTGAGCTTTACAACCATTAGAAGTGGATCATAATATTTGAAACAGGGCCTTAAGTTATAGTTGTGCTTAGCGAAGCATACATACACAACAATGTCAGATCCATATATAGCACAAGGTAAATTTTTAATTTGTGAATTTTTTCCTGAATCCCTTGATTCTTTTGTATTTTCGAGTGAGCATTGGGAATGAGCAAAGGCCAAAACGAGCAACACGGGAATGAGCAGAGGAGATGTGCAAAGGCAGCAGCAGCAATGACAACAATGAAAATAACGTTTATAACGAGCACCAAATCAATTCAAGTCAAATGAGAGGATGTGAGAAAATAATTTTATTTCAATAATTTGTAATGCTCAATTTTGGAAAAATGGAATTAAAACGGGTATTTGACAATTCCACCTATTTTGGTGGAAGACCGAATCCTTGTTTTGGGGGGCAAATAAGGATACCAGATTCTGCTTTTTTCTAATTCCCATTCCCATTTGGTAGACCCAAACAACGGATTCAAGGATTTTGAGAATTTCATATTCTCATTCTCATTCTAATCCACGATCAAAACGGGCCCTTAAAGAAAAAACTCACAAAGAACACAACACATTACTTGTGTCAAGTGCAAAACTGTCAAAACTGAAATATTTTTGTTATAGAGAGAAAAACCACTCCAAACCTATAATATTTATTGAGCTCCAATTCCTTTACAATGTTTTGCAACTCCAACTACAAGGAGCCCCGACCCCTTCCTTTCACTTTCACAACTATTACCACAAATCATATATACATGCACATATACATTCAAGACATGCATTTATGCATATACACATTAATCATATAAATTGTCAACTAGTACAGAACATGTTCCCTACATAAGAAAGTATGAATACACACCCTTTTTACACACTTTGTGCATATCCACACTCCCTTATATAGTGATACAAAAGATAACATTCATTGTTCCATTTTTAGTTACACCAAGTTGTAACTGTTTGATTAAAACAAACCCTCTATTAGTGTAGATAATCTTTTTAGCACATCAAAGATACAACTATTTACAACCACCAAAAAAACTATGATGTGGAATTGATAGCCAACTATCAATAAATTTGATCATCTATTGGTTATACCACTTTTGACAAAGTTTAGTACGTAATTATTTTTCTTTGGTAACTCTATTAGAGTAATTTATGAATCTTGAACTATTATTCAATAAGCTGCTAATAAACAACTCCATAGAAAATTTTATTTTGAAATTTCTTTTATTCCCCAAAAAGAATCAAAACATCCAACATAAACATTTCATCTTTAACAAACAAATCATAAATTAGTGAAATTATTTTGGCCACGAGTTATTCAATGTAATTCAACTATGACTTGACATAACTATTTAGGGTTTTTACTATTTGTAAATAAACATGAGATTAGGGTTGTATTAGAAAACTTTGTGAACAAATACCCAATCCATTTTCATTGTTTGAACTGTCTTATCACAATAAAACTAATTCTTCTTTTCAATTAAACACTTGTTAGCTATGATTATTTCATTATATACCAATAACAAACATCACAAATATAATGTGTTTTTGTAAAAGCTTTCAGAAGGGTTTTGTACTTTAATAGAAAAAAAATCTTCAATGAAAAACAAAACCTTGATAGAGATTTTGTTTGAAACTATCATTCATAACTTGATTTTGCCACAATATAATTGAAAGAATTGTTTTTTTTGTTTAAAAAAGGATTGGTGCGAGTGCATACCTTCTTTATGTTGTACTTTTACCTCTATCTTTAGCCAAAAGACTTCGTATGAGAAAAACATTCTTTAAACCCAGATGATAAAAAATCATGTGCATTACCTTTGTTTTGAGTGAGGCTGTTGATCTCAAGATTTTTCTTAGTTGATCTCTTAAATTTTTTTATCACTTAATTCTCTTTTTACCCTCTTGATTATTGAACTCAGTTTGCATGCATATTCATAATAACATTAAAAAAATCTAAAATCTATCATAGTAATTAGATAACAAGAATCCATCAACACATTTGACACTTTAATTTGGCTATGCAGAAACCCTTGGTTAGAGGGAAAACTACAGTGGGGATGACACCCACAAATCCTTCATTACTATGGTAATAATGTTTCATGTTAAGGCATACAAAGAATGTCACTTCTGGCGACTTACCTTATTAAGAGTAACACAATAAAACCTTTTAAAGTTTACCTTGATAATGTATTTAGAAACACTCTTCAAGTGTGCACCGGGTTAGGAGATTCTATGTAAAGACTGATAAGTCCACTATGTTAGGATATTTTCTACTACAATAGTAAGAAAGTAGTAGTAAATTTAGTTGACAATATGCAACTTTCATTTCCCGATTCAGATCAAATCTTCTTTGTATTGATATCACCTTCCTATGACTTATTTTAACCAATCTTCCTTTATTCATTGCTTGGTAGCTCTATTCTTCCTTTACTTAGCTTGATCTTCAAATTGTCATCCTTTCTAATATCTCTGTAAAAACTTTAAATCTGATCTTGATCCATCATTATAAAGAAATCTTGAGACTTCCATCATACATAACATAATTAGGGTTTAGATCCTTATGGCGTGCTTGATCAATTAGATCAATGATGCATATTCATTCTCCCTTACCAATATTCCTTACTTTACTTTTATTGGTTAAATGTTTTACATTGAGATCCATAAATTCATGTTTCATTTCTAATAAATCTTACCCAATCTTCATCTCGATATTTGTTAACCATTTCCTAGCTCGATAGGAATCAAACACAAAATTTTGTGTAATTGCAAACATTCATGATCATCTTGTGTTTCTTGGTAAACACTAACTAATATTTTTGGTAAAATTGTTGTCCCTCAATTATGGATGACTCTACTGTGGTGGGAGAAGCTATGGTGAAAAATGATGGAAATATTAGGAAGGCTATTGATAATTATGGAAGTGCCATTGGGTAGCTCATTAATTGCCTAAAAAGCTCTATCTACTTCATAAATGTTAATGAGAATAGGAAAGCTAAGATTAAGAGAATTTTGGGTTGTGAGGTTGACAATCTCTTGGGGTCTTATCTTGGTTTGCCCCTTTGCCTTGATCCCCCTAATTCCTTTTGGAGATCCTTGATTGATAACATTTATAACAAGCTTGCAATGTGGAAATGATCTCTCCTTAGCTAGGATGGTAAGATTATTGTGTTAAAAACAACTATTCTAAACATCCCTCTGTATGCTCTCAATTTGTTTAAAATCCCTAAGAAATATGTTGATATTATTGAGAGAATCCGAAAAAACAAATTCTATGGACAGGTATGGAAAAAAAGAAAAGAATGGCTCTTATAGCCTAGGAGAAGGTGTACAAGCTTATTAGAAAAGGGGGATTGGAGCTGAGAAGAATTAGTAATATGAATGATTATTTGCTGTCTAAACTGATATAGAGATTTTTTAATGATGATGAAGAATGGAAGAATATTTGGTATAACAAATATAATATAGATAATAGGATTCTCCACCATTTTATAAATAATGAAAATACTCAAGGAGGATCCATTATCTAGGAAAATGCTCAAAAAAATAAAAAAATGGCCAATAAGGGGTGAGATGGAAAGTGGGTAATGGGGAAACTATTCAATTCTGGGATGATATATGGGTGTTGGATCACCCTCTTAGTACTGACCAATAGTGGAATGGCTATATGATGTAGTGTAAGATGGGTTTTGGTTTTTATTTTGCTGATTACTGGGAAGATGGTAAATGGATGGACTTTACTATAGTGGATTTTTCCCTCAAGGACCTAAACATTATGATGAATGTTGTCTTTTTTATTGAAGAAGAGGTTTCTCTCATCTGGAACCTTAACCCGAATGGACTGTTCTCAGTTTCCTCTCTATATGTTAAGAATTTTAAAGATTGCCATGAACCATGTTAGGGGAAAGCTTGGTTCAAGAGGGTGGCCCCTAAAGTTAACATATTTTTTTGGATTTTTGTTGCAAGGTAAAATTCTCACCACAGATAATCTAAGAAGAAAGGTTTTTTCCTTGTCAATAGATGCTTCCTTTGCAAGGAGGAAGAGGAATTTTTTGATCATTTGACTCTACATTGTACATATGTTAGAAAGTTATGGGATAAGTTTCTTAAACTCTTGTGTTTTGAGTGGGTCTCTCCTAACAATATCCAAGATTTTTTTCTACTTGGAAGTCTCCTTCTCACAATATTTTGATGATCAATATTTGGAACTTTCTCTTACCTCATTTCTATTGGAGGGTCTAGAAAGAAAGGAATGTAGAGTTTTTAGAGGTAAGGAGTCAAATTCCAATAAGATGTTTAACAAGATTAGGAGGGCAATGACTGAGAATGTCTAGATTAGTGTAAAGGTTCATGAGCCTAAAGACAATTGGGAGACCACAGTTATCAAGAATTGGAAGGTGGATGGCCCTCATCATCCTCACATGGAGATCAAACCTAGAAGCAATGCTAGATGGGATTGTCCTCCTATGGGGTGGTATAAAATCAATTTTGATGGTGCTTCAAAAGGAAATCTAGGGATTGTTGGATGTGGGATCATTATCAAAGATGAAAATGGTTATAACAATGGGGCTATGGAAATCCCTATAGGAAATCAAACTAATCATGTAGTAGAGGCTAGTGATGCTTTACATGGTCTCTTGTTTTCTAAGAGTGAGAATCTTGAGAAAATATGTCTTGATAGGAATTCTTTAAACATCATCAATTTTCTTAATAAGGTCACTACTCCCTCATGGACTATTCATAATATCATTTACAAAGCCATAAATCTAATTAATTCCTTTAATAAATGTATTATTTCTCATAACTATAGAGAAGCCAACATGGCAGCTAATTGGGCTACTAATGTGGCTTGCAAAAGTTACATGAAGATTGTTTGGTATAATGGTAGTTACATCCCTATTGAAGGCCAATCTTTGATGGAGTACGATTGGATAGGAAGTAAACAAACAAATCTTAAAAAATGATTATTTATACAATGTGGTTTAATTATGAGGTGAGTTGGAAAAGTTGTATCTGGCTGGGGTATAATTATGATGTGATTAGTTACTTTTTGTCACATAGATTGTGGGTATTTTTGGAGAACTAGAGAGAGTTTTTTCTTCGAGGTCAAGATTGTGAATTTTCTTTCTTTCTCAGAGGAGACAGGTAGTTTTAGTAGGAACAAAATATGTGTAGTAGGAAGAAGAGATGCGAGCCCAATAATTTCTTGAAGTGGAAACAAAAAATTGATGTTTGGAGCATTTTGGAAAGGGACAAGATTATAAGCTACCCTAAAAATATTAAGGTTGGTAATCCTTCCATCACTAGACAATTTATCAAATCCTAGAAGAATGGAAGTGTTCTTGTGTGGAACAAACACAAGGAGGTCATTGAGGAGGTAATTGTTGAAGCTATGAGCTTGGATATGGAGGGGATTAACTTCTTTAGGGATAGAAAAGTCTCAGATAGAGCTGTTGATTCTTTCATGGAGTCAGACCATGAGAGAAGAAGGTTGGTTGAAATTAGTAACTCTTACTTTATCCCTAAAAGCATTACTAGACCCTGGACATTTGTTTTGTTTGTTTTGATTGAGTACATTACCTTGGATGGGCACTATTCCAAAATTTATGGTCATCATTTCATGCTGGTGAACCATTTTAGGCATGAGGTTAGAATTAATTTCCCTTTTTACCTTATGCAATCTTTGGATAGCTCTATTTTGAGTTTACAAAATGACGTAGATGGGGACCATGCTTGTCATGAAGGGATTATGGTTTTAGCCATGAATACCCTAAAAATGAAGAAAGTGGAAAAGCCTCGTATGAGCAAGCTGACCTAGGAAGATTATGATAGAGAAGGGAGTGAATCTAAAGATGGTTATGAGGATGAGATGGATGAGGAGGAGTATTAGTAATTGGAGAATAAGAGGAAGATTTCTAGCCACTATGTTTCATCTTCTAAAAGAAGGAAAAGGAACAATGAGGAGGTGGATTCTAATTTGGGTAATGATGAGGAGATTGTGGAGAAAAAAGGTAAGAAGGGTAAGGGGGGAAAATGATTGAAACTAGTGACATAAGAGCTAATACTAAAAATAAAAAGAAGAATATTGATGGTGGTAAGGACATTTCATTGGATGAGGAACCTCTTTCCTATAAGGGGGAAATGGACATTAAAGGCAAGAATAAGATGCCCAAAGGGGATGCAACTTGAACCTGGAAGATAACATTGGGAATATCAATTTGAACCTAGGGGAGGACAATCTAAGACAAAGCCCTGATAAAAATGCTCATGGGAATGTGACTAGTGTTTTCATAAACCCAAGACTGACAAGGAAGGATATTGATCAGATTAAGGGTCAAATGCAAGATATCTAGAGGGAGTTTGAGCATCTTAGTAAAATCAATAGGGGAGAGAGAACTTTGGGCTAGCATTTGGATAGACTTACAAATCTTATTGGTAATGTTGAAAATATTACTAATATGATGAAAAGAGTGTCACCGTTGGAGGAGATAGTCAGAAATATGGACAATGTGATGAGAGATGTGTAGAAATGGGTGGATAAGTTGGACAACAGAGTCATAGAAATGGAGAACACTTCGAAAAAGATTGTTGAATAGAGCTACTCAATCCTTAAGACCATTGTTGAAAATATTAAGATCCTTTTGGAGAAGCTAGAAAAAGGGAGAAAGGACCATGAAAATAAGGAGTTATAGGATGATCAAGGACCTAGTAAATGGACTAGGGAAAGTGCAAAGAAACCTGAGGCTGTGGATGATTAAGAGCTTGATGAGCTAAGGGCTTCTATAGTTAAAATGAACATTTTGGGTCATCAGGTACTGGACCTATTGAAGACCTTCTAGCCATTCTTCTATTAAATTTTTTCGGTTTTTTTGTTGTCTCTAACATATGATCCCTTGTTGGGGGTTCTCTATTTCTGGTTGTTGATGCATCGTTTCATTTGGACTTTTTATGCTTATATGCTCTAACTCTTTGAAAAAGATTTCGAGTCCTATTCCTATCAAACATGTTTTTACTTAATCAAAATAATTCAACCATTATCAACCCATTGAATGAAGAAAATATTTGTATGTGCATTGAATATCCATTTACCTTCATAAAATACCACTTCCACTAACAAAAAGGCCATCAAAATGATCAATAGATTATGTTGATAGTTATATAAAATACCTAGATCAAAGTTTGAACAAAAACCTTCACAACCTTGATCTAAAAACTTATTCGAGCATCACTGTGTATACTTAGGATTAAAAAGAAACACACAAATGAAATATATCTTTTTTTTAATAAACCCTTTTGATAAGTTCACAAAATGATCTTCAAATATGACCATACAAAAACAACACGTGACTCAAGTTTAGCCAAGTTTTATAAACTTCACAAAAGCCTTTAACCAAACTCAAAGATTAACTTATATATCTAGTTACCAAAACAATAAATGCAATAAATAGTCATAGCATAAAATATGTTGAACATGTTGTAAAATAAAAGTCACCATGAAGTGTCCAATTTGGCATCAAGGAAAATCATAATGTCAACATATATAAGTTCTATAATTGAATCCCATTTGACATCACTTCCATTTTTCCTTTGATGCGTTAAAAAGACTACAAACCCAACTCAAGAAGGTGACATTCAAAGAGCTAAAGAAGATAAAGCAATGGGAAATACAATAGTCCAACAACACTATTGGAGTCTCCAAACTTTTTGAATCCTTATTTACAAGAGATTATTAAGAAGGATTTTTTGTAATCTCAAAGATAAGTAATCAATGGACTCCAAAATGGAGATATTTAACTATTTCATAGATAACACACTAAATAGTAGCGAAACAATTGTTAGAAAGTAAAGTCCACCAAGATAACTGAGGAATGTTAGAGTGGGGTTGTCATTGTACCAAAAGACCACTCTATCAATGCCCGATACAACCATTCAACTTATAGTAAACAAGAGGTGGTTAAACCCTTGCCACAAATCCTGAGGGGACTACTGAATGAATTTCCAACAATATCCCCCTCAACATTACCTGAGTGTTTGAGGAATCAAACCTGTGACCAAGATTTGATACTACTTGTTAGAGTGAGGTTGTTGTTTCATCAAAAGACCAATCTATGAATGCCTAATACAACCACTCAACTTATAGTACATAGGAGGTGGTCATGCCCTTGTCATGAATATTGAGGGGAGTGTTGAACAATTTTTCAACAAGGGGGGTGAATCAATTATGCAATTAAAATATGAAAATAACTCTCAATATCCTTATTAATTCCAAAACATGTAAAGTGTAGATGCAAAAACCACATAAAGGTAATCATACTTAATACACTAGATCTATTAACTAGGGAAACTCTTGATCAAAGGGTAAACCCTAGTGGGTATGGTACCCACAAGATGATGTACTAATATAAATGTTCCTTGTGAAAGGATGTACTCATTAGGATTCAATGGAAAACAATCAATGCATATGAGTTCCTATTAGGAGACTTTGAATCCTTGTTAGGAGATTCCAACCCTATTAGGAGTTGATTAGGAAGACAGATGAAGCCATTGTCTAAGAAACTTTAGTGCTATCCTCATTGAATAATACAATGGTATATCGACACTTTCCAACACCAACTTATTTGATAGATACAATTCCTTGTAAGCTCACCATGCCTCAATTGCACCAACCACTTCTTTGATCCAAAATATATGTGCATGTAAGTTCACACAATACAATATTCACGTTGGATCTCACTCTCAAGTTCACATATAAAAATGATTTCACTAATTACATAATATCCACACTGGATGATTTCAACCAATGAAATCATCTTCCCTTTATACCAAGTTCTAGAATAAGCTATTAAGTCGGCCTCAAGGCTTTTCCATTTTACAATAGTAATATAGGACCAAATTAATATATTACACTTACACGTCACCTTACAATATTACATCTTTTGGAAATATGAGGTAGGCAAGGTTACTGAGAGGGGAGGGGTGAATCAAGAACTAATAAACTTTATCTCACTTCACCAATTAATCCTTCATGTAATATTTTGATCTAATTGCACGTATGAAAGAATGAAAGAAAATAAAACACTCATAACAATTTGACACAAGATATGGTGACCTAGAAACCATCCAATTAGAAAGTAAGGCTGGGGTGGGGATGATACCCACAATCTTTAGTACTGTAGTATAAAGTTAACCTATTAAGGCTTACAATTGTCCACTTCTGGTGATCTACCATGTTAGGAGCAATAAGGACTATGAGGTCCACCTTGTCAAAGGATTTACAAACATACAATGAAGTATGCACTCAGTTAGGAGATTTAGCAAAATACTATTAAGTCTACCCCGTTAAATGATTTGACTAATGAATCTATTATGATGAACCAGTGGCTGATCTCTAATCCGCAACTCTGATTTGCTAGTTGAGATTCCTTGTGTTGCAATGATCACTTGACTATGATAGATAATACATTTTTGTCCCTTACACTACTTGTAGCCTTCTTCAATTCACATTTTTTCTCATCATATATTCTTCACTATCATCTTTTGGATATGATACAATATATTACATATATGCCAATCTAAATCATAACTTACTAGAGTTAGCTACAATACCAATTTCATCATAATGCACAAAGTTGGCCCAACTGTTGTAACTCAAGTTCTAAAGACAAACTCAATGAAGTTTTGATACATGAAAAACATTTTCAATGCTCAAAAATCTTTGGCACTACGTGACTTGGTGAACTCTAAGAAACTCAGTAGCAACTGGATCACTCAGTTGACACTACTTGACTCGGTCAATACTAGATCAAATTTGTTAACCTTGTGAGCTTTGTATACACTATTGGACTTGGTCAACACTACGAATCTCAGTTAACACTATGATCTTCTTCACTTCCACTAACTAGCTCAGTAGCTATGCTTGGTATACATTAAACTTTTCCTCTGAAGCTTGGTAAACACTATGTAGCTCGACAAACACTACAAACTAACTCAAGTTCTTGGTAGACACTGTACTCTTACTACTTAGCTTGGGAACAACTAAATCACATGGTTAACACTACAAACTAAATGATAAGCTTGGTAGCATTTGTAGAGCTTTGTAGCAATGTAACCAATTGACTAAGTGTTGAGTCACTAATAGATAGATTGACCTTTATGTCAACAACATCATTTTCACAATTACACTCAAAATGTTGTCTCACAGTCTTCATAACTCTTTACTCGATGCTCATTTAGATGTGTGTGATTAACCATAGTCTTAGTTGGCTAGACACTATGCCAATTCAGTAGAGTTCCATATCATCTGACTGATGAAGAGGATTTGAAGAAAATATATTGACAAGTTACAGTATTGAATTGTATGGTATTCAATGGGCACTTGAATGAGTTAGATGGTGATAATGTAATGATGATTTGATTATTTTAAAATCATGTAATTATAATGAAATGATCTATACAAGCTACACTGAACAACAAGGTGAGAGAAGGAAGGTAGCATTCACCAAGTGACTACAGTTAGCAAAGAAAGTTTAAGATTGGTGTTAATAGAGAAAGTTTAGTGTTAATTGAGTGATGTATTATCTGAGTGAAATGTTATGTTCACTAAGTGATAGATGGAAGAACAAGCTAACACAGATGGAATCTGAGGCTGAATTTTGGGTAAAATTTGTAAAGTTGTATCAAATTTTAATGTTATTTAAATTTGTATGGTGTCGACTAATAATCTATATGATGAAAGTTTAATGACAATGGATTTACTCTAGAATATATGTGATAATATTAGGATGATGTATTAAATATTCTTCAAGTTCTATTTTGTCCTCCTTTAGATCTACCTTGCATTTATCGATTTCAATACTAGACAAAATATGTGGATGCAATATATAAATGTAATGAATAGGTGTGATAGTGAATGGGCATGTGTCCAAATGGAGACACGATGATTCACAATCATACTTGATTGGTGAGATTAAGACCTAACAAATTCTAATCAAATATCATTATATATTCACCATCAAAATCATTATTATGTCCATAGTTATTATGATCATTGCCCGATCAGTCAGATTGATATACATTCAGAGAACATAATGATATATGGTGATCCCACTAATACATAATCAATATGTAAGTTATTGGTGATGACGCAAAGATCAATAAACAAAAGATCAATGGAATTTAGATATTATTGATTAGTCTGACCGAAGCTATATGTTTTAACACTCCCTCTTGGCTAGGGAAGACAAACACATATATACTAACTTGTGATATTAGAGGATACACTTAAGAATATCAAGTCTCATGAAATTATTCTCAGTTATGGTGTATGAACAAACATCAAGTCCCATGATCTCTGCCATAAGAGAACATGGTATATCCATATATATTATGTCTCATAATATCCACCATGATAATAGAATATAATGATCTTCTACTGATATCACGTCTCATGATATCTGTCAACATGTCCTTTTAACTATCATGACTAGTCCATAAATATCAAGTCACGTGATATTCATCATGATAGTAATAAAATCATTCTAAATTCATCACCTTATAATGTTAGAGTCAGAATTTCATTATAAAAGATTGTCACCTTTTAATAATGTACATAGTATAGGCCCATAAGTCATAGAGTCACACATATGACAAAAGAGTTTACACTTTAAACATCTTTATTTATATTAATAAAAATTTACAATTTTGAGACTCAATCTCATAACATTACATTCCAACCATACCAAGTTTCTTTACGAAATGATCAACTTTCACCTTTGGAAGAGGCTTGGTGAGAAAGGCAACTGTTTGATCACTTGTATTAGTATATTCCAATTAGATAGCTCTTCTTTCCACCATGTCTCTTATATGGTGGTAAGGGATTTCTATATTCTTTGATCTATCATGAAATACCAAATTCAAAAATAACTTGATGCAATTTTGGTTAGAACAATGAATAATGGTACGTTTTAGAGGCTCATTGAATAAACTCACAACCAATTTTTGAAGCCACACTACTTCTCTTGCTCCTATTTCCATTGCAATATATTTTTCCTTGGTTGAACTCTGAGCAACTAAAGATTGGTTCCTACAAATCCATGAGATCATAGCTAATCCTAAATTAAAACAACATCTTGATGTGCTATTCTAATATTTTACACTTTCGGCCCAATCAAAATTGGTATATCCATGCAACTCTAAGATGGTATTCTCATAATTAAGTTCAGACCCAATAGTTCCTTGAAGATATCTATATATATTCTTTAAAGCAACAAGATGTACTTTTTGAGGTTCACACATGAACTGACAATGCATTCACAACATAGTAGATATTTGGTCGAGAATTTACAAGGTACATCAGAGATCCATTGACACAAAAGTTTGAACCCTTGCCTAAAGTTTTTACCTAAAGGAAACCTTGTGTAACATGGAAACAATCTTGAAAGTGTGGGACTTTTCAATTAGAGATTGAGTCTCTAGAGAAGGTTTGCTTCCTTACTATCAGGGTGCACCTAACTATTTCTTGAGAGGAAAAGAAGTGCATGAAGAAAAACTACCTATTCTAATCTAAGAGGGGTGATACACCAAATATTATTGTTCAATCTTATCCCTACCCAAGGAAGAACAATTCATCAATATAACCCTTAGATACACAAATTCTATCTTAGGTTCGACTCAACAATTATGCACATATTAGAAATCAATAAAATGGTATAAGGAAGAGACTTCACTACATATCTTTCAAAGACAAATAGACACACCATGTAACTAAAAAATGAAAACAATACATCAATAGAAGGAAAAATATGTTGCATGATATAGTAATGGAAGGAGGAGATACAATTGAGAATTATATTCATTCATAGGCAAAAGTAGAATTACAGTATCAGAGCATAGAATACTACTACTATAGAATTAGAGACAAAGACCAGCACTTGGAGGGTTTACAAAACTTGCTTTTATAGATCAAGCATAACTGAGAAAATTTTACCTTAAGCCAAAGCTCAACTACTACCATTAAATTCCCAGAGAACAATCATTGATGATCCAAGGAAGATTTGATTGAGTGCATGTCCATATGCTGAAAATCATGTCTTCCATACTAACTCTAACCTTGAAGAGACAGAAATGGCCGTCATAATTGCATAGCTAGCTAGAAAGATAACTCAGAGCAATGATGAAGTGTCTGGCATGGATAACATTAAAGGGTAGTCGTAGATGACCAAAGAATTAGTTTTCCATTAAAGAGTTGACTGAGAGAGTGTTTTTGATGCGCCAGATCATATATGTCATCAATTCAACCATTAAACCTTCCACATGACCCAATAATACTAAACCATTTTTCCACCTTATTTAGACATTCAACTATCTGTTGACCCGTTCTTATCACCTTATTTCATGGCTTCCCAACCCATTTCTTCATTAGTTGTTTGTTTGTGCCAAACCATGAACAACTTATATTATGTTTGATTGCTACATTGCAACTTTCCTTCATTTCATTCCCCTAACTATTGCAATGCTACAAGAAATGTGTAATTATTTTTTCATGTCATCACCATAGTTTAGACTTAACAGTCTTTTAACCATGCGAAAATGTGAAGATAGTCATTCTTCCTTTAGTCACTCCTTTGTAGCCTATTTCCTAACTAGCATCAAATGCTTGCAACCCTACGACTGATGTTACCTTCACTGCATGTGTTTCCTTTTCATATGGTCATGAATTAAAAATGAACTACAACCTAGACACTTGTGACCTCATGAAGACTACCCCTTAATCACAATCACCTAATCAAAACCTAGTCTATTAACCTCGATGCTAACTCAATGATGATGTGATAAGGGCACTTTGCTACTTCACATCTCTAACTCTAGTTAAATCTTAACTCCTTGTGACTGTGCGAACAAGAGGAAGATCACAACATCACCACTTATTTGATAGTTACTCAACTACTCATGACATTGCAAAAGGAATGATCACATTGTCGCAACTTAGAATTGTTCCTTCTAAATGAAGGTCTTAAGAGACTCAAGACTAAAAGAAAAGTCAAAAGATGTTGTCGTATCCCATGCTGAGTCTAGGTACTCCATCATTGCATAGGGGGAGATAATAAGCAAAGAAGATCAGGCAACACCAGAAGAATTGTGCAAAATAAGTGAATTGATCTAGTTGGGGCATGATTGCTATAGTTTCATTTCCTCTCTGTCTCTATATAGATCTCGATAAGCTTGTATGAATAGGTAGTCAAGATCTGCAGGTAGTAAAGAGACTACTGTCAAGATACAACAGAGATATAGGGATTCGGGTGGTCAGTTTTTACCAACGAAAAGAATGGGTGGGGGATTGCATGGAAATAATGAATAATCCAAAGAACGTGAACATGGTTGCCACCTGGAAAACTTGATTATGGAAGGAGGGGGAAAAATGTGAACATTTTTGGCAACTCAAAGGGAATTCTTTCCTACTAAGTGTGAGATCAGTGGCCTTGAGAAAATCATTGGGTTGGAATCACTAAAAAATGAACCTTATATTATGTTTATATTCTCACAAAAAATGCCTCTTCTCTACAATTGCAATATCTTCAAAACTTTACTCTCTCCTATGGAGAAGTCTTGTGCTTGCACACTTATTGAAAATAAGAAAATTGATATACTATATACAAAAAACCTTAACCTTCTCTAGAAGCAAGGCAATGTGAATTCTATTGATTGGAATTGGTAGAATATCACCATTAGGCATAGATAGCTAGAAAGCATTGGCCTGTTTACAACTAGTGATAACATAAGGACCACTCCACATAGCACCAAACTTGGAGTGCCTACCAAGTTTAGCTCTATCTACATCCCACTTGAGGATAAGGTCTCCCTCTTTGAAAACTCTGGCTATAGACTTTTTGTCAAAACTTCTCTTGACCTATTGTTGATTAGCCTCAAGTGTATATAGAGCTTGTTGTTTCTTCTCTTCTTATTCAATCAGTTCTACTAACCTAATTTTCATAGGATCATTTTATTCTAGATCTAATTGATGAGCTCGTTTGAGAGAGGGGAACTCTAGTGAAATAGAAAGCTTGGATACCTTTCCATATACTAGCATGAAAGATGAATTCCCTACTGCTCTCTTGGGTGTCATTCTATCATCCCAAAGGGTAGTGTTCAACTTGGCATGCCAACTCCTCTGATTATCTTCAATTTTCCTCTTCATGATCTTGATGAGGTTCTTATTGGAGGGTTCAACCAAGCCATTCCCTTGGGGATAATAATATGAGGAAGTATTCAAATATATCCCATGTTTTAGAGCCGAAGAGCCTATATGAGCTCCAACAAAAAAATTGGCATTATTTGATATGATAGTTGATGGAATACCAAATTTGGTTACAATTCCATCATAGAATTCAACCACTAAGGCTTATGTTGCATCCTTCAAATCCACTGCCTCTATCCATCTTGTAAGGTAATCCATGGCTACCAAAATCCATTTGTGACTAGTACTGGAGGGTGGGTTTATTGGACCAATAAAATCCACACCCCATTAAGGAAAGGGGTGTTCAACTTGGATGGGATGAAGAGGAAGGGAAGCCAATCTTTGCTTTCCTGAGAAGAAAGCACATTTCTCACATTTCCTCACCCACTTATGGAAATCATTAAATAAAGTTGGCCAATAATAGCTAGCCCTCATTATCTTCATTGCAGTAATTCTGGCTTAGAAATGACCACCAACTGGGCCATCATGAAACTCTTTTAGTAATCCATTGATCTAATCAGTCTATAAACATCTTAATCGGACTCCATCAAAATCCTTTTTGAACAATATTCCATCCACCAAGACGTAATGGATAGCTTGCAATATGAATTGTCTTCGCTTGGCCATGTCTAGACTTTGGGGATATCTCCCTTCTATCAAGAAAGTAGTCATGTCATGCACCTAATGAATATGATCTTCATTCTCCACTGGTTGCTCACCTTGAATTAAGAGGGCAGCCTCCTCATGTGTCTCAAAAGATGAAGCCATAAGCTCACATAGTCCATTTCCCCTAACAAGCTTGGTGATCTTAATATCAACGTCATATTCCATGACTCTAGTAATCCACCCATCTCTCGTTTCATTGATATCTTTGTTCAACAATAACTCTTTCATACTGGCATGTAGGACTAAAAGCTAGATCTTTTCATGAGACAGAAGGTTCTTGAACCTCTTAATAGCCCTTACAATAGTAAGGACTTACTTCTCCACATAACTATATTTATTTTCATAATCCTTAAGCCCTTCACTAAAGAAAGAAATAGACTGCTCCAAATTCTCATCATTCAACTATGTGAGGACGGCTAAAATGCTTTCTCCCCCAAGGGAGTAGAGGATGAAATCTCTATCAAAATTGGCGTTGATGAGAGTGGGGGCTAATGTAATTTATTTCTTGATCTCTTTGAAACTAGCCTTCCCTTCTTTGGTCCAAGTGAACATCAAATTCCTCTTCAACATAGTTGTGAGAGGCTGCACCATAGAAGCAAGATCAGGAATGAACCTTCTTATGAAGTTGATCCTGCCAAGGAAGCTCTACAATCCTTTATTATGGCTAGGGAGTGGGAGAGAGAGAGAAATACTTCTACTCTCTCTAGATCTAGTGTTAGCCCACCTCTTGACACAATGTGCCCTAGGAGGTTTCCTTGGTCAGTGGAAAACAGACACTTCTTAGGATTTAGGGACACACCATACTCTTTGCATTTGATGAATACATGTCTCAAATGATCAAAATGATCTACTACATGTTTTGAGAAGACTATTATATCATCAAGGTACACCAACACAAAATTTTTTAACACACCTTTGAAGTCCATCTCCATTGCCTTCTGAAATGTGGCACTTGCATTGGTTAGTCTGAATGGCATTTTACAATAAGCATAGGTACCCCACTTGGTAGTCAATGATGTTTTATATCTATTTGACTCTTGGACTAACACCTTATTGTAGCTTGAAAAACCATCTAGGAAAGAAAATCTTTCTAAAACATTAACCTTGGATAGGATCTATTCCATAGAAGGAAGGGGATGATGATCTTTAAGAGAAGCCTTATTAAGGTCCCTAAAGTCTACACATAGTCTAATTTCTTCACTTTTATTCCTAATAGGAATAGGGTTAGCCACCCATGGGGAGTGCTTTATAGGAAAAATAATGTTAGCCTCTATGAGTTTTGATAGTTCTTTTCTCATTAATGGTTCAATCTTGGGGTTAACTGGCATTTGTTTTTGCCTAATAGGATTAGCATCATGGTTTAAATCTATGGTATGCTAAAATAAGCTTGGGTCAAAACCTGTTAAGTCTTCATATGTCCAAGCAATAACATCATTGAATTCTTGATATAATTTAATGAAGACTTATTGTTCAATCTTAGTGCATACCTTTCCCAAGTTGAGAATATTTTCATTGACAATAGTGGTAGGTGTGTAATCATCCTTCCTTGTAGTAAGGTTTGAACCTTTGCCTCTTTCTTGATCATCTAAGTTGAAAATGCCTTCCAAGGTGATTAGACCTTTAGGCAATTTTTTGGAGCTAAGGTTCATGATCTAGTCCCCATACTCGCTTTGTACCTTGGACTAGTTTCTAGTAGAGAACTCTACTTCATTTTGAAAGAAATTGACAATTTGCACATCAGAATTAACCACTAGCCAATTTGTGCAATTATCTAGGACAATAGGCCTTACAACAACCCTAATTTATTTTTTCCTTTCATTAGCAACATGTTGTGGTATATCATAATGAGCACCAGTGGTTGCAAGGCTGTCAACATGCTTATTTTTATTTCTTGGGATACTCTAAATGTTGAATGCTTGAAAACCTTCAAGAAGATCCCAAACTCTATGCTTGTATGACTCGAGAAGGTTGTTCTTTGTGACATTCTAATTTCTAATTTGATTAACAACCAACTCACTACCCCCAAATACATGTAAGAGCTTGATGCCTCTCCTTTGTGCAAGTTGGAGACCTTGGATCAAAGTTTCATACTTTGCCACATTATTAGCACAACTAAATTGGAGTCTATAAGAAAAATAATATTTCTCCAATTTAGGGGAAATGAGCATGACACCAACACCTGAGCCATTTTTGTTCCTTGAGCTATCAAAGAACATATTCCAAAGTCAACTTGTATTTTCTTTTTTTTTTCATAAGATTGGGAATAGGGACATTCTCCTCAAATATGCAATATGTTCCAAGACACGTCTCCCTAGCTTCTTGTATTGGGTCAAATTGATAAGTAGTGGGCCACTCATCCAAAAATAATCTGGCACTTCTACTAGGGAAGTGACATGGTCATGGGCTATGCATCCCTCATCTTCCTCCCAAATTGTGCAATTCATATTTATGGGGATAGGAGTATAGGTCTCTATATGACTAAGGGAAAGAGGCTTAGACTTTATGGAAGCCTTTGTTCCATATCTTGTTGTAAAAAAAATGTAGGACCAGTCAGATGCAATGCAACCATCAATTTGTTTAGTAAAGTCCCTAGATGGGAAGATATCAAATGTGGAGGGAGCTCAAAAATGATATATCTAGTGTGACAATACAACCAGGACATGCATGTAATGCCATCTTCATATTTTTAAACACTCCCACTATTGTGATGGAGCTTCCATCCAACTGAAGGACCCCATTGGCCATTGGTTCATACTGAATACCAAGGTTATCAACCACACACTTTGGCATAACTGAGCTGCTAGCTCCTAAGTCTATCATGCAATTGTGAACCAACTTATCCCCTATAATCAAAGAGACATAAAAAGGGGAAGGTTAACACTTCTTACTTGCTTCTTCCTCCTTTACAGTTTGCACAAACACTATTGCTCCTTCCATGGTGGCTGGTCTATCTTGCTTCTTGATAGTTTTAAACTCCTACTACAACAATTCCCATTGAGATGGTATTGCAAGAATATACAATAAAGGAACATTGATATTTTTCTTCTTTGTTTGATTTACAATATTGAGAGGAGTGTATGTTTTCTTGGCTAGAATCTCGGTGCCTATAGGGTCTAAAGTTTAAACGGGGGCAACATGTGGTTCTTTAATCTTCTTGTTGCTATGATTTTGTAGTGGAACAACAACACTCTATCATACATTTGCATTTGTGGCCTATGGAATAGTCCTTGAAGCCATAACCTAATTTGATGGGGAGGATGGAGTTTCCTCTACAATGCTCCTTTTACTTCTAGTATTTTGAGCTATTCCATCACTGCCACCATGATTTGTATGGCAACAATCTTCAGGCTGATCATTCATGAAAGTGCAATCTCCTTGCTATTGGGATTGAAAACCAATAGTGGGCTAATTAGAATCATATTGATTCCCTATTGTTTTTTATTATATATTCAAGGCCTGAGAAAGTTCCACTCTATGAAAAATACATTGTTCATATGAGAAATTACAAACTAAACCATATTCTAGCTCTTGAGCCAAATTGTTTTGAGGAATTATGACCCTTACTAGATTTTCATTTGCATGTGTGGGGGCTACATTACCCATAGGCCTATTTGATTAAATGGGACATAGCCTTCACCTTGATTTGGTTGCATATTGAATGTAGGGGTCTGATGGTTTGAAAATGCCTCCTACCCTGAGCTTTTTATCTCTTTAAAGTCACCAACTCATTGCTCATTTTTTGCATTACTGCATTCTGATCCTAAAACCTCCTATCCATACTTTGCATCATAGCTTACATCATGGTCTTGAGCTTATCCACTTCATTGGAAGATGTAGAAGTTATTGGAGCTAGAGCAAGAGGTTGGCATGTGGATGTAGTAGGAATAGGAGAAATTGTAGGTTGGTGATTAGGCATATTAGGAAAGAAAGGCATTGGAGGCCTTGGAGCTAACTTCCTAAGTATCTCCTCCCTTGGTTTTCATTGTGGTAGTAATATCACTATTGAAGGCTTTGAGGGAATGCAAGAAGGCATTTCTAGGGGTAGCCTTTGTTGCAATAGGTATTCTATCCCATGTCTTCTGAAATCTATAATTAAAATCACTCATGCATTCATGGGGTTCACTTTGAATGGTAATTAGTTTCTCTAAGAGTGATAGATGATCACTTTTGTCTCCAAATATTTTCATAGCCTCTCTCCCAACTCATCCCAATTGGTGATTGAATTATGTGGTAACCCCCTATACCATTGTAAGGCTTTTCCTTTTAGAGATGATGCTAACAATCTAACATAAACATCATCTTTTGTAATACCATGGATATTACAGATGTTTGAGACTTCTTTAATGTTCTCTAAGGGAGAGATAGAGGTTTCACTAGTGAAGTCTGGTAGACTTTTAAGAGTAGAAACTAGAATACCATGTCTCTGGGATAGAATGAGGGGACTTCCACCATTGAAGGTGGAGAAAGCATGGGCTCTAGGCTATGCCATGTGGAATAATGATATATTTAAATGGACAAATGGTATCCTAGGCTATGACCTATCAATAGGAGGAGTAGAGAGAGATCTTGCAAGTGTATATATTACTTCTGCACTCCTAACTGGTGATATAGATAATCTATTTCTCTTTCTTCTAGGATTTGAAAATGAAATCTCATAATATTGAAATTTACCTCTAGAAGATACCCTTGTGTGAGCTTTGGGCATGAATCAAAGCAATTCTAGTCTGAAACAAAGATGTAGGATTAGAGTAGAAATGCCAAGTGCTTGAAAGTGAGCCTCTTGAAGGCTTGGAATACTAAGAATAACACTATCTCCTCAACATAATTTGAAACTCTTCTCTTTGACACCAATGAACTAGTAGACTTAGAATGCTTCACTATGAGAGTTCCATTGGGCATGCCAAAAACTGTTGACATGAAATTTTGTACCGTTTCCTAAAGTTTTTACCTAAAGGCAACCTTGTGTAACATGAAAACAATATTGAAAGTGTGGGACTTTACACATAGAGATTGAGTCTCTAAAGAAGGTCAACTTCCTTACTATTAGGGTGCACCTAACTATTTCTTTAGAGGAAAAGGGAGAAGGAATGCATGAAGGAAAACTACCTATTATAATCTAAGAGGGGTGATACACCAAATAGTATTGTTCAATTTTATCTCTGCCCAAGGAAGAGCAATTCATCAATATAACCCTTAGATACATAGATTTTATCTTAGCTTCAACTTAAAAATCATGCATAGATCAAAAATAAATAAAATGGTATAAGAAAGGGACTTCACTATATATCATTCAAAGACAAATATACACGACATATAACTAAAGAATAAAAGAAATAAATCAATAGAAGGAAAAAGATGTTGCACGATATATTAATGGAAGAAGGAGATACAATTGAGAATTGAGAAACTTTTTCCTTAAGCCAAAGCTCAACTACTACAATTAAATTCCTTAAAAACAATCACTAATGATCCAAGGAAGATTTGATTGAGTGCATGACCATATGCAAAAAATCATGACTTTCATACTAATTTTAACCTTGAAGAGACAGAAACGACGCTCATAATTACATAGCTAGCTAGAAAGCTAACTCAGAGCGGCAATGGAGTGTCCTTTGTATAAAACAAACATGGATAACATCAAAGGGTAGTTATAAAGAATCAAGAGATTAGTTCACCATTAAAGAGCTACCTCTAAGAGTGTTTTCGGTGTGCCAGATCATATATGCCATCAATTTGACCATCAAACTTGCCATGTGGCCCAATAATACTAAAGCATTTTGCCACCTTGTTTAGACATTCAACTATCTATTGATGTGTTCTTATCACCTTGTTTTGTGGCTTTGCAACACATTTCTTCATTAGTCGTTTGTTCTTGTGAAATCATGAACAACATATATTATGTTTGATCACTACAACATAACTTGACTTCACTTCATTCCCCCAACTATTGTGACCTTGCTAGCAACATGTAAATAGCTTTTCACATCATTTTCATAGTTTAGAATTAATAGTCCTCTAACCATGTGATGTTGCAAAGATAGTTACATTGCCTTTAGTCTTGCTCCTTTGTAGCCTATTTCCTAACTGACATCAAATGCTTGTGACCTTGTGACTAATGTTACCTTCATTGCATGTTTTACCATTTTTCATGGTTGTAACTTAAAAATGAACCGCAACCTGGACACCTATGACCTCATGAAGACTACCCCTTAACCACAATCATCTGATCACAACTTGATCTATTAATCTCAATGCTAACTCAGCAATGATACAATAAAGATGGTTTGTTGCTTCACAACTCTAAATCTAGTTAACCCTTAACTCCTTGCGACTATGCAAACAAGAGGAAAATTGCAACGTCACCACTTATTTGATAGTTACTCTTTAACTGCCTATGACCCTGTGAATGAAATGATCACATTATTGTAGCTCACAATTGTTCCTTCAAAATGAAGGTCTTAAAAGACTGAAGAACAAAAGAAAAGCCAAAAGACTTTGTCCTATTCCATTGACTTGCATGGAAAATAATGGATAATCCAAAGGACATGAACATGGATGCCACCCTAAAAATTGGATTCTGGAAGGAGGGGCAAAAATGGTGAACAAGACCCAATTAGATGTCTGTATAAAGTGGGATCGATAAGTTTGGATTCAAAAGTTTCTTCCTTTAGTTTGTGCAAATTGGTCTCCATGGGTGTTGACATAGGTCGATGGTTCCACATTCCAAATCATTTTAGAATATCAATTGTTACTCGTTTTGATTTAGAAAGATTTTTCTTGAATTTTGTTGAACTTCCAATCCAAGGAAGTAATGAAGAATCCCTAAGTCCTTCATGTCAAATTCAAAAATCAATTATTTCTTACACTGATAAATGATGTAGTCTTCTCCTATAATCAAAAGGTCATCAACACATAGGGTTAAAATCAACATATCACCTTTAGTTACTTTAAAATAAATATTTTGATCAACATAATTCTTGCAAAATCCAAGACTTAGTAGATATTTGTCAATCCTTTCATACCAAGCTCAGGGAGCTTGTTTGAATCCATATAGAGCCTTTTTAATTTACACATGTAAGAAGCAACATCATGAGTCACAAACTGTTCAAGTTGCTCTAAGTATACTTCTTCCTCAATAGTTCCAATTAGAAAGGAAATTTTCACATCCATTTGATGAATTTTCTAGCCTCTGGAAACTACAGTGGCTATTATAGCTCTAAATGAGGTATACCTAGCAACTAGTGCAGAAGTTTCTTCAAATTCTATTCCTTCCTTTTGAAAGAATCCTCTAGCTACAAAATGGGCTTCATGTTTTTCAATGCTACCATCTGTAGCATATTTAACTTTGAAGAACCATTTGGATGAAACAATGTCCCAAACATCATTCTTTAGTATTGACTAATATTCTTCTATCGTCACATCTTTCCAAACTTGATGCTTGAGAGCTTCAGAAGCATTATAAGGTGTAGAGTTTGTAATCTCACACATGAAGGAATTGTATATTAATTTGTGAGGTCTTTTTCTTTCTCTGAGTGTCCCTATAGGTCCTACAAATTCATCTCCTTCCTTTGTTATTTTTTTGGCCCAAAATGGTCTCTTAGAATTATTGTCACGAGTCTCTTCTTGAGTCTCTAGAAGGGTCTCATTTTCATTTGAAGTCTGTTCAGGGTACTCCCTCTAAATCTTAAGAGTAGGAACCTCTTTTATGGAATAGGGTGAATCATCTATATCTAGTTCATTTGAAATTTTGGCTCTTTTGGAAGTGATGTCTTCTTCAAAGATGACATCTCTGTTGATTCCTATTTATTTTTGTCCAAGTATGTAGATTTTGTAAGCCTTTACTATTTTGCTAAAACCAATAAGAATTCATTTCCTTCTAGTAGGTTCTAATTTTGTCCTTTTCTCCTTAGGTACATGGACATACACAAGACATCCAAATATCCACAAATGGATAATCTCAAATTTCTCCCTAAAAAAGCTTCTTCTAGAGTTTTTTTGTCCAGATGTGAGTGAGGAAATTTGTTTTGAATATAGACTGTTGTATTAGATGCTTCAGCCCAAAATGATATGCTCAAGTTTTGATCATATATGATAGCCCTATTGGCTTCTACAATAGTTCTATTTTTTCTTTCAATTATTCCATTTTGTTGTGGATTGTAGGGAATTGTAAACTCCCTTTAATCCCAAAAAAATTGTAGAATTCTTTAAATATTTATGAAGTGTATTCTTTCCCATTATTTGTTCGTAGAACTTTAGATTTCTTTCTTGGGGAGTTTGTAGTGATAGTTGTGAATTCTTTAAATTTTCTAAGAATCTCTTTAGATTCTTTACACTTAAGGAAGTATATCCATGTCTTCCTTGAAAATTCATCAAAAAAATCACATAGTACAAAAATCCTCCTAAGGATGGTGTTGACATGGGTCCACATAGGTATGATTGTACTAGTTCTAACACATCTTTATTTTTTCTCAAACTATTAGGAAATGATTTTTTTGTGTTTTTCCCCAAGGCACAACCTTTACAAGATTCATTTTGAATTTGAGTTAATTTGGGCATTCTAGTTACCAACTTCCCCATAGATGTTAGGGCACTAAAGTTGATATGACCTAATATTCAATGCTAGATTTCATTTGAATCTAATGTCTCATGAACAAGTGCATGATTTTTCTTAGTGCAAAATTCATATAACAGTCCTTATCTTACTCCTATAGTTTGAGCCTTCTTTGTAGTTGAATTATTTTCCCATGCTAGTACTTTACCTTCCATGAATGTAACTCTATAACCATCATCTTCAAGTCCTAATATAGATATTAAGTTCCTTTTAATACTTGGTACATATAGTACTCCAAAGAGCTGAATAGATTTTCCTAATTTTAATTCGATGGTGCATGTCCCAAATCATTTTATGAAATGATTAGAATCATCCCCAATTGTAACTTATAACATAGATAAAATCCCTGAAACCCCAAACATAGATAAAATGGTCAACAATATAATGTTAAAGGCTACTAAGAGCTAGAAAGCAAAAGAAACAACATCCCTCAAAAAGAAAAACTATGAAAGTGCCAGGGAAAAACATCAAAAAAGGCTAGGGAGCTTTAGAAAATGTCTCTAAGCATCTCAACAACACTAATTTCAAGCTTGGATAGCTTGCCCACCTCCTCTTTCATCTCCGAGAGCATTGGATTTGGGGCTAGAGTATCTTTTTTCTTGGTACTAGATCTAGTATGTTTCGTGGTACCATCATCCAAAGTCTTGTCCTTAAGGGTGACTTCCTAGTCCTATTCCTTGTAGATATTCTAACCTTCTCCAAAGCGAATGAACTTTTTGATATTTTCATTTCCCTTGAGAATATTAGTGTTCTGCTTAGCTATTCATTACATAGTCTTGTTCAACTCAAGGGCTCTAGTGTGCATTGCTTCCACTTTATTGTCCATAATCTGCTCATTTTCACTGACCCTATTTTTGAGGCTATAAGTCTCTCTTTCCAGAGTGCTAAGCCTATGTTTGAGCTCGAGTATCTCATGGTACATCCATTTAGTGGTCTTGTAGTTTTCCACTGCACTATTTTTTGCATTGTTCAAAACATCCATCTCTAGATTCTCCCTGGCAATATCACTAAGAATAACCAAGGCCAGATCAATTGGCTTTTCCACCTAAATGCTACCTTCTTCATTCTCTCTAACCTGGGTTCTGATAGGTTCCATTTTGATTACCAAATTGGTCGATGCATGGTCAAAATTTTTCCATACCACCTTCCTATTCTTCCTAGTGACCAAAAATCTATAGGTGGTGGTGCCCACTTCATCATATCCCTAGTCATATTCCTACTTTGGTCTGTTAATGGGGTCCTCCTCCAACTTCTCCCTTTCCTTCCCCTGTTTGTCCTTGTTGTCTTCCAAGCTTTTCCTTTTACACTTGCCAGTCCCTATCATCTCTCTCTCTTTGCTGGCTAGCACTTTGGTGATTATGTTTATTTTTCTCTTCCTTCGCTCTGTGTCTTCCACCTCCCTGATGTTCTCCTTAGCCTCTTTTGTTTCACCTCCCATGTCCATCCCTTCATCCCATTCATTGTAATACCTATCTGAAGAGGCTTCATTATCCTTTATGGGCTCTAGGAATTCATACTTCTCCTTGCTATCATAAATATGGGTTCTTTTCCCTGCACTCCACTGGGGGAGCTCCAAGTCCTTAGAGTTCGTGTATAATTCCATACTTTCTTCCATTTCTGAAGGTGAGTAAAGCTATTCAAACTCCTCAGAGTCTCCTTTAATTTTCTTGCCCTTTTTCTTGTCTTTGACATGCTTGCTAATAGTCCTAGCTTTGAAATACTCATAAATTAACAACAGCAACACCTCATGGAGTGCTAGGTTTCTAGTTCTCTTGTCTTGAAACTCAATTATATTCTCATTCATAGACGAATAAAGGTAAAAGGGAATGAATATTTTTGTCCTGTACCTGAAATGGTTGAGTAGAACAAAATGGTAGTTGTGAATGTAGTCAAACCTGGTGTCGAGGGTTATGTATTTGATGATGGCCCAAAGCACAAATCTCCAAAGAGGCTTAATTGACCTAGAGAGAAAGTGGGTGCCTTTCTTCACCAGCTGTTGCTTCTCCTCTTGATTTTTCATGAACTTTACAACTGCTTTCCCAGAAACCTTCCAGTCTCTATAGAACTTCTTACCTATAATGGGGATGCTAGTGACATGGGAGATAATTTCTTCCATGACTAAGAACTCCACCCCATCAATTTCAACCTTGCCCTCGTTCCAATTTTTGACCATGATTTTGGTAACTAAGGGCTTCCATCCATGGAGGCATCCAATGTAGCTGGTGATTTCACCCTTTTTCAAGATGTCCTAGACCTTATTTCTTCTCCTCCACTTTTGAGCCTCATCCTTCAGCTCCCATCTATGATGTTCCCCCACCATGGTATTCTTGTCATTGTTGTCTCTACTGTTGAGAGTCTTCTGAACCTACAAGTCTTTGGCACTTCTATTTTTCTTAATACTTTTCTTCTCCTTGTGATTTAGCTTCCCTTTCACAGAACTCAAACTGGGTTGATGGATTTTGTGGATATGGAAGGTACTTGAAATATCATACTTCCACATCAAAACTCTATATCTTCCTCATAAAATATTTATTACCTTATTTAGATCACACATGTTGGTACTGATCTTAGCCCGTAGATAACTAATTTTTATTATGACATTTAATTATTCCTAATCTACCTAGGATATGATTCTTCTCAATGACTTCATTAACTTCTGATGGGATGTCAAATCCATCTGTCCATTTGGATATCACGTTATGCTTAACTCTCCAATTTGCCAACCTATCTACCACCATGTTAGCCTCACAATATTTGTGTGCCATGTAGGTTTTATCAAAAGTCTGGAGATCTTGGATGCATTCCCCAATGATATTTTCCATTGTCCATGTCAGCCTATTTTTTCCATTAAGGTAGTCAATAATATTTTTAGAGTCTCCTTCCAACAAGAGGAGCTTAACTCCCATTTCCTTAGCTAACTTGATAGTTTGATGAGCTGCTATGACCTCAACATAATGATTAGTTTGGCTACCAATGGGGGCAGCGAAGGCTGCAATACCTTTTCCATGCTCATTTCTAATGATGCCAGCCATCCCAACCTTTCTCAAGTTGCCTTTAGTCACCCCATCAAAATTGGCCTTGAACCAGCCTATAGGTGGTAGAGACTAGTAGCATACCTCTCTATTATCTCAGGCCTTAGTGTTAAGATTGGGGATGGGACCCTTAGAAATGGAGTAATTTTTAATTAGAGCATTAAAACATGTATGGAAAACCACCTTTGCATTCAAATCCTTATCCCTAAAGATACAGTTGTTTGTCTCCTTCCACACTCTCCAATAGACATGGAGTAAGGCCCATAGCCAAAAAGTCTTGGAATCTTTAACATCCAAATATTGCCATTGAACAAAGAGATCTAGAATGTTGGATGGAAAAACCCAGGATAAATTGAAAAAGGACAAGAGAAGAGACCAAATAGAGAAAATGAAAGGGTAGTGTAAGAACAAATTAACAATGCTCTCACTATCATTTTTACATAAAATGCACCTATTGGGAATCCAGTTACCACTTTTGATGAGGTTATCCATAGTGAGGATGCGATATTGTAGAAGGGTCCAAAAGAAAAAGTTGATCTTCAAAATAAGGCCAAGGAACCAAGCTTTAGCCCAAACCGGGGCCTGGTCCTGAAGTTGAAGAGACTCTTAGCCAGAGGCCACTGAATACTTTCCCTTAGCAGTAACCCCCAAAAAAATAGCATCTTTATCATGAGATAAGGAAGTTTCTGACCAGGTCCATAAGCGGCTTTAGATCCTCAAACACCCTAGAAAGGTCTATCCATTGGTTGTGGGTTTTATAGTCACTCACTCTACAACCATATCTTTCTATGTAGACATTAGCCCAAACTATGAAATCCTCACTATCCCAAAGTAGTCCAAAGCTAAGCCAATCATCTAGCCAAAAATTGATATCTTCACCATTGCCCATTGACCACTTGGCTTTACAAAAGGCAAGGTCCTTGGATCGCATCAATCCATTCCATATGAAGAGCCACTGGGGTGAGTATCTCTATTGATGAACTGTTTAAGATTAAGGGTGGTGGCATATTTGGACAAAAAAATATCTCTCCATTGACTAGTATTATTGAATATTCCCCAAATCTATTTAGCCTTAAGGGTAGAATTGAACTGTTTCAGCTTGCAGATACCCAAACCTCCTCGCTTCTTAGATTTACATATAGAATATCAGGCCACCAATGGGTATTTCTTTCTCTCATCAGGCCCTGACCATAAAAATTTCCTTTGAATGGATTCAAGGTGGCCAGCCACCTTAGAGGTAATCAAAAAAAGGCTAAGGGCATACATGGGAAGATTCTGGAGAGTAGATTTGATTAGAGTAACTTTGCCCACTTGACTTAAAGTAATTTCTTACCAACCAACTGGCTTCCTATTGAATCTATCCACAAGATTGTCCCAAAAAGACTCAAGAGGTTTGAGTCCCAAGGGGAGCCCTAAATAAGTGGATGGGAGCATGCTAGCTCTACACCCCAATATATCAGCAATCTTTTTCTCCCTTATAGTTGAGGTATTAAACAAAAAGACCAAACTTTTGTCCCAGTTGATGAGCTGCCCAGAGGCCCTAGAGTAAGTGTTCAGAATTTTTTAAATAGATTTAGCTTCCTTCATAGAGGATTCACTCCTCATGATAGTGTCATCAACAAACTATTGGTGGGTGAAAACTGAAGGACTCAAAGAAGGTTTCAGCCCAACCAGATCCCCTCTCCTCCTACTAGAGTGAATGAGCCTACCCAAGCCTTCAACTAGAATGATAAAAAGGATGAGAGATAAGGGATCTCCTTGGTTAAGACCCCTAGAGGGTTTGAAAAAATTAGAGGGAGCACCATTCACTAAGACAACAAAGAAAGGAGTAGAAACCAATTATGAGACCAACTCCCTCACTTTAGAATTGACACCAAAAGCATCAAGAATGTTGTCCAAAAACCCCCAATCCACCCTATCATAGGCCTTAGAGAGTTCCAATTTGTAAAAAAAACACCCTATTGTTTTCGCACATCCAGAGAATGGATAACCTCATGGACCTCCATAATGGAATCTAGAATTTTCCTGCCAGGGATAAAGTCTAGCTATTGGGGAGAAACGATAACCAGCAAGATGTTGATAGGTCTGTTGGGAAGAACTTTCACAAAAATATTATAAAAGGAATTGCATAGACTGATGGACCTAAAATAACCAAAGGTATCTGCCCCAACAATCTTAGGGATGAGAACTAGAAAGGTAGCATTAACTTCTTTCCAGAAGTCTCTAGCACTAAAGAATTCTTGGATAGCTTGAACAATATCAATATGAATGATATCCCATTACAACTAAAAAAGGAAAGTGAGGAATCCATTAGGGCCATGGGCCTTCTCAGTTGGTAGATCAAAGATAGCCTTTTTAATTTCCTGAAACTTGGGAATGGCTAGTAAGTCCCAACTTTGATCATGACCAATGATTTTGGGGATGGAATTGATAACCTCAAGCTAATCACCAACATCCAAATTGAGGTCCTTGGAAAGAATCATTGAGAAGTATCTTATGGTCTTCTTTGCAACCAAGTTATCATCTTTAAGAGACTCATTCCCCTTTTTAATCTCATTGATTCTGTTGGCTTCCCAATGTTTCATAGTTGATAAATGGAAGAATCTAGAATTTTTGTCTCCTTCCTTCAACCAAATAGCTCTAGATCTTTGCCTCCAAAACATCTCCTCTTTCCCTAAAAAATTGTGGAGCTCAATAAGGATTTATTTTTCAGCAGTGGGAGAGACATCATCATATCCCCAATTTTGGATGCCATTCTGAACCTCAGCCAAGTTCCCGAGAATCTTATATTTGTCTTGGAAAATGTTGCCAAAGTCAGACTTGTTCCACTTGCAGATCTCGGATTTAATATATCTAAGTTTCTTAGAAACCTTATACATCACAGTCCCATCCACCACAATGTCCCACCATTCTTTAATTTTGAAGGATAAGCTTGGGTGTGATGTCCACATTTTCTCAAATTTGAATGGAAAAGCCTTCTTTCTATTGATTTTCTCCAAAGTTAGGGAGATAGGGGAATGGTTTCTATTTTCATTCTTTCTAGATTATCTTGATATCCAATGATGTGTCTTGAAGATCCACTATTAGCTATCCAAGTTTTTGACTTGGTTAATATTTGACTAGACAAGGCTGAGTATAAGGCATACTTGTCAGAATCTTGATCTTTGTTTGATTTATCAATTTTGAAAAATGATGCTTGAATTTTTTATCAATTAGGGAAATTTAGTGCATAATGTCCATATTGATCACATCTAAAACATTGAATTTTAGATAGGTCTTTCTTCTATTTTGAAGATCCTTTTCCATAAAAGTTTATTTTCCTTTTTGAGTTCTTCTTCTTGCCCTTCTTATGAGAGTTGGTATTAAGAACACAAATGTCTTTATCTATAGTCTTTTGTTTTCCTTTAGTCATTAGTCTTGACTCTTCTTGAAGACAATTAGATCTTAATTATCTAATTTGGACATTTAGATCTTGCACTTATACCTTGTACAAGTGGCTCCCATGAATTTGGTAGTCCTCCTAATGCTATTAGGGATAACTCTTGATTGTCAATCTCATAACCAACTGAAGATAATTAATCTCTTAATTCAATGATTCTCATGAAGAAGACATTTATTTTTTCTCCCTTTTTCATGTTAATATTATTCATTTATCTCTTAAGGGAAACTTTTTTGCCAATGTTATTTACTATAAATTCATTTTCAAGGGCTTTAAACATGTGATATGATGTTACATGTTTTGCCACAATAGGTACTATATTATCTTGAATAAAATCCAATATTATTTTCATGGCTTTCTCATTATTCTTAATCCATAGAGTTTTCTCTAGATCATCTTTTGGTTCTTTCTTTTCTTCTTTTACAAAGTATTCTAATTTTTTTTCTTTTAGTGGCACCATTATTTGAAGTTTCCAAGATTCAAAGTTATCAGCATTTGCAAGATGGTATTTGAATCTTAACATGTTTGTCATTTTAGAAGAATAATAAGAGACTACAACTCAAGATGAAAATATGATCTCTTAAACTTAATAAGATCTTTCCTTAATGAGGCTCTGATACTATGTAAAGTATATCAGAATTTAATGTTATTCAAATTTTTATGATGTTGACTGATAAGCCATATGATGCAGGTTTAATGAAAATGGATTTACTCTAGAATATATGTGATAATATATGGATGATGTATTAGATATTCTTCAAGTTCTATTTTTCTCTCCTTCAGATCTACCTTGCATTTATCAATTTCAATACTAGACAAAATTTGTGGATGCAATATAAAAATGTAATGAATAGGTGTGATAGTGAATAAGCATGTCTCTGAATGGAGACATGCCCATTCACAGTCATACTTGATCAGTGAGATTAAGACATAACAATTTATAATCAAATATCATTATATATTCACCATTGAAATCAATATTATTTCCATATTTATTATGATCATTGCCTGATCAGTCAGATTGATATACATCTAGAGCACGAAATGATATATGGTGATCTTGTTGATACACAATCATTATTGGTCATGATTTAAAGATTATTAAACACAATATCAATAGGATTTAGATATTATCAATTTGTTTGACCGAAGCTATATATTTTAACAAAAGTAAAGGATGTTCATGAATTTCAAAGGTGTGAGTCAAAGTTTGACACAAGATCTACGAATGGAAAATACAATTTAGATCTAATGATGGAGGTTGAAGAAGGATAAGGATGAGCACAAATTTCTATAAAAGTTATAGTTTCTCAATGACTAAATGCAAGGAATCTAAGATTGGTGATTTTGGTTAAGCAACAAAAATCCAGAAGAATTTGGAAGCAAAGAGATTACTATTTAAGGAGACGCTTGAGAAAAATTTTGGTTATTGATCATTGGTGGAATTGTTGGAGAAATTAGATCAAAGTATGAATTTATTGAAGTTGAAAGAAGCAAGGTAAACTAAGCATAGTAGAAGGAAGATCAAATTGAGTTGAGTGAAAAGTGAAAGACTAAAGGAGTGAATCAACCATAAGAAGATTAAGCAAAACATAGATCTAAAAAAGCATTAAGGTAGTGCTAACCTAACATATCATTTGAACTGATACTTTCTTACCATTGTAGCATAAAAATATCTTAATCAAGTGGACCTAACAAGTTTGTGATATCCTATATGGTAACATTGATTAGTGATGTTTATAAGGCCTTTAGAGTGGGTCATTCTTAGCTAGGATCAAAAAGTGAACAAGGTCTAGATGATCTTTGGTGTAAATTCTCTAACTAGGTCACATTAACAATGTGTATGTAAACCTTTAACAAAATTAGCTCCTAGCAGAGTTCACTTGAGAAGAGTGAAACTATTCAGGTTGTTGGTTCCAGGTGGTTTTCCCATCTACATGGTTTCCACATTAAAAACATGGTGTCAAATGTGTAAATATTTTTATATTGCAAGTTGATTTTCATGTTATTTATTTTTCACTGCAACTCGGTAAAAACTAGGTAAACATTTAAGTTAATTTATGATACTCGGTTAAGTAATGAATAGTGAGTTAACATTTTGGAGTAAATTGATTATAAGAGTTACTTGTGAAGTTGAATGAGATCATCAAGCTATTGTTATTTAAGTATATGAATTTTGATTGGTACTAAACTATTTGAAGGGACTGTAGGATGATTGGACCAAACTAATTCACCCCCTCTTAGTTAACTAAAAAATGGTATCAAAGAACAATGCTTAGAGAAAGAGGTTTAAAGGAACTTGACCTAAAGATCAAAAGATGTATAAGAGAGAGGCACCAAAGAAAAGAGAGAGGAGAATTTATACTAATAGAAAGATAGAATGAAGCTACATCTATATGGAATTGGAGATAATGTTACACACTAGTTGGAAATTGAGTACATTACACCTACCTCTCCTCTAACCATGGAACAAATGTCTGAGAAGAGAAATCATAATAGTTTAATGATTGAGATTGTGTCTTCCTTGAATGATTTTGAGTTTGATGACATCAAAAAATACACAAATGATAAACAAATGTGGGAAAAATTGGTACTTGTACATGGTCGAGATCCAAATGTGTTGAGAGCTAACGCAGAAAGTCTTAGAGGCAAGTATGATGATATGAGAATGAAAGAAGGGGAGAATGTTGCATAGTATGTAACATAAGTCAAGGAAGTTGTAAGTGCAATCAGAGATGTTGGAGGAGTTATTAGTGATAGTAAAATTTTAAGTAAATTTATTATAACGCTTCTTCCTATCTATGCTATAAAAGTTTTCGCAATTCAAGAGATAAGAGCTATGCCTAGTAATGTCTTGGCACTTGATGGTTTAGTTGGTTAGTTGATTGTATTTGATTTGACAAATTATGATAATAGTATATTTACACTTGGAAATTATTTTAAGTCCTCACTAACCATTGGTAGTACAAATAAAGAGAAGAAATACATACATGAGAGTGAGTCTTAATCAGAAGATGATTTGGATGAAATTGGAAAATTGCTTGCAAGAAGGTTATCAAGAGGTAAAGGTAAACTGCCCCTAAATTTTTTAAGTGAAATGAAGTTAGTAATTTTGGTACTAAGTTTCCTAGAAGAAGTAAGAAAGGAAAAAATAGAAAAAAATATTACAATTACAAGAATAACAAGGACTATAAAGACAAAGAAAAGAAATCATGCTACATTGTTGAAGAGGAGCACACCGAGTCTAGTACTAATGAAGAAAAGAAAGTAGTTGAGATGGTTTATGTTTCTATAAAGGACAATCCTAATGGAGAAAGGTATAAGAGTGAAACAATCATTATTTCATATGTTAGCAAGAATGATACATGGATTATAGATAGTTGATCCTCACATCACATGACTGGTGACATAAGTAAGTTTGATGAACTTATAGAAATTGATGATGGTGGAACTATTAAGTTAGGTTATGATGTTCTATGTCCAATGAAAGGTAGGGGATATTTAACGTTGAAAGATAAAATTTGATATGATGATTCTTACTGGCTACAAGGAGTAAAGTATAATCTTTAGAGTGTTTCTCAGTTGAACAATCTAGATCACAAGTTGGAGTTTCAAAATGTAAAAGTCAAAATCTTTTATGATTAAAGAAATTTGATTGGAATTGGGATGGAAACAAAAGGTGATATATTTTATCGATATCCTACTATTGAAACATATTTTTTTGCTAAAATCGAGGATGTATAGTTATGGCATAAGAGGTTTTGTCATGTAAATCTTAAAGAAAAGAGTTAGAGGCTTACTAAATCTATAATAACTTAAGAATTTTGTGTAAAGAATGTCATCTCAGTAAGATGAAAAGACCAATATTTTTTAGAAAGAGACATACTTCTAATGATATTTTGGAACTAGTTCATACTAATCTATGTGGACCAATGGGTATGGAAAGTGATTATGGCAATACATATTTTTTATTTTTTATTGATGACTATTCTAGAATGATGACTATCATGTTCATGAAGTTGAAATCACATGATTTTGATATGTTCAAATGGTATAAGATTAGAGTTGAGAAAGAAACTCATAAATCATTGAAATTTTTAAGATTTGATAGAGGTGGTGAGTTTATTTCTATTGAATTCATTAAATTTTGTATGGAGCATGGTATTAAGAGATAATTATATGTATCAAGGACACCAAAAAAATAGAATTGTTGAAAGAAGAAATAAATAAATTATGGATTGTTCAAGGACATTGTTGATTGAATAAAATGGTGCACAAATATTTTGGAGAGAATATATTAGCACTTTTATTTATACTCTCAACTGAGTTTAGTCAAAGAAAAAAACAAATAAGTCACCCTCTAAACTTTGGTATGATCATACACCTAATGTAATTTATTTCAAGATATTTGGAAGTAGGTTTTATATTAATAAGGATGCAAGGTATGGTAAATTTAATTCAAAAGGAGATGAATGTATATTCCTTGGATATTAATCTAAAAGAGAGGCTTATAAATGTTTGAACAATACCACTAACAAAATGATTGAAAATGTAAATGTGAGAATTGATGAGTTTGTAGAAAAGAATGATGTGGAAAGCAAAAAGGAGCCCGAAGATTACAAAAGGTTTGTGTATGTGTATGAAGAGGAACTAGACACACTACTCAAATTACAATAGAGAACTATTGAGAAACATCATGAATTGTCTGAGCAATAGACACTATGACTTGAGCAAGAAGTTGAACCCTAACCAAGTGAGAATAATGTTGAGAATCAAAGATTTGAATTTGTATTGCAAAAATATGTGAGAAAGAATCATTCACCTGAACAAATAATTGGAGATAGAAGTGTTGGAGCATTGACAATAAGTAGAGAGAAAGTACATGTTGGATAGATGAATTTGAATGAAGAATAGTTAAGGCTGCACTCAATAATGAAGATTGGATAAATGCTATGAATGGAGATATTGATAAGATAGAGAAGAACAACACATGGACACTATCACTAAGATCTGCAGACAAGAATGTGATAGGAACAAAGTAGGTTTTTAGAAATAAGATGAATAAAAATGGAGAAGTGGTGAGAAATAAAGAAAGACTAGTTTGCAAAGGTTATGCACAAGAAGAAAGAATAGAATATGGTGAAAAAATTTCACCTGTAGCAAGATTGAAGGTATAAGAAGATTGTTGGCCTATGCAACTTACAAGAAGTTCAAATTTTATCAAATGGATGTCAAATCTACATTTTTGAGTGGAACACTTAAAGAAGAAGTATACATTGAACAAGGAAAAGGATTCATTGAACTTAGAGGAACATGGTTTGCAAATTGAACAAGGCATTGTATGGACTAAAACATGCACCAAGAGCATGGTACAAAAGATTACACTCTTATTTGATTAAGAACGGATTGCTAGAACAAGTGAGAATAGTAATCTATATTTGAAGAGTGAATATGATAATGTTATTTTGATTGTTGAAATATTTGTGGATGGCAATATATTTGGAGGAAATGACAAGTTATATAGGACATTTGCTGATCAAATGAGTAAGGAATTTGAGACATCTATGTTTGGTGAGTTCAATTTTTTCACTAGCTTACAAGTTCATCAATGAAAAAATGGTATTTATGTGACTCAATCTAAGCATGTAAATAAAATTTTGAAGAAATTTGGAATGGATGAGTCTAGACCAGTTAGTACACCTATGGCAACTAGAGTGAAATTATCAAAGGAGGATACTACTATAGAGGTAAATGAAACACAATGCATATCAATAAATGGTAAACTATAGTTTGGTGTCCATAGTAGACTTGATATTGCACATGTTGTTAGAATTGTTGCAAGGTTTTCATCTAATCTAGAGGACTGTTGTCAAGAGGATATTTAGATATCTAAAAGGAACTAAATATTTTGGATGAAGGTATAAAATAGATGGTGACTTTAGTCTTAAAATCTATATTGATGTCGATTGGTTTGGTAATGTTGATGATAGAAAAAAGCATAAGTGTCAAAAATTTATTTTTAGGAGAAAGATTGATTACACGATTGAGTAAGAAACAAAGTTGTGTTTCACAATCTACTGCTAAAGTTGAGTATGTTGCCACTACAATCAATTTTTCAAATATATTCTAGATTAAATAGTTATTAGAAGGAGAATCTAGTGATGCATGCAATGACTAAACACATATCAATTATTCATGGTAGAAATGATGGTGAGTGGTAGTGGAGGGGGAAGAGTGGCTTTTCAAAATTTGAACCCTATTTTGGGAGGGATTCCACTGGTTGGCTAGGATTAGAATCATGGCTTGGGTCATGGTTCGAAGGGAGGGGACAAAGAATGTTAGGGGAATATAGAGATCAGAGAATTGACAAACAATGGAGATGGGGACCCACATGCTCTTTGCAAGCCTCTAGGTAAGTCTCCTCTGGTCCCCAAGGCAAGACTTGTGGGGCACAGACTACCAAATGGTCGTCTCTATTCAGATTTAAACCATGAGGTAAGTCTTCTTTTCGAGCTATTAAAGTGTTCCCTAGGTCTAAAAAGGAACTTTTGCAATTGCTATTTTGGATGAGCTTGTCAACCAAACCATTAAGTCTATGGCTTCTACGGGTAAGTTCATTAGGCAAAGTCCAAATATAGACATTGTTAGATCTTTTATGAAGAAGAAATGGAACCTAAAAGGTCAAGTCACTGTCACTATGATGGCCAAAGGATTTTTGTCTTTTGAATTTTCCTACAACGAGAACCTCTCAAACATCCTATGTGAGGAGCCTTGGGTTATTGGCTGCTCAAATTTGGTCCTCCAGAAGTGGACATCGAAGCTAGACCTGAATGATTCTTTTTTGTGCAAGCCCTAGTTTGGGTAAGACTTCTAGAGCTTCCACTAGAATTTTGGAATGAGGATGGCTTCGTGAGAGTGGCTAGCTCCTTTGGAAAGCTTCTCTCCATAGACCCAATAATAGCTTCTAGAAGAAGATTGACCTACGCTTTTATTTATATTGGATTTGGGGAGGGGGTGGATATGCCAGAGGTAGTAAGCTTCCATTCTAAACTTAGAACTCATGTTCAAAAGATGGTATATGAGAAGGTGCCTTTTGCCTCCTTTCATTATTTGAAAATGGGACATAAGGCCAATTAATGCCCGAAGGCTAAGGAGGAAAAGAATATGAAAAAGACTACTCCCAAATCTAGAACTCAATAGGGTGGAAACAAGATTTGGGAACAAAAGAACAAGGGTCCTAAGACTAGTCGTCTTGAGAATTAGGAGGTGATTGTGAAAATCCATGTAAAAGAAGAAAATGTCTCAGCTTCGCCTGATCCCCAGATCAAAGTGGTGAAGGAAGGACCAATTAGTGGAGAAAAAGGAAAGGGGTCATTGTGATACTTCCCTTGAAGAACTTTGTAGGACTTCTTCCCTGAAGGGGACAAGGGAGGAGCCAAGAATGATAAATAAAGAGGAGATTGATGTGTCGGTTGTGCCAAAAACTCAAGTGCTTCAAGGAGCCAAGGAGGTTCTCTTCTCACCCCTCAGGAATTGTTAAGCTTCCCCTAGTTTGGGAACTAGGATTCTAGAATTGGTCAGAAACTCTTCCCCTGGATAGATTTCTAGAATGGAGGCATCACTCAAGAAATGCTCAGATGACAACAAGGGACTTGGAGCATGGTCAAAAAAAAAAGTAGAGACCCTTCCCTAGTATTACCAGTAGCAACCAAGATTTGAGTAAAAGCTGATGTTGGAGTTAAACCTAAGACACTAGGCAGAAAGAGTTTAAGCCAAACCATTTAGGAGGAGGCTAGAAGGAATTTGGATAATGGGAGCCAAAAGATCATCAAGGAGGTATGCTCTATTAAAAATAAATTAAGATAATATCTTGGAATATAAGGGGGCTAAATGGAGCCCACAAATAGGAGGTAGTAAGGAATATGATTAGAGATCATAGACTTGATTTTATGTTGATCCAAGAAACTAAAATGAAGAAGGATCCAATGGGTAAGATTTTCTTTAGTAACAACATGGATGGAGAGGTGACCAATGTAGAAGACACTTCTGGGGCCTGCTCACGCTCTTTAATAACAAACATTTCCTAGTCACCATCATTCATAATAAAGGTAACACAATGTTATGTAAAGTTCTACACATTAATAGTAAAGATGCCTAGTTTATTTTGAATGTGTACACTCCTAAATCTAAGTGAGAGAGGAAGGCTTATTGGGCTAGGATTTGTTCTCTCATCCAGAATCGCAACCTTAATAAAGGTATCATAATGGGAAATTTCAATACTCCCCTTTTCTATGAGGAAAAATCTGTGGGTTTGGCCCCAAAATTGGATAGCAAGATGGATCTTTCTAATTCCATAAATACATTGGCTCTCTTGGACGTCGATCTCTCTGGTAGGGTTTTCACTTGGTCCAATAGGTGTATAGGGAGTCAATGTGTCCAGGTCCGCCTTGATTAGGCCCTCATTTTTCCTAACTGGTTGAACTACTTCTCTTGCAAGCTCTCCCTTCTCCCTAGAGTTGGGTCTGATCACTCCCCTATTTTCTTTTCGATAGCCCTTCTCTCATTAAAGTGGAACTTTCCTTTTCATTTTGAAAATATGTGGATCTCCCATCCGAACCTATTATCCAGGATCTCCTCTTGGTGGAACATCGAAGTGGAAGGGACTATTATGTTTGGGATTGCCAAGAAATTGAAAAATGTTAAACACAATATCAAAATCTAGAACAAATTAGATTTTGGCCATATCTTCCAAGCCAAGTAGGAGGTGTCTAATCAACTTCATTCCATTCAGGACATCATTCAACAGGAAGGATACAATGAGAATAATAGGAACATAGAGATGGTTATTCTCTCTGACCTCCACAAAATCATTACTAGAGAAGAGAACTTCTGGAAACAAAGATCCAAAATTGATTGGCTCAAAGAGGGAGATCAAAATACCAATTTTTTCCACCTCTCCATGCTTAAGCAAAGAGCAAACAATCAAATTTTAGGTATCAAGAAGGGCCAATCCCTTTTGTCTGATGATAATAAAATTTTTGCTAAGGCTGTTAATTTTTTCTCCTCTCCTTTCCTGGGATCCCACTTTATTTGTGGAGGACCAGAAGGAAATTGTTTCATCTCTACCCTAGATGATTCAGCCTCACCATAACGCATTGATGCAAGCTATACCCAACTGTCTAGAAGTGAAACAAGCTTTGTTTTCTCTCCCTATTAATAAAGCCACATGGCTAGATGGTTTTCCAACTTTCTTCTTCTAGGTTTATCGAGAGGTGGTCAAGATGGATGTTGTCAAGGTGGTGTAGAAATTCTCTGGGGCTCAGAATCTTTTAAAAGAGGTCAACTCTACCTTTCTAGTTCTTATCCCTAAAACCCCTAGGGTGGATACTATGGACCAATTCAGGCCCAGTAGTCTCTGCAATTCGTTCTACAAGATCATCTCAAAAGTTTTGACGACCATAATTCTCAAGGTCCTTCCTTTGATCATTTCTCTGCAACAGATGGGCTTCATCCTTGGCAGACAGATCCTAGATTCTATAATGCTAGTTCATGAAGTCATTTATTCTTTGGAGGCTGGGAAGAGGGAGGGTTTTCTCCTTAAGTTAGATCTCTCTAAAGCCTATGACTAGGTGGACCAGTCCTTTCTTGGAATAGTTCTTCAGGAATTTAGTTTTGACCACTAGGTTTGCAAATTTATATCCCAACTTGTATCCACCTCTTCACTAGTTAACCTTATTAATGGGGCTACATCTAATTTTTTAAAACTGTCAAGAGGCTCAAGGTAGGGAGATCCCCTTTCTCCCATCCTCTTCATCATCATAGAAGAGTGTATTGGTAGATTGATTCAGAGAAAAAGACAGGAAGGGTCATTGAGAGGAATCAAGCCTTCTGCAAGGCATTCATTATGACATTATAATGGGAGGAGAAGCTTCAATTTTGGAGGCCAAATTGATGAAGAGCTTACTAGATATGTATACCAAGGGAACTGGCCACCTTATTAATTAGGCAAAAAGCTTGGTATTCTTTATCAATAGTCTTGTAGATAGACAAAGGAAGATTGCAAATATTCTTGGTTGCAGGGTTGGAAGCCTATTTGCGAGCTATCTTGGACTCCCATTGGAGACTAAGCTGTCAAAATCTTTTTGGAATGGGCTTATTGACAGGTTTAATAAGAAGCTGGTAGGTTGGAAAGGAACCACTCTCAACCAAGCTAGTAAATGCCTTCTGGTGAAATCCACCCTTCAAAACCTTCTCACGCATGTCTTGAGTCTCTTTTGGATCTCAGTCAAATATGCTAAGAAAATGGAAAAGATCTAGAGAGATTTTCTATCGTCTGGATTGGAGGAACATAAAAGATACCCTTAGCTGCTTGGGATAATGTTTGCCTATCCAAGTGTTATGTGGGCTTGGGAATCAAAAAACTTAGGCATCTCGATAGTTCTCTCCAAGCTAAGTAGGTTTGGTGTATATTGAACAACACTGGAGAACAAAGAGATATTTTGGTGGATAAGTATATTAGGAGACCTTCTCTAAGATATTTTCTCAATGATCCTAACATCCCAACTAGCTCGGTTATATGAAATAGGATCTTAAAGGCAAGAACTATAGCTAATTATAAGGACAAATGGAAAGTGGGAAATGGATAGAACATCCTCTTCTGGCATGATAATTGGCTAATTCAAGGCCCTCTCATTAATAACCCCACATATGATAACTAGGTTGATACCTATATAAGGCTATTTGAAATGAAAGTAAGTGACTATAGAATGGACCAAGGATGGAGGGACCTGTCCTTGATATTGAATGATCTCAAGTCGATAATGGTGATGCTAAACTTTTTTATTTTGATTAATAACAAGGATGAACTGATATGGGAGGGTAATCCAAGTGGATCCTACTTGGTGGCCACAGGGTACAGCTCCCTTTGGAGCCTTAAGGAGAAACCTCTTGGCCTAAGGCCTGGCTGCCTAGCCTTACCCCTAAAATTAACATTTTCTTTTGGCTAATGCTTCAAAATTAAATTCTTACTCTGGACAACTTAGAAAAAAGAGGTCAGTATATCCCTAACAGATGTATTCTTTGCAAGCATCACTTGGAGATAGTTAACCACATCTTCATCCATTACTCCTATTCCATGGAGTTCTAGGAAGATCTCACCAAGAACTATGGGGTTGATCAGTGTAAGTGAGGGAATATTTTGGACTTCTTTTGTCAGTGGGATATCATGTACAAAGGTACAAATTTGCATGGTATAAGCATATGGACTTTGCCCCACTTCTACTGGGGAGTATGGAAGGAGAGAAACAATTGAATTTTTAGAGAAAAAGAGGCTCCTGCTAATGTGCTTGGAGATCAAATCAACAACAATGTAAGAGAAAAAAAATTTATCAAGAAGAGTAGAGATTCTAAAGAAGGGGATAATAGTAAGGACAGAGAGGACACGTGAATAAAAAGATAGGGGGTCAAGTAGAGACTCACCCCTGAAGGTTGGCATAAAGCCAACTTTGATAGAGCGGCCAAAGGCAACCCTGGTCCTACTGGATGTGGGGAAATCATCATAAATAGCCATGGTGTGGGTATTTCTACTCTCTCCTACCCCTTTGGAAACCAAACAAATCACTATACTGAAGCCAATGCTACTCTCCACACTACTAAACTGGCACTGGAAGTGGGAGTCAAACACATATGGCTAGAGGGGGGCTCAAACAATATCATCAAATGAATAAAAAAGTGATCTCCAACCTACCTAGACCATTGCAAACATAGTGGAATAAATCCATATTATCGATGGAAAATTTGAGAGTGTTCATGTCAGCCATGAGTACAGAGAATCCAACTCGGTGGTTGACTAGTTTGCCAAAGAGGTAGTCAAGAAAGATATGGTAAGAATGTGTGCAAGCCAATGCATTTATGGAAAATATGGGGGGAACTAGTGGATGATGCATTCAGTGTCTAATTTCCATGCTTTATGGGTTTCTCATTTTCTTTTCCAATTCTTTGGAATTGAAAGAAAAGGCAGTTTTAGACAGAGTAAATAGAGGACAAAGAAAGGTGAAAAAAGAACTACATTTATGTGAAAGGTAATCACCTAGCTGATTGAGATGGTGGGAGAATGAAGAAGAAGGGAACTAGTTGGAGAGGTAGAGAAATGGAAATAAAGAACCAAGGTTTGGGAGAAACTCAAAAGAAAAGGCATCACTAACTACATTGCTAAGCTTCATGGGTATGACTTAGCAGTTACGAATCTCATGGTTAATTCTTGGAAGGATGCCAGGGTTAAGATTGATGGGGTGTTGCATCATGTTAATGTGGAGGTCATTTCCCATGTTACTAAAATCCCCAATGAGGGTTTAAAATTGTAAAAAGATAAAAAAAAGTTTTTGTGAATATAGTGAAGGATTTTGCTAAGAACATAGAAGAGAAGGAGCTAGGGAAAAGTGAGACTTACTATGTGATGGACTTGATCAAGAAGCTTTAGACGTATGTGCTAAGGGAAATCATTGAGTTTATTTCTCTAGATACAAGGTTTGACAGGGTTAGAACCCATCATTTTGTTCTGCTTAATCACTTCCATTATGGAGCTAATGTTTCTTTTCCTTTTTACCTATATTATTCCATGAATAAGAATATTTTAGGGTATAAGAAAAGACCTAGTGCTAACCCTACCCTGCACAAGGTTTTACTTCTTTTTCTCTTTGAATATTTTAAAGCCCAATCCAAGAGTAAACCCCTGCATCACAATGTGGCTACTTCTAAGGAGACAAAGAGCTCCAATTTCTCCTCAAACATAGAGGAAATCTAGAGCTTAAGTTTGGAGGAGGAGGAAAATTATCAATCTTCAGGGAAGAAGAGCAAGGGGAGAGACAAGGAAATACCCACTCCTATTAAATCTCCTTATAGGAAAAGACCTAGGGGCCATATGCCCAAAATGACTCATCAGGGGGAAGAAGAATACAATGAGGAAGGAGAAGGCATGGACACAAATGAGGAGACCAAGGGCATGGATGTTGAGACTAGAGAGGAGTCAACTGGTAAAACCAAAAAGAAGAAGAGGAAGATCAAATAGGACATGCCACTAGAGGGGCAAAATGATATGGGGTCAGAGGTCTCTATACTCCCTCCCCTTCCCATGTCCCCACAAGAGCAAGAAAATGAGAAAATGGAGGAGGGAAACACAAGTGGTGTGGTTGTAATAAAAGACAAGCATATGGATTGGAAGGACTTCAATGCCAAAACCTCTAAAATGAGGATTGTCAGAGAAGTTATGAACCCCCAAATTCTTGAAGAAAAAAAAGGCAAAATCCAATTGGAAGAACTCATAGAACTAGCGCTAGTGGCCATCACTAACAATGTGAGGAAGGTGGGTATGAACTTGCTCAACAATGCAAAAAACATGATTAACAACTTCTTATCTATAAAATGGCTCGTTCATGAGCTGGAGGAGGTAAAAGAAAGAATAGGGTAGATGGAAATCTAGGCGAAGAAGAATGATCAAGGGAACCCAACTAACCCAAGGGATCAAATCAAGATGGTTGAAGAAAGAATGAAAAATATGGAGAAATTCAACCACAACATGGCTAACCAGATGCTCACTTTTCTTAAATCTCTCAATGATAACATTTTCAATCTAAGTGGCAAGTTGAAAGCTAGGGGGTTTTTCACAAAAAAGGATGGGAAGGACAATGATGAAGATAGGATGGAAGAGGACACCATAATGAACATAAATGAAAGCCACATGGATCAAAGTTGTGAGAAGAACCAAGAGCTCTTGGCAGAGGAGTTGCAGAAAGAACAAAGTACCAGAGACCATCTAGGACCTTGAGAGGAAGGTAGCAGAGTAAGTGTAGAATATACAAGCTCTGCCTTTGGCTTTTTTTGTCTCTATAGGTTTTTTTGCCTGTCTTTCATTTTTTCCTTTTTGTTGGCCATTCTTATGTTGTTGGGCATATTTTGTTAACTTGCTACCCTTTTTAATGTAAGAACTTTTGGGTTTCAAGATCCCTATAAAACCTATTTTTCTTAATAAAAAACACATACATCAATCAAGAATCACTATTTTAGGGAGAAAGTGCTGTTGGAAATGATTGAAAAGCTCATGAATGAAGAGTAATGGAATTGGTAAAGAATGTTTTCAATCATTGTTTTTTCATTGATGTCAAACTTGCTACTTGCAGGAATGACAATTGCTTTATTGATCCAAATACTATAAGTTGGTTGATTGACAAGGAGGTGGCAATCAATAAGATGTGACTAGAGTACCTAGACAAAGGTTGAAGTTATGATTTTGTAATGAAGTATAAGGATCAGCTAAGCCATTGATGAAATAGTGTATTGATGACATATTCTAAGAGACAGAGGATAGACACACCAAGACATATCAAAGATGTAAGGTTTAGCTAAGTCATTTGTATAGCCTAACTAAGTTCATAAGAGAGTGCCAAGCAAGCTAGTTAGTGTCGAACAGATTCTTAGTTGAAGCTAAGCAAGTTCACCTTTAGAGTGTGTCGAGTGATCTTCAAGTGCTGAGTAAATATCAAGTGTCAAATGAAGATTAGATGCTGAGAAGAATACAAGAGCCAAGTAATAAAGAGGGTGTTGAGCATTAGTAAACCAATAGTGCTGAGGTGCTACATTATTTTGAAAATCAAAGATTTTCCAGATCTAAGCCAAAATGGTAGTTAGCTAGAATTCTGTGAACCAAATAGAAGATAAGAATGATGAGCTAGTGGCACGGAACACTATGTAAACCATTTTTGGCAAATACAATTGGATTCTAGATGAAGTTTCTAGATAAGAGAAAAATATGGGATAGATACATTGTATCTTACCTAATCTATTGGAACCCTAAAGTTGGAAAGAGAGAATCGAGCGAGAAAGGTATTCCAGATTTCTATTTAAGGAGTCATAAGGTCACAAAGCAAGGTGTGGTGTGGTGGTCAAGAATGAAATTATGAAATGCTGAAGAAAGTGATAAGGTGGAAGAGAGCATAGATACTCTACTTTGATAGGTGACCATAGATATGATTGCACTGGTGTAATGAGTAAGAAGACTCAAGATGACAAAGCTTGAGATGACAAGCTTTCAGAGCTGCAGCAATTAAAGCCAAGCAAAGGATTGAACTAAAGTGTGATCTGTAATCTGCAAGATATGTTGTAAGTTGTATCAGATCAAAAGTCATTATTGTTACTCTCTAGCAATTTTAACAGTTAAGATAAACCCTATGGACTTAGGTTGGTTTAATAGCCATGTTGTAAATCATTTAACAAGGTGACATTCCAAGTAAATGTTCCAAAGTCCTTTAACTAGGCCCATTCCTAACAGTATGGTGAAATCCTCTAACAAGGTCACATTTAACAATGTGTTGTAGCCTTTAACAGGGCAGACCATCAGAAGTGGTTGAAATCAATTGCGCAATTATTTTGTGGGTATCATCCCCACCCCAGTTTTACCTTCTTATTCCTAGAGGGTTTCTGGGTTATCAAATTCTTAGTGTTATGGTGTGATGCATGTCTACTTTTCATAGTTGTTTAAATGTTCAAATTACATGAATGATAGTTTTAGTTATGTGCTATTGAGGATTAAGAGAGAAAAAGTGGCATTGGACCTTGAATAACTGATTCACCCCCCCTCTTAGTTATTCTAAAGAACTATAACAATTGGTATCGAAGCTTGTTTTTGACTTATTTTAAAGGGACTAGGAGCAGAAAAGATCAAAATGCCTAAAAGAGAAGTTCCCAAGCTCAACAAAGACAACTTTGTTGCATGACAAAACTTGATGAAGCTACATCTTGGATCCATAGGAGATTATGCCCAAAATTCAATTGTTACTGAACATGTTGATCCAACTGGTACTCTTACTACAGAAGATTTGAAAAACAAATAGGAACACAATCAAACAATGCTAGAAATTGCTTCTGCACTCAACTATGTTGAATTTGATGATATCAAAGGATGTGACACAAAATTCAAGATGTGGAAATCCCTATCAGACATTTATGGAGGAGATCAGAATGTCCAAAGAGAAAAAAGAGAAAGCCTCAGAGGAAAGTTCGATGATATGAAAATGGAAGAAGGTGAGAATGTTGTTCAGTATGCCACTAGAATAAAGGAAGTGGTAAGTGCAATAAGATGTTTGAGTGGTCAATTAGATGATGATACTGTTAATAGTAAGTTTTTGAGAACCTTACTCCCTATCTATGCTATTAGAGTATCAGCTATACAAGAGCTAAGATGTGTGGCAGGAAACAATCTAAGTTTTGAAGGTATAGTGGGTAGACTCACTGCATTTGAGTTATATAACTTTGACAACTACAAACCTAAGAATGTTGAATCTAGTTTCAAGGCCAAGCTATCACTAAAAGATGTTGAACATGTCAAATCAAAGAAGGGAAGAAAGATGAAATATGTATCCAGTGATAGTAGCACTGATGAGGAAGATATGGAACAATTGGAAGCATTGCTAGTAAGGATTGAACATGTGAAGTCTAAAGAAAAAAATTTATTTACTAAGCCATTACTTAAGGATTCTTTTGAGTATCTAGGAGGTAAACTGGGGTTCCTCCCATTATCCAACAATCACTAATTAAAGATGAATGTTGCATCAATTCATAGATGAACATATATATATCTTTGTGGAGTTAATGCAAGTGTTCACTCTTTAGATTTTTTTTTGAAGTTCTGAGAATGACTATGATAAAACTAATGTAAACAGGTAGGCTAAGTACAAGGTATAACTACAAGGTTTTATAAGTTCCATATTGAAACTTATAGTTACCTTTGGAATTATTTTAAGAGAGAAGAACAAGTAAATGGGGATACAAATACTAAGTGTGGAGACAATAAGCAAAGGGAGTAAGTGAATGATGAAGATTAAGTTAGAGTAAATGATATTGTTATTGAACAGAAGGAGGTCATATCCTAAGGGGGAGAAATGTTGAATATTTTTGCTACTACTAAAGATACAGACTAAGTACACCTGATGATGAATTGTTTTGTAGAGAACTTGAATGAATTCAATAGTTGTATTGTTTTCAATGCATACACTTGATTATCTTATGTTATGTAAAATCATATGTTATGTGTTGCCATCAATGCCAAAGGGGGAGATTTTTATCACTAACTAATAATGTTATGAATGTATGTGCAAGAGTCATATCAATTCTTATGATGCCATTGATGTCAATTCTTAGTTGGCTAGACATTATGATAATTCATTAGAGTTACATATCATTTGATTGATGAAGAGGATTTGAAGAAAGCATGTTGATGAGCCAAAGTATTGAATTGTATGGTCTTCAATGGGAACTTGAATGAGTAAGATAATGACAATGTAATGATGGTTTGATTATTTTATGATCATGTAATCTTGTAATGAAATGAGTTATAAAAGATACACCAAGAAACAAGGTGAAATAAGGAAGACAATGTTCACCAAGTGACTACACTTGACACTAAGAAGTTGGGAAAGAAAGTTAGAGACCAATGTTAATCAAGCATGTTTAGTGTTAACTAAGAGATGTATTACCTGAGTGAGATATTATGTTCACCAAATAACATTTGGAAGAATAATTTAAGAAAGATGAAATATGAGGCTGACTTTTGGGTGAAAATAAATGTATGATTCAATGTTTTTTACAAGATCTATGGATGAAAAAATACAATGAATATTTAATGATGGATATGGAAGAAGCATAAGGATGAGCACAAAGTTCTATAAAATTTTATATTTTCTAGGTGACTAAATTCAATGAATCTAAGATTGATGATTTTGGTTAAGAGGCAAAATCTAGAAGAATTTGAAAGCAAAGAGATTACTATTTAAGGAGATGCTTGAGAATTTTTTTAGTTTTTGATCATTCATGGAATCATTGGAGGAAGGAGATCAAAGTATGAAGTTATTCATGCTAAAAGAAGAAAGGTAAATAGAGAAGAGTAGACGAAAGATCAAGAAGAGTTAAGTTCAAAGTGAAAGAGTAAAGGAGTGAATCATCCATAAGAAAGAGATCAAAAGAAGACTGAGCAAAATGGAGATTATAAACAAGCAAGGTAGTGATAAAACTAAAAAATCATTAGAACTATTACTTTGTTATGATTTTAGCATAAAAATCTCTTGACCAAGTAGACCTAACAAGTTTTTGAAATCCTATATGGTAACACTGATTAATGATGTTTGTAAGTCCTTTAGAGAAGGCCACTCTTTAAACAAGATTAAGGAATGAATAAGGTGTAGATGATCTTTTGATGTAAATCCTCTAACTATGTCATATTATCAATGTGTATCTAATTTTTTTTGAGGGAGTAATTTTCCATTATTACTCTCTTAATATGGCAAGTATTTTGGGTGTTGTAGAAGGATAGTTTTATAAGTTATTTTGTTTCATTCTCAAATGCCATTTTCCTTCCACGAAAACAAACAATCAATTGGGTTTGCAATATGGGAGGGGAGCCAAGGAAACAAGAGCCTACAAATTGTAAGCACTAGAAGGAGAATGCTGCCATTTCGAAGATTCCCAAAAAAGGTAAGGTGACTAGTTACCTTGAGAAATTAAATGGATTAAAACCACACATTATTGAGGAATTCTTTAAGAACTAGGCTATGGAGAACACCACTATGTATGGGGTTTCTGTGTTGATAATTAAGGATTTTATTATGGAAATGACGAGGCTTCCTAAAATTGGGATTACATTTTAAAAGGAAACAACGATTTTGAATGCATCCCTGAAGAAATTTCCAAAATCCCCCGAGGAAGAGAAGAAATTGGTGAAGGTAGGGGATATTTTAGATTTAGACCAGATAAAGGAAATTTGGTAGGATGTGTATCTTGTAAAAGGGAATGTTTTATCCTTGATGGTCAGTTTAAAAGAGTCCATAATTATCACCTTGTCTTCCTAAATCATTTTAGGAATAAGGATAGGGTTTCCTTCCCTTCTATTTAAAATACTCACTATTGTAGGGAATTACTACTCACAGAAAAATGGTGAACAGGCCTGTCCTCCATGAGGGTTTAATTCTGCTAATTGCATAATATTACAATGATAGGTCTTTGGGGGTTTCCTTGTCATCCAAAAAGAAGAAGAATTTTTTTTCCAAAGGATCCTTGGAGAAGGATGGTCATAAGAATAGGAAGGAGGGTCATGTCGAGATTAAGGTTGTGGAGGTTCAAGGTATGGAAACAGAGTCAAATAGTGTTTTTGAAGATGGTAAGGAAGAAGTGATGACCCAAGATAGAAAGGAGAAAAAGGCTACCAGAAAAGGGAAAGAGAAATGTCAAGGATATGATTTCAGAAGAGGATTTTGAGGATGAGAAGGAAGAAACAAAGGAAACTATTAGTGGTTGTGAGGGGGAGATTGAAACTAATAGTGGGGGTTACAACTCAAACAATTATGGTTATCCTAAAAGCCAAGGTAATACTTCAGTGAAAACTATGAGGACAAGGAGCAATGCAAATACCTTAAAATCTAATAAGAAGGAGGAGACTGAGGTTTCATATATTACTCTTTGGGGGCTACAAAGACACATGTAAAGGATAATTTATGGAGACTTGAGGAGAGTAAGGAGAAGGCTTAATTTTTAGAGAGGAAAGATGGATCTCCCATAGTTATGCCTACTTAGACTAAGGAGAATGAGCCAATTGATACAAAAAATGTGGATATTTTGGGTGAGATTTAGGTTGATGCTAAAGAGAAGAAGGGGGTAGCTAGGGAGCATGAAAAAATGCCTAAACATTTTAACAATGATCAAGGTATTCTTGAGGGTAATAGGCTTGTTGAGAAACCTAGTGATCTGGACGATGAGGAACAAAGTGGAAACCTAGAATTACTCCACACGACAAAGATGAGAGATGATATCTCTCTTGTGGCAGATACTTAGTTTTATAATGAAATTCATTCTTTGAAGAAGAATCTCAAAGAGCTATAGGGAGGCCTTGAAGATGAAAAAAATAAAAGAATGGAGCTCAAAGTAAAGGTTGGGAATATACATGGGAAGTTACTTGGCTATGAGGTGGAATTATGGAAAATGGTAAAAGATAGTGGAAAACATATGGATATGGTTACTTTCAGTTTGTGTGCTGCAACTACTAGTCTTAGAAGATGTAGCATGGAGGAGATTATTTCCCTTGTGGTTGTTTCGCTGATTGGGGGTCCTAGCAAGCAAACAAGGCTAAGTACTAAGAAGGGTATTGATGCCACTCCAATTTTGATTATGAAAGATTCAATTGAAGATACTTAAAAAATTGGGAATAATATGGCAAGAGCTACAAAGGAATTGGTGTGGGGTGGTTCCTGTCTAGTTGGTCCTTGCAAACATTGACAGTGGTTACTAGTTATGGTATTCGGGTCTAGTATATGGTGTTGGATTTTATCTATTTTTTCCTTTTTGGTATTTTGATTAGATCATTTTTATCTCTATACTTAGGTTCCATGTCCTTGTAGAACTTGGCTTTTTTTATGGATGTTTCTAACTTTAGGTTTCATGTGCTTGTAAAACCTAGTTTTTTGGTTAGTTTGATGGACTATTTAATGATTATGGTTTAAGCTTGTATTGGATTTTGGGTCCCCTTTAAACTTAATTTTACAATAATCCAAAATAATGTGTATCTAAACCTTTAACGAGGTTGGATCCTAACATATCTTACTTTAGACAAGTGAAATTATTTGGGTTTCTAGTCCCATGCAATTTTTCCCTTTACAAGGTTTCTACACTAAAATGATGGTGTCAAATGTGTAAATTTTGCTATATTACAGGTTGTTTTTCCTGTTATTTACTTTTTACTCCAACTTGGTGAAAAATAGGTATCAAGATAAGTTAATTTTTGATACTTAGTAGAGTAATGAACAATGAGTTAACAATTTGGAGTAAATTGATTATAAGAGTTAATTGTGAAGTTGAATGAAATCAACAAGTTATTGTTATTGAAATGTATTAATTTTGATTGGTACTAAATCATTTGAAGGGACTATAGGATAACTAGACACAACTGATTCACCCCCTCCCACTCTCAGTTAGCTAACAAATTTAACTATAGCTGCAATTGTAGAGACAAAGGGAAAAAATAGATTACACACTATAAATCAATATATTGGTGTTGAAAAAGATAGTGATTGTTGAAACCACAATGTGTCTCTATATGATTTTCATTTTAACATTCAAGTATAATTTCATCTAAGTTTTTGTTATTAAATAACTAAGATTTACTGCTTTATTATCCATTAGTAATTTGTAATTGTCATTTCTAGAATTTTAGGATTTATCATTTCATAGAATTTAGTTTCTTTCCATAAAAACAAAAAACAAAATATAAAATATGTAAAAATAAATTAAACTTTGTAAACCAAAATCAAAATTTATAAAAGATAAATCTGGGGTGCACATTACATTGGAGTCAAAATATATGTGTACCATTTTAAAATGGACACACCTACCTTTAAAGACCTTTTAACTTACCTTTTCCATAATGCCTTTCTTGGACCATCGATGAACCTATGCTTGATGCTCTTTTTTCCCTATTTTCTTCTCCTTTTTTCCTTATTCCCTCTAGCAACCACTTGAGATCTCTTTGGCTCCCCTATCTTGACCTATGGGACTAGGTTGACCCAAATTGACATGGATTAGACTAGATTGACCCAAGTCAACCTAGTCCCTAGATATTGTGGGGCTTGAGGCCTGAAATGCCTTGAGGATTTAAGTGGTTTAACTCTTCTTTCTAGTTGGATTGTATGGTATTCCCACCCAAAAACTCATATATAAGGAGGCTTGGAGGCTTCATTATTATAATTCATATATCAATTCACACACATCGAGCATCTACACTTTTTGAGAAGATAGGCAAGCTATTCAAGGAGTTCAATCATTCAAGCAAGGAGATTTCTATCAAGCATTGAAGGATCCTTTGTGGGAATTTTCTCTTCAAGATCTAGCTTATTGTTAGCCATCAAGGGAGGAAGTCTACATCGAAGCATTCATTATCTTCTCTATTTATGCATACTTACATCCATGGCACCATGATGGGATTATGGTATACTTGTTGCAATTTGTGGAGATACCCTACATTCATATACCTAGTTCAAGATCTATAACACAATACAAAGAAAAATCCTTATTGATAAGGGTTTTCAGCAAGGTGAATCCTAACCAAAAAAAATTTAGTCATTCACAATTACATTTATCACTTACAAGGTTGATTTCTCAATCTAGGGCTTGAACAAGGAAATCCCTCTTCCAACAAAAACAAAAACCTTTCACTTTCTATGTATAGGATTAAGATAGAAGAATTTTGCATGCAAATATGAAAATAACTCCCTGGGAGCTTCCTAGAGAAGTTGGTTTGACTTTGCTATAGTGTCTTTGGACTATTTTAATTCCATGGGAATTAGTCCTTCCAAGTAGACATAGTCCTTACTTCTTTTCTAGATGGATGATTTCTGGGTTTTGTTCCTTTCCTCATTTCATTTGGGAATTTGGAGTTAGATATTTAGAAACAAGCTCAAATCTGTGACTTTTGAAGCCAAAATGTATCTTCTCCTATATATTTCAAGGTGATTCTTTTATATCTTATTTCCTTTCATATCTTTACCCTAGATCTATATATTAATTAGGTTGATTGTATACACTTAGCTTCTAGATCTACATTATTTAAGCAATTGGTTCAATTTTACACAAACATTATCCTATAAGGGTCAAAGAGGGTATTTCCTTGTATTTCATTCTCCTTTATAATTCAAATTTTGCATTGGCACCCTTTCCCCTTTGGGTCCTAGCTAATCCAATTTGGGTTATAAAGAGGAATCATATTTTTAAATTTCCTTATTTCCCTTACATACATATTTGAATGGCTTAGTTTCCCTAAAAGGAGGAGATCTACAATCCTATTAAAGTGTCTCCTTTTTTCCCCTAAATATTTTAGTGAATTCAACTTGTCCACCCTTATTTTTGGTGTTAGACAATTTTTAGGTGTTTAACTTCTTTTGGTGAACTTGAATTGTTCAACCCTCCTTTTGATGTTAGATGGTTTTAAGATGTTTACCTTCTTTTTATGAACCAAATAGGTTCCCTCTTTCTTGGAGTTAGATCTTTCTTTATTATTTTGGGTGTTTTTCTTTTGTGACCCCCTTTTCTTTCTTATATAGATTTAGCTATCCTTTGTGTTGTTAGATCTCTCTTTTATTCTCTTTATTTAATTTATAAGGTTAGAACTCCTTAGATTATTCTTTTTTGATCTCCCTTTTATGATCTTAATTACACTAAGTCCAACCTATAGCATTCCTGTTAGACGAAATCATAGACTAATGGGATCCTTTGATCATGATTTCTATTTTCTTCCTAGGACTCATGATGCCACTAACCTCTTTTCTAATGATCTTAATCCTATAATGGAGCATAAATCTTCTCACTCACCCCATGATGAAGATGAAGCTTTAAGAGTTCCTCCTTCACAAGTTTATAAGCTTTCTCATGAATTTTATAAATTGGAAACTTGGATTGTGCAAGAAAATTAGAATCTTGATAGTGTCATTCCTATTGAGGTTCTTAAGAAACTCATTAATAATGATGATAATAAAATTTCTATCTTGCATGGTACATCTCACCTTATTAGTACTCATGTTAAGCCTTTGATGGAATGTGCTCAAGAGTTAGGATATCCACCTCCTTCCACAACTTTGGAGCCTTCTATTTGAATTTCGACCACTCTTTCTAGCATACCTACATATGCTCCATCTCTTATGACTACTTCTACATAAATTACCACACCTTTTAGTATTTGTCTCCCTTTCCTTTCACTTCTTGTGAGTGTTCCTCCTGCTTCTATCCCTTCTTCATTACCTTCATACAATGTAGTTACTTTTACTTATGCAAACCCTTTATCCATTCATTCTGATTTTCCAACATCATTACATCTTCCTTCCCCTTCATATAAATTTCATAAAATATCTAGTACACCTATACCTCCTCTTGCATCTTTCAATCCTACCATTAGTAACTTGGTTCAAACAGTCACTGCATTGCAACAACAAGTGGCTCAGTTCACTCAATTAGAGTACAACATTCCTAAATGTGATGTTCCTAATCCCCTTTCCTTATATATGCTTCATGTTGTTATACCACCTCATCTTGAGACTTATAATGGTAAGGGAGATCTCCTTATTGATGTTAAAATTTTCCACCCTTTATGTAGTAATATTTATCATGACTATAGGCTTATGGTTAAGTTGTTTCCAAGTATGTCTAGGATAGGGCCTTGCAATGGTATTGATCTCTACCTCTTTTTTCTATTGATTTCTTTCAAAATATTACTAAATCTTTCATTCAAAAATTTCAAAATAATATTGGTCCACAAATTTGTTTACTTTATTTAATGCATTGTAAGAAAAATGTTAAAGAGAAAGTTACTAATTTAATTGGGAAATTTAAATATTTGTGTGCTCATATTTTTTTATCTTGTGCATGCTCATGATATTCAATGAATCCTTATTTCTAATTTAAAGAAAGACATTAGATATACAATTCTCCTTACTCAATATACCTCCTTTTCACATATATGTGTAGTTCTTTAACATTATCAATTACGAGTCAACTTGAGAGCTCTACTCTGATGGCTCCTATTTCTAGTGATAAGAGTGATGCTACCATTAATTTAAAAAAGTTCTCTAAACCTAATAATTATATCAAAATCAAGTCAGCCAATATAATTAATGATCAAGTGGCCACTACATCTAAAGGTATGGCTACTTTCTCCTTTGTATATCATCTTAGTTGTAAGTATACTCAATTATCTAAACCTTTCTTTGAGTTGATGACTAAATTCATTCATGCTAAAATTCTTAAACTTCCTCCTATTTGTCCTATTGATACTAGTAAATTGATGCCCAAATATTTTTATTCAAATTATTTCTATCAATACTACCATCATCCTAGTCATGATACTCAAAGGTGTTATGCTTTGAATAATGTTATTCAGAACTGTATTTATTCTAATACTATATCTATTGATGCTCAAATTAATCATACAAATAAATATGTTGCACGCCCTAATTAGAACTTACATATCTACACTAATCCTTTACCTTCACACTTAAAAAATGTCATTAATTGACCACCTTCTTTTGAACACCATATTAGTTATAATGATAAGATAGAAGAAGTGAATCATATGGTTAATCATTTTGAGTTAGAACCTCAACCTCCAACACCTTCTATACTTGAACCTAAGCAAACACCTCTCATTAGCTTTAGTCAATATGATATGTTTAAGGTACCTACTCTTTACATCAGTGATAGAGTTTCTCATACTCCTTGTGGTATTATGATTCTGCTATCAATGTTATCACTAAAGAAAACCTTTTTAATAAAGGGTTTCATAGCCATGCTTATGCTACAACTCCTATATGGATTCAAACTTGTAATGGTTTTCTTTATCATCCTCAAGGTTATATCACTTTATCAATTACTCTTTCAACAAAGGTTGTTTATACTGAGTGTCATGCCCAAAAATTAGGGCAAAAAAACACCAACAAATTTTTTTAAAAAGGTAATAACAACTATGGTAACACATATTGACATCAAATTCATACTGGAAGGGTGACAACATGATAAAGTGGGTTCAAGTCACAAGGTTTAGGTAACAATTAACATTCTGATTATATTTCATCAAGATGAAGGGTTAGAAATAAAAAATACAACACGAGTTCGAAACCCTAAGTTCTAGTGTTACAAGAACACTTAGCTTGGGTTGATTAAGTCAACTAATTAAACCACAATTCCAATTTAGAAAGGTGTGACATCATGTTCAAATTTTTTTACTCAATAACATAAATTACGTGAGGTTTGATTTCATATCTTTATACTTATTTCATTATATTAGCTCAATCCCCTAGGTGTACAATTCTTCACTTGTAGGTTAATCTAGCAATACCCTAATACTTAATTATGGTTGTTAACATAACCTATTAGATCTAATTAAAATAATAAATATTTATCATAAAACCATTTATGACATGCAATTTATATTTTATCATATACATCTCATCTTATTAATTATCTAGGAAATTCTGACTCATAACACTTCCTAATCCACTAACCACCTTCTGAGTAAAAGTTCTGATTAAATTCAAATGCATAATATCCCAATACTATATTCATCACATAAATTTAAATCCCAACATAACACTACTAACATTAAATTTCTAACTAAGCCATTTCCATTCCGACCCATTACTTAACTACTAAGAGGATGTTATATATTAACAACAAATACTATCCTTGACATAATAAATTTAAAACCCCAATGCACGACAATATCCTACACCATGATTAAATTATAAACCAATCACCACTAATATATTATTATAAAAATCTCAATACACATAATTAAATTTCACCCCCAAATACTAATCATCAATGATATAACATCATGAAATTATCTAAACACTACCCCTTCCATAGAAAAATCTAACCCCCACTTATCAATTAATTACTATCTGATCAAACCTTACTACCCCAACAAAACTATTCCCTTTTACTAAATAAATCTACCATTAACCCAATCTAAACACTAAACACTATTCTTCTATATCTAACCACCCCTAAAACTCTTCCATTTTTATATCTTAATCTAATTCATGATTACAACGTTCTAATCATACTTTCTATCAACTAAACTCTATTTTAATTCATAAACTAACTAACTCTAAACATACTTAGCCACCCTAAACACCTATCACTTCCTCCTAACACCTCCCTTAAACCCTAGCCAATCCCTCCCACTTGGCTAGAGGGGACTCAAAGACCAAGGTGGGCACTACCCAAGGTAACAGGTGCACCACCCAAGGCTAGCACAAAGGTGGGTGTACATAGAAGTCAAAAAGGGCATTTGGGACAAGGAGAATGTGAGGAGAGAGCGAGTTGAAGGGTGATTTGTGTCCCACCCATAAGAGGGTCTCCACAAATATTTTGCATGTGTAAGGAATTAATGTGCCAGACATACTCTATGCCCCAATCAATATACATGCAGGATGGAGGATGGAGTATGCATGGGATCTTGGGAAGAATGAGTGGGGAGGAGGTATTAAGGTGGTTTTTTGGGTGATGGCCCCACCTAACACATGGGGGATACCAACTGGGTTTGATTAATAAGTCTTCCTATTTGTGATTTTCAACTATGAATTTATATGTGTCTACATGGATTTAGAGAGAGGGGAGGATGAGTGGGATGTGGGCCCCACATGGTTACATCCACTCATTCCCACTTGCCCCTTTGAATAGGTTTAAAATATGGTGGTATTAAATGGGTCTATTCCCTTTTGAATTAGTCTTACATTCTTTTTTTTGTCTTAATTGATAAGAAATTTAATATATCTGGATGGAATCAATTTGGAGAATATTCTCTATTAAAAGAATTGCAATGAATTTAATTATTTCTCCATACATTTACTAGCATCCTATAGGTCCTCAATTTTCGACAACCTAACTATATTTAAAAAATAAAATTCTCTCTTAGTTTTGTGTTTGCTCCTGGGGTTTAATTGTATGGGTATTTTATATTTTCTAATAGGTTGAGGGTGATTTATAAGTGGTTTATATGCATTCCAATGTTAGATTAAATCCATTGATTTACCATTTAATTTAATTGATGAATTTTAGGCGTGACTATAGAATCATGTCTCCATTTGCATATCGAACTTAAATTAGGAACTTAGGGACTATACTCGTTTCATTTAATTTCTTTATGAAATATCAAGACTTTATGATAATCAAACTCCTTTTACTCAAGATTTAAATCCAAGATTTACAAAATGATGCATTTTGATAAGAACTAGCTTTTGGCACTATGCTATCCAAATGCATTTTTAAAGCAAAAATTGAAGTACCAATAATTTGAATCTTATCACACTATTCTACACCTTATTCATGTAATAATTTTTTTCTTAATATTGAAAATGAATAACTCTAGCATTAAATACATTTCAATAGATCATAATGAAGATGTGAATTTTTCCCATCCACACATAAATACAATGAAACAACAAGGTGACAAGACAATGGAGGAGTCTCCAAACAAACTAACCCAAGGAACACTACCAAGGATCCAAAACCAAGTTGCTCCATCATAAGAACCTACCGAAGAAATTTATAGAAATACATAGAACAATCATTTAGAGCTCACCTCCCATCCTAGGCCTTGAAAGAATGCCCACTGAGATGGGAGATACTATAACCAACCAGGTGATATTCAAAATCCAAATACCATGACATAACTCAACATATAATTCCCATCCAAGGTATGCACAATAAGATTCATCTCGAACCTATGACAAGGGTGAAGGTGAATCTTTCATGCAAGAGAGGCCAATCCCAAAAAACATATAGAAACATGCCTCTTCCAAGGCTAGAACCTTACATGGATTCCCAATTTTTTCATACTCCTTTTCTCTCCAAACAAAATCAATAGGTAGTGGCATGAAAGGGCCCGTACAACTTTAATTTCATTGCTCTTCTCATCATGAGAAGAGACTCTGCACTAACATGAAGTCCAACTAAACCCTTCCCCTTACATGGCCACTTCTACCCTATATGAGGGTGAGTAATGCCAACACTCCCTTCACATTTTTTTTAGAATAATAAAAAAATGAACATGAAAAGAAAAGAAAGTAAAAACTCACAATACCCATCTCTCACATGGTAACAACACAAAACACAACTCCAAACATGCAAGAGATTTATACACACACTTAAGCAATGAACAAAATGAACATACCCATGACAATCAAGAAACCTACCTTAACAAAGGTTATGGAAAGAATGATTTTTGAGATCATGGATCACCTCCATGAGATTATCTTCCTTCCTCAAATCTGGTGTGCTCCTTCCTATTCATTCAGTGCCTTTTTGCTAATGAATCTTTGTGATTCTCCATTTGTAATAAATCATCTTCCTGAAAGATATATTATATTTGATGCCCAAAAACCATGTCTCCACCATTATTTCTAAAATGTCCCTAATTTATATGTGGGTTGGGTTAATTAATCAAGGGGTGCAACCTTTTCCATCTCTAGAATAATGTTGTTATCTCCTTATGCCCCTTGTAGACTATAGATGTCACTAGGATATTGATGGGGAGCTTCTTCATCTAAGATCTTATTATTTCTTCCTAGACTACTCCTAGCCCACTATAGGGTCTTCTTTCTTAACCTTGGCTAAGAGGATCCCTTTATAATCCACTTTCTCCAAGAAACTCTCCCATGAATACAAATTTCAATGACATTCTCCCAGTCCACCTTAAAATGCATTCTTTGGCCTAGATTGCCAAAACTTCCCTAAGAGCACCAAGTGTCCCAAAAATAAGATTGGACATTCTGACTAAGGTTCTTGACTAATTCCCCATCATTTTGCACCATTCTTTCAAGGATCACTCATCCAAATTGCCAAAATGACTAGCTAGGCCTTCTAGCCTTAGGAGCCCCTATTAGCCCTCCTAGAAACACGGAAAGAGATATAACTCTTAAAAACCCTTAATAAGGCCCCTTGGTGTATACTAGAATTTTTTTTCCTATGTCTAACCCTTAAAGATTTTGTAGGTCTAGGGTTCTAGCAATGTCCTTACCATATAGATTCAGAAAACCCTACTTTTAAGGGTTTTGGATGTAATGTTGGTGTTTTCTTCTTTACAAGTATCAAACTCTATACATGATGGAGCTATTAGTAGAAGTGTAGATTGCATTTCATATAAGCAAGGTACTACAGGAAAATTGGGACAAGACAGTATCACTGATTTTAAAGGTATATTCTAAATTCTTGTCACATTTTGGCATCACTGTGTAGCATACAACTTTGGCATTTATGTTAAAAAGGGGGAGAATATGTGAAGATGCAATAAAGGGGGAGAAGATGAGAAGAGAAAATGTAATATAAGAGACATGAGATATATGTATATAGCAAGTAAAGTATGATGTATATATATATATATATATATATATATATATATATATATGTATGAAGGAGCATCATTATACACACACACACACACACACACACACACACACACACATACATGTGCATATGATCATAAAACATCTCTTACAAAAGCAATTTAAAAAAATCTTAAGAACAAAGTATGTTACCAAGTTGAAGACACAGGATGAAGACTAAATATTATTTTTGAACTTAATTTTTTTTTGAATTCAATTTTGGTTGATAAGTGTTTTTGTCACTAATTCCAAATGGGGAGATTGTTGACATTATAGTCAATTTTTTTTATTAGTGACACACACACTTAATCAAATGGTTAGTAGATATCAAGCTTATCTTGTAGTTTATAGTGTTAATCAAGTAATTCAGTCTTTATCGAGTTCTATAGTTGCTACCGAGTTCTAGAAAGAGTATTCAAATTGCATCAAGTAGTATCTACCAAGTTAATGATTATCAGTGTAAACCAAGCTTCATAGTGTTTACCAAGTTGCTCAGTGCAAACTGATTTCTCTAGTATTTACCAAGTTCACATCATCAATAATGTGAATCTAGTGTTTGTAATACCCCAAAATTGGCACATTTCCATATTAACCAACTTTGATTTATTCAATTAGTCCTATGTCCTATTTTACTAGGCAATTCTAATTCTGATAACTGCTACTTGACATAAGTGTCAAATACAGAAAATCCTACTCTGCATTAATCATATTATTTATTTAATTCTTAAATATCAACTCAAATTAGCTACATAAACCTATTGATTTAATTTAATTTAATTATAAGTGTTCTACTTTAATTAAATTAAAATTACCTCTTTAGCTAATATTCAAAAGAATTAAATACATTTAATTTAACAAGATATCTCCTCTTTTTAATTATTGAATTTAATTATTCAATTAGTTAAATTTATCCATTTATGAGGTCATATTCTATTTTATTAAATTAAATATTCACTCAAAAAAAGGAACCAATTAAGTCCTTTTATCACTCAAAAAGGAGCATGTTGATGGAGTAGCCATGGGCTCACCCCTTTCTCCAGTAATTGCCAACCTTTACATGGAGCATTTTGAGGATATTGCCCTACGCTCAGCCCCCCTCAAACCCAAGTGGTGGAAGCGATATGTAGATGACACCAATGTTTGTTGAATTTCACAACCTCCTTAACAATTTAGTTCCCTGCATATCATTTTATTGAAGAAGTTGAGTCTAACAATCGTCTCTCTTTTCTTGATGTCCTCATCATCAAGAAACCAGATGGCTCCTTTGGTCGTGGTGTCTTTCGTAAAGCCACCCATACAGACTGTTATCTTCATGCCTCCTCCCACCATCATCCGAGTCAGAAAGAGGGCATTCTCAAAACCCTAACCTTGAGAACCCATCTGATTTGTGATGTTGATTACTTACCTCTAGAGCTCTCACACCTTCGCCAAGTGTTCCTATGGAATGGTTATTCCAATAAACAAATCTCCAAAGCCTTCCACTAGGCTAGGTCCCTTGTTTGTTCCCCTCTGACCCCCTCACCCTCGCCTCCCTATCCTACCCTTTTCTTCACCCTTCCCTTTTTCGTAGGCATTTCACACAAGATCTCTAAAATTTTAGTCAAAAAAGGGATCTGAGTGTCCTTCAAGCCCCTCTCCACTCTCATCTGGTGCCTTCCCCTGCTCAAGGACTCTAGGAATTCCTTTATGGAGTCCAGAGTCTATACATTTCTTTGCTCATGTGGCATCAATTACATAGGTGAAATAGGTCACTCTTTTGTCACCAGACTCAAAGAACATGCAACGAATATTAGACATGAGTGGGTTCTCAAGTCCACCCTTGTTGAGCACTCATCCTCTATTAAACATCATATCTATTTAGAGGACGCTCTCATTGTTTCTAAGGAGCACAACTTATTCAAAGGAAGTTCAAAGAGGTGGTTGAGATATATAACAACTCGTCTAACCTCAACCGTGATGATGGAGTGGCACTTAAACCATGCTTGGTGTCCCTTGTTGTTGTCCCTTCAGTATTCTAGCCCCACCTTGTCTTGATTGTTCCTTGTCTCCTTTATTCTTCCCCCCCACTTTGGGTTTTTTTGCTCTCTCTCTCTCTCTCTCTCACCCCCTTGGGGCTCTCTTTTCCCTTCCTCCCTTGTTCTTGTCCCCTCTCCTGCTCTAGTTCCTCTTGGGCTTTTTGGGTTTTTCTTGTGTCTTCCTTCTTGTTTCCTTCAACTTTTCCCCTCCCCCTTGTCGGTCCCTTCCACTTTTGTGTCCTTTATCTTTTTTCTCTCCTCTATGTCAGTTTTGGGGCTCATGTTGTGTGTGTGTGTGTGTGTGTATTACAACTTTATATTTATATTATTTTATTTTTATTTTTATTCTTTAAAAAAAAATTTAATTATTATTTTTTTCTTTTTTTATTTTCTTATATTTAATTCTTTGTCTTAGTTTGGCCTTCTTTCAATTTCATTCTTTTTTCTTTTTTCCTCAACCCCCCTTTTTTAATGCCTTCTTCTTCTTTTCTCTCTCTTTGCCCCTTTATTTATTTATTTTTTGCTCCTTTTTTCAATTTGCATATTATTTTATTAACTAATCTTTGAATTAATTATTTTTGTATTATTAATCAATTATCTAATTATTAATCTATCAACTAGTTTTTTAATTAATTAACTGAGTTATTTAATTAATTTGATTAATCAATCTATTTATTTATTTATTTATTTATTCATTATTCTACTTTATAACTTATTCTACTTTACAACCTTTTTAAACCCTTTTTTAATTCATCCATTTCTATTATTTACTAACCTATTAATTAATTCTTTAATGTATTATTAATTAATTATCTAATTATTAACCTATCAACTTATTAATTATTTAATTAACTAAGTTATTAATTCTTTTGATTTATCAATCAATTAATTATTTATTCATTATTCTTCTTTATAACTTTTTAAATAATTATTCTACTTCATAATCTTTTAATAACTTTTTTAATTCATCCATCATCTAATTAGTTTTATATTATTAATCAATTATCTAATTATTAATCAATCTACTAAATAATTAATTAATTAACTAAGTTAATTAATTCTTTTAATTATTCAATCTATTAATTAATTCATTATTCTATGTTAGAACCTTTTTGAATAATTATTCTACTTTATAACTTTTTAAATAACTTTTTAATTCATCCATTATCTAATTTTTAATCTTTTAATTCTCAATCATTTTTATTTTATTTTATTTGGGGTCTTTGAGTTGCTCACTGGGGTCTTCTCTTTGTGTCTTGCTCCTCTCAACTCTTTTTCCTTTTCATGTTGGCTTGGTTGATTTTTTGGGTTTCCTTTATTTGGTAGTCGTCTTCGTTTTGTGTGCATTCTTCCCCCTCTTCCCGCAACCCCCTACCTTTTTATTAGAAGTTTGGTCTGCTAACTATCTATTTTCTCCTTCTCTTCTTTTGTATGCATCCTTATGATGGATCATGGAGTGTGATCTAAAACATTGATGTAAAAAAATTGTTCACACAATCAAATCCAAATAACAAATCACAACATTGATGGATTATGGAAATCTATTAGCTCTTACTCAAAAAGGAACCAGTCAACACCTTTTAGCACTCAAAAGGCAGTCACTCAGCCAGCTCCTTTTATCACTCAAAAGGCAGTCAGTCAACTCCTTTTATCACTCAAAAGGCAGTCAGTTAACTCCTTTTATAACTCAAAAAGGAGTCAGTCGGCTCCTTTTATCACTCAAAGGCAACTAGTTAACTCCCTTTTCATGAGGAAGTTACCTTTATGACTGGCTCTCCTCCTTAATCTTGATCATCCATTTCAATTAATCTCAACTGTCAATCATCTCTTGGATTGTATAAAAGAATCTCTCTATTCCTCATTATAGAGAATGAATTTTGGAATTTGCATCGAATTTATGCTGAAATTCTTACTCACTTTGCTCATATTTACATAGCTTTATTTCTTTAATTGTAATATCATTTAGATTTTAAATATGCATCCATTTAGCATACTTTGCTTCTTCATTTCTTAGATTAATAATTGCATCTCTCATCTAGATTAATTGCACTTTCAGTGTTGACTGAGCCAAGATATGTCAACCAAGTGATTTAGTTTATACCGAGCTTGCTGTAATAATGTTGACTCAGCTATGCAGTATTAACCAAGTGATTCAGTTTATATGTCAAGTTTCATAGTGTTCATTGAGTCACCAGTGTAGACTGAGTTCATACTACTTGGAAGTGATTAGTATGAACTGAGCTTCTATGTCCATTGAGTGCATGATGATATCAAGTGTTGACAATGGTTGCTAACTATCCGAACCTCACCAAATTTGTCTTCAAAACTTGAGTACCAGCAGTTGGGCTAACTTTGTGTATTTTGGTGAAATTTGTATTATAGTTGACTTTGATGAATTGTAATTTGGATTGGTATATATATTATATCACATCCAAAGAAGTATGGTATGAATATAAAAAGGAAGTAAGACCAGAAGTGAAAAGTAAGAAGGCTACAAGTAGTATAAGGAGTAGCAAAGATTTATCTATCACAGCAAGGTGATCATTACACGACAAAGGAATCTCCTTCAGCAAATCAAAGTTGTTGATTTGAGATCAACCATTGGTTCATCCTAACAGGTGGAATAGTCAAATAATTTCACAAGGTAGACTTAATAGTCTTTTGTAAATCTCTTTACCAAGTGCATACTTCATTGTATGTTTTGTAAATCATTTGACAAGGTGGATCTAGTAATCCTTATTGCTCCTAATAGGGTAGATCGTTAGAAGTGATCATTGTAAGCCTTAATAGACCAACTTTATATTACAATACTAAAGCTTGTGGATATCATCCCCACCCCAATTTTACTTTCTATTTGAAAGGTTTTTGGGTCACCATATTGTGTGTCAAAGAGTTATGAATGTTTTTATGCTTCCAATTTTTCATGCATGTAATTATATAAAGGAGTAATTGGTGAAATAAGAATAAGTTTTATTGGTTCTTGATTCACCCCTCCCCTCTCAGTAACCTAGCCTATCTTATATTTCTAACACAAGTGTTGCATAAATCCTCTAACAATTTACTTCTTAGAAGGAGTGCTAAAATCCTCAAACAAGGTATCCTTCACAAGCTATTATAATCCTAATAGGTTGTATACATTCTTAAATGGATGTGTTCTAAAAAGGGACAAGTTGTAGCTCTTAATAGGTAAACCTTTTATCTACAATAAATGGCTAGTGGGTATATTATGCCCACTGTGGTTTTCATCCTCTTGTCAAGGGTTTCTACCTACAAATTTGTTTGTCACTTGATGTATGCTCTTGCTTGTGATAGTGTTTCATTTTACTTTACTACATTCATAATTTCTTTAATAGCTAAATAGTTATTATCTAATATTGTTAGAATGGATGTTGTTTTAACCAGTAGAATTAAGTGTATTGATTGACCCCTTCCTCTTAGTACCAAGTGTGATCAACATAAGGTTGAGGGTATGTGTCCAAAAAAAAATTCTAGGGGGAACATCTTGGGATTCCAAGGTATCTAATCTTTTTATCAACTAGGTTTTCCATAGTGGGGGAGTTTCCAAAAGAAACAAGGATCACATTGGGGGTAGCCATAAAATTTTAAAAAAATAGACTCTGACGGACTAAAAATCAATGGATAAGGGTTGGTTTGTTTGTAAGTGATGGAGAGAATGTGGGTGGTCAAAGGGGGACACGAGGTATGAAGGAACTCATAAAATATAAACAAAATCCCTTGATGGAAGATAACTAGTTTTTTTTCCTTTAGGCCTTAGCTAAAACAATATTAGACACATATATTTCCAAATAACGAAGCAAATAGAAGGGGATGGAGGTTAGGTACTTATGTCTAAGATGATTTAAGAAAGGATGATGGTAGTAGTAGGAAACCCCATACCTTCCCTCCAAATTAAAGTACTTGATTATGATATTGCACATCTTCAATTAGAATTTTGGGAGATTCTCCTTACTATAACCACCCTGCTTCTTGATAGGATTGTCCTTCAAACCTCTAATAATTTATTTTGGGCCCACCAAATTAGGAATCTTGCTAGTTTCTTTTGTTTTTGTCGATTAATGGGCAATCCAATTTCTCTCCTAATAACTTCCTCATTAATTTCAAAGGCTAATCCTTTCATAGTGGCATGTATATCCCTCTAGGAACTCACAATTTGTTGGGAAATAGTTTCATTGTAACCTATCATACACTCCATGTAAGGAAGATTGCCCCATTCTTTATAGAAATACATGACCATCGAGTGAGTTTTAAGTTCATCTTCGATTTTATCAGGCTCAATCTTGTGTCTTTCACTTCCCATATTTAGATTAGCACCAAGAAATATAGAAATACCAAGACACTTATAAGAAGAAACCCCACTATAGGTTAAAGACCAATTGCAAAGAAATATAACAACAAAGGAGGAATTAATGCTGAAACAAAGTTGTTGGATTCCCAAAATGGAATGCACATGCTATGGATACAAAGAAGTGTCATAAAAATTATGAAGAAAAGATCCAAATCCAAGGCAATCACCATTTTTAAGCATATTTCCCAAAGCACCTTTTTCATATGATGGTAGTGTAGTTTAATAAAATTGTACATACAAGAGTACAATAATATAGTCACAATGAATTTAAATATTTCTGAAAGGATTTGGTAGGTGTAAATATTTTTATTATGGTTCTAGCGCATCCACATGCTGGGTTCAAGGACTATACCACAGGCCAGGTGGAAATTATGAAGCTTAAAATTTAGAGTTGAAAAATTACTCACAATACAAAGTAGAATGATGTGCCCTCCAAATTTTGATATAGCATACCAGTGGAAGAGGTAAAGTTGTATACACATGATGAACCATCATGAGTAGTACACTAAACAATGCTATGAGTGCAAGTCCATCTTGACTAACTTGTGGAAACAAAATCCTAATCATTATCCATTTTGAAAGGCTCATGCATGATAATATTTAAATTCAAAAACAAGGTGCCAAAGAGGAAAGGCCCTATCGTGTCAGGTTTAAGGTTACCCAAGCTATAATGTTTAAATATCATGCTGATCAATATTGATAATGCCTTCCTCCTTCCTTATGAGATTTTGAGTAGGCTTGGGAAGTAGACTGGCTGCTCTCCAAAAATTCAGGCTAACATGCATTAGGCCAACTATAGCCATAGAATCTGCCACCAAATTCCCCTCCCTGTAGGTATGTTTTAATATCACCCAATCTAAATTGTTGAGAAGGCCAAGGATGTTGCAAAGGATAATATTGAATTTCCACTTAATGATTTTATAATCCCCCTGAATTTCTAAATTCATGTGTCCCAAATCAATGGAAAATCTCAACCCTCATGGAAGGGGCATACCCTTCTCTTGGTTGATAGTATGGTACCTAAGAAGACCAACATACATAGCTATATGGTGGCCTTTTCATTGTAGATTAATCCTCCTCCAACCTCTTGCCCATTGGTTGCAAGACTATCAAAGTTATGTTTGTCCCACATGGTCTCCAAGGGGATCTATTTAGTAGTCTTTCTTATGAGGGTTTTAGATTGTCATGTCTGTAAAAGGTAATAGTTTTCCAATTTTTATCAATGTGAAGGCCATCAACCTTGGGAGGGTACTTGAGGCTCTTCCAATGGGAGACAAATAGGTTCTTGATTAGAAGCTTGGTTCGAAGGTGAAAAACATCAAGAGGATATTTTTCAGTATCTTTGAAGATCTTTTTATTATTCTCTTTCCAAATGCTCCAAAAAAAGTAGGGGGATTTATTGTCAAAGGAGCCAGAGAAAAGGGTGTTGGGAGGGGGAATGCCAACCAATGGTGAATTGTTGGTTTTTCTTGTTGAACACCCAAGAGAGGTTGAACTTGCCAAGAATGAGCTAGCAAATAACAATGGAGAGTTGACAATGCAAAAAGAGGTGGTTGATGCTTTCTTCTTCCTTCAAACAAAGGTTGTATTTATGGCCAGATAAAACCTCATTTGGTGAGGTTATCCTAAGTAATATTTTTACCATGCAACATAGTCCACAAGAAGAACCTTGACACTGAATTCACCATTATGCTTGTGGGATCATAGGATTCTACTAGATCGATCACATATAGGAATTCTAGTCTTGTGCAAAAGAGCAAAAAGATCGGTAGCTAACAATCCCAAGTGAACTCTATCAATTAGGATAGCATTGTGATCCATCCAATAGACATTGGAGATGTAGCTTGCCACCAAAGTACCAATTCAAAGAGAGAGGGTGTTCCAGAGAACACATAATCTAGCAAGACTGAGGGTGAACTTATCAAGCCATATATATCTTCCTAGAAGTGTTTGTTGGATAACCATTTGACACCTTTATATATATATATTATACATAGTGAACATGAATATTCAAACATCACCAAACATCAAATTATTTCATGTTTCACTCCCACTAGATGACTGGTAAAATTAACTAAGACCTTCACACATGCTTGTTCAATCCCCATAGCTAACTTATGGTCTCATTCAATTCAAAAGAGTAATTTTTGTGCTTCATCCTTAATCACTATCTCATTCAAGTCAAGTTGGAAGGTAGTCCATTTAGATAAAAAAAAATTTGAGTTATCTACCATATCGTGTTGTTGCTTGAGTTTTTGAAAGACTTTCAAAGATTCAACTATAGACCTTAATATTTTATTAGCAACTCCTCTATCCATGCTCCCACGTACCATCCATAAGCTACAATTTTTCACAAGTGCAACCATGTGGAGTCAACTAAAAAATATTAGATGATAGATTAGTTGCCCCTAAACCAAGCCCAACATATATATCAGAGAGTATATATATCATGGACCATATTCTATAAATTTCACTGCCTTTTAGGAACCTGCATCTATTGAATGACACAAGTCATTGTTTTATAAGGGACATAGAGATTTCAAAGTTTGAAAATGGTTTTACTATCAACAACATAAATATTTTCTCTCACATTATGAGGTGAGAGAGATCCAAAGGGAAGGGTTAAAACATAAATAACCACCATAACACTGAAGATCTCAATAGCATTGCCATAAATTTTTGTCATATTAACAAACTATAGAATACAGTTTAAGTGATAATGTGAATAAAACCACTTAAAGATTCTCAATAGCCCACAATCTAATAATAGTTATCAAATATTCCACGATGAAATCTCTTTAAATATTTCCATGCAAATGCATTTCAAAATCACTATAGTTGAAGTTTTTATTTTTTAAAGCAAGCGTTGTGATACCACCACACTACATAGCACACATATAAGTCAGATTCACTATTGAATAAATGCTCAATGTGTTAGATAGGTAAATTAATCATCACAAGCCAATGTCGACACTGTAAACCACTAACCCAACCACCAATTTGACTATGCTTATCACATTTTGTGCACTATTTGACCTATACACTATAAATTTCGCAACTAACTTTGAACAACTATGTACATAATATCTAATAAATATTTGCCTATAATTATAATTGATTGGGCCTTTGTTAGCAAAGCCCATATTTGGGATTCTCAACTTGGTATTAGAGCCAAAGAAATGATTGGATTCTAGTGGAGTTTGACACAATTCGATCTTGTGATTTTTGAGATGCATTTTGATCTATTGTGGGATCGAATTTCAAAGGAGCATGTTGTTTGAAGAGTAAATGAGCTAGCCCAAGGGAGAGAATGTTGTGCAAGTTGTTTGAAGCATAGATCAAGAGTGGTCCATAAGTTTGTTTTCTAATTGACATAGCTTATTGGAGTGATGTGGAAAAATCCAAATTGATGTGGAGTGGGTAGTTTGAAGGAGGAAATGCCAAGAGAGATCAAGTGTTTAATGTAAAAGAAGTTGAAGATGCCCAATTATATAGTGGGTTGAGATTGGTGAAGATGATACAATTGTGAGGAGTATGAAAAAAAAGGCAAAGGCAAAAGCAAAGCATAGTGTGAAGTTGTCAAATAGAGATTAGAAGTTTGTAGAGCATCTATGTACAAGGGAGTGTGCTAGAGACTGCATACAAACTTCTTTTGAGGAAAAAGTGTGGGAGTTAGCGTAGATTAGAAGGTGAGATGATGTGCTAGAGATTGTAGTCATGCTACAAAGGGTTGTTAGAGATTATGTACTTTGGTTTGTGTTGAATGTGTTTGGTTTGGTTGTAAGTCAGTTTGTCTAATTGTAAAGGTTGTGTCAATATCAAAATTTATCATGTAATATCCCTCAACAAAGTGATGAAGATTGATTTAGAGAATGTATTGTACCCGATTTATTGTAAGGGGTGCAATATCTGTTGTGCTTGACACCCTGATTTTTTTTGGGTTTGATGTATCAATGAACCATGTGTCTAAAAAGGATTCCTATAGAACTGACGAGTATTGGGAACCCATTTATAGACTGGTAGATGAATTTCTTTTTATATGGACTCAATAATCAATTTGATGTGGGTATAAAGAGAGAAAAGCCCATAGTGTTGATGGTTTCCTCATCTTGATGGTTTGTGAGAAGTGTGTTCTTGGTTTGTGGTAATCCAAAACCACTTGAGTGCTTAAAGTTTATGGTGATATTGAAATCATTTTTGAGTGAGGTTGTAGTAAGCTAAAACCACTTCAATGTGAAGTTTGTAGTGATCTTGAAATTATCACTTGTGTGATGTTTGTGTTAGTTTGTGGTGAGCTTGAAACCACTTCAAAGCATCGGTTAGGGGTAAACTGTGAAAACCCAAAGTGTTTGTGATGCAGAGGAAACAATATGAAATGTGATATTTAATGAGTGATTGTAAATGAGTACCTAGAAGGGCTTTAGGAAAGGACCCATCCATTCTCGAATATGGGAGAATATTTGAAAAAAGATTAGATAATTAATTTACGGGGGGATGTTAGATATGTAAATTAATTATCATAGTCTAGGCACAGACCACTAACCCAACCACCAGTTTGTCCAATCTTATCAAATTTTGTGCACTATTTCACCTATACATTATAAATGTTGTAGCTAACTCCAGACAACTATGTACACAATATTTAACATATATTTTCCTATAAATACAATTGATTGAGCTTTTGTTCAGCAGAGCTCGTATTTGGACTTCTCTATGGGCTTCCCTAGTGTTGTGTTTGATCTTTTTAACTCAATGAACCCTAAAAACTAGAATAACAAAATATGGGCATGATGCCATGAATAATATTATAAACATTCCACATCAAATACCATTTGTGCATCAAAATGGATGATGAAATATCTTCTCTGATAGAACACTTTTTTTTTCTTGACATGTAATGTTCATTTTAGTTGAATTGCTCAATTTTAATAGATGTGGATTCTAGATTTCTTTTGAACCTTCTACATTACATAGTATGTTTATTTCCCCAATAGTGAGCAAATCAAATCTACAAAGAATAGATGTTACCAATAGGTGACATGAAAAAATAATAGAGTAGGTTAACCATTAGTATAGACAGACCTAGCTAAAAATATATAGCAGCCACAAGAAGGCTGAAAGAATGTCTTTTCTTCCCTACAACTCTCTTCAGTTTGGACCAATTTTTTTCATTTTGGACTTGTATTTAATTGTTTTAATTATTTTTTGATATGTTGGAGGTGATCCGTTGACATTCATCTTTGATCAGACATGTAGCTATGAGATTTTAAAAAAAAATTAATTTGAAAAGATGTCGAAGTTAAGTCAAAGAATTAGAATTAACTAATAATTATTGTAGAGATCACAACAGAGCATCTAATTATCCCAATATGTCTTGTAACTTTAAATTATATAGAGGTTTTAACATTTAGAAGGCTAAATATTGTGTTAAAAGACAACTGGTCTTGTCTTCTTATATCATTTACAATATGAATCTTTTACTGTTTATTGGGATGGCGTTTTTTTTCTTCCAAACATCATCTTTGGATAGGTCATCTTTAGAGCTCAAATGAAGTATTTTTCACTTAAGTGTTCTCTGAACTCTACTCTCCTTCCATTTTTTGTGGTTTTTTTTTTTTCATTTATCTATATTGTCCATGAAAATGAGTTAGCCCTAGTCTTCTTTTAGTCCTAAATTTTATCGATGATGATCTTTAGTCCTGAATTCATCAAGATTATATTCATTTGCCATTGGAAAGAATTGTAGTGGGTAGTAAGTTTCATAAAGGCATTAATTGAACCAAGTTGTGAAGATTATTGACTTTCAATGGATATCATGTTTCTTAGATATCAATCTAGATTTTGAAAATGTAGTTGATGAGCAGATTAGTGTTTGTTTCTCTTTGAACAAGTGATTGTTTTTTCTTTTGTTGTGTTTGGTGACAAATGTTTACCAGCATACTCTTTATGAAAACAGAAACTTTGATGCATCAGAGAATCTTGTTTTCTCTCTAGAAAATTTGTTATTTTTATATATGGTTTTGTGGTTTAGGTCTGTGCATTAATTCTACCTAGAGGTGTTGCGCTATCTAGGCAAGGCATTAACTAGCATCTAAATATAGATCTGGTCAAAACATCCTAGTGACAACCTAGGACTTTTGACTTGATGGCTCATTTGGGTTTTATTATACGAAGGTTAATATACCCAACAATAAAACCAGAAATCCATATTAAAAATAACAAGTTTTCTACATATTTGGAACATTCAAAAGATTCCAAAATATTTGCAATGCTCTTTCAAGATTCTTAATTAATAAAGAAAACAACATGTACAACCATTTTGACTGATCACTATCATTTCAAAGATTGAAAGCTTTCCAAAACATTCTTACCCTTTATACAGAATTCTGTAAACATTCACTAATATTCTAATCAAATGCACTGCAACATTCAAATTCATTCACTAATATTCTAATGAAATGCACTGAAACATTCAAATATTTATATAGATACAAAATTATTCATTCATTCACTAGCATTCTATTTATATAGATACAAAATTATCCATCCATGTAGCTTGAAAGCAATATCTAGCATTATAGGAAAACCTCTCAATATTAAACTTGACTTATCAATTGATAAGCTTAAGGGGCTTTCTAATGAATGGTTCATAAGGCACAACACTTGGTGAAAGTTTTGCAAATGGGGTTGCAAGCTTTGGGTTTAACTGTGGAGGAAACTCTATAGTTAAGCCCGCTAAGGCTGGAGTAGTACTAGGATGGGTGACCTCCCGGGAAGTCCCGGTGCTTCACCCCTGTGAGCATCACCTAGATCCAATGAGTGTTAAGTGTTCGATTTATTCTCATGAGAGATGGATTCATGTTGAATCACTACTCATGAAACATGGGTCATCGAGTTTGACTCAAAATCACATAGTTAAATCCTGATATTCACATCACAATTGAGAATGCCTGTCCAAAAGCCACAAGACCAAATGCTTTATCATATCAGAAGCCCCTCCCCTGCTCATGTTGTTTGGGCCTGCGCATTTTTTCATTCCTTTCTGTTCTTGTTTCGCTAATGCTGCCATGAGCATTCGTTTGGCTCTGTTTTGAGCAGCCAATGCTGAACCATCCTGCTTAGTTCCCCTGGTTATGGTGCACTTCAAGTGATTTTCCATGTAAAGAATCACAGGGGAGATCCACTTAGATTCGCAATTCTTAATATTAAATGAAGAATCAAGATGCGGAGCAAGAGATGTGATTAGATTAAAAAATCTCACTATTAATTGCAGGCTAGTGACATGGTGACTGACAGAAAACCGTACCGCAAACCAGCCAAAGAATACCATTTACCAGTGTCGGACAGGTTTGAGGTGAAACCTCACATAATATAGATGCATTAGGATCTGCTTTGAAAAAACTAATAAATTTCAAATACAAAGTAACTATAAAATTGAAATAAAAATGTTAAGATGGAATATAATATTGGAAAAAATGTAATACTTAACAATCTTCTAACTTATGAAATGAATCGTGGATGATGTTAGATTGCTTCTCAAAAACATGTATCTGTAGAATCTTGAAACACATGCATTAAACAGAAAATTTGTAAAGAAAACCCTTAATACAAATACAGAGAATATTGTATTCACTCAATTCAGCAAAAGGATTACATCTTGTTTTTCTTCTCTGTTTTTACGAGAAAGAATGACTGCCGCTTACAATTGAAGGGGAAAAAACAGAGCATGCACATTGTATTTATACATTACAAGGATTCTTTCGACTGATACATTTAACTCGACAAATATGTACACTCGACTGTGTAAACAGTATCATGCATTGGCTTCTCATCTTCAAATCAATTCATGCATTTTGTCAACGCCCTCTTTCATCAACACTCTCCCTCGATAAATAGAAACGAGCACGCTTACAAAACAAATGAGAACGGCGGCGGCTGCAAAAGCCCCAATTAATATCCAGAATTCAGGAAACTCTGCAGAAAGAAAGGAGAAGCAGTTAATATTTAGATGAATTTGCAATATCCTCATTCAATATAAAAGGTTAGACAAATAGGGTTACAATTTTCCAACCTAATTTAGGGAAAGATTGATTTAGATCAGCAGTGTCTTTGTCTCTGCACCCTTCCTTACTCACTGATTCAGGCAAGAATTTAGAAAGATCGGTGGCATCTTTGTGTGAAAAGAAGGGGTATGTCGCATAGCGCAAAGAGCAGCCTGCGGCCACAGCACGCCCCTCCGACTGAGAAAGACAGCCATCGATAACACTCTCTGCTGTGCTCAGGCAATCTCTGCACCCTTCCTTACTCATTGATTTCAAGTATCCAGAACGTCCCTCTGGATTTGTGAATATGTGCACAACCAGCACCAGTGATAACAAGACTATTGCACCAAACTCCATGGCTACTGAAAATTTTTCCTGCTACTGCTCATAAATTTACAAAGCTCACAAACCAGTAAACGTATTTATATCGATGTAAAAAATCTTCTCACGACAGGCAAAACCTTAAAAAGACTCTCAAAACAAAAAGCAAACCGTTAAAAAGAAGAAAAAGACAAAATCTCAAAAAAAAAAATAGAAATAAAACAAATAGCAAATACATTTGCATATAAAGAAAAATATAGAAAAAAACAAAAAGCAAATACATTTGCATTTATAGAAAATTTGAGAAAAAACAAAAAGCAAATACATTTGCATTTAAAGAAATGATATATCTTTCATCGTTCTTTTCTATAAATAGTAACATTTTAAATATTCTTCTTCGTTGCTTTTTAATTTGTTTATTTTAAAAAATTAGTTTTTAAAGTTTTTTTTGGTTTAAGGATGAGTTTTTCATTAGATTTAAGTTTTGCTTAAATGTCATTTAGTGGCTGATTTGAAAAGTTTTGTCATAATATTTATTCTTCGTACCACCTTCCTTTCTATTTGTCAAATTTTAGTTATGATTTGAAAAATATGGCGTGCTATAGGTTCAATATACAAAGAAACAATAAAAAATAAATTAGTAGGGTCATTTTTATTACTTTTGTGAAGAGATTTGACATTAAACACTTGTAGTAGCTATTAGCATTCTCTCACTACCTCTCTATCTCATGCTTTGTTCGTCACCATTATTTAAAACTATTTACTTTCCTCCCTCTCTCCCTCATTTTCTCACTTTTTCCTCTCTCCCCAAACTCTAGATCATATATTTCTTAGACTTTCTAATAATTCAATAGGCATTAATCATTGATGTGCATACATTTCAATAGGAGGGTTTTAGAGTTTACTACTTTTTGTATTGAAAATTAAAAAATGTACTTGATGCTTAACAAATCTACTAGTGCAAAGAGAAACTTGTTAATACAATTAGGGACATTTGCACCATGAAATCCACAATTCCGTGATAGTTTCCCTGACATTGAACAATGGTCTCCATTAGTATGGATTAGAAACATGAATGTCTTTTGAGATTTTTGTATACTTCTACTAACAATATTGTATGTGTGCACTTTCTTGCATGAGAATGTGTAACGAAAAGTTCCAAATGTAACTTGCCCCCTTCAATTATTTTTTCATTAGAGGGAGGAGACACTATGAGCAATTTGTTAGGATCAACCATGGACATGAATAAGAATTACATGCAAATATAAGAAATATTAAAAATAATAAATTACACAGAAGAGAACACAAGACACAAAGATTTAACGAGGCTCACTCAATCCCTGAGCTATATCGACCAACAACAAGTCCAATATTATTATTATCTAGTGATTACAAGTTGCAATCCCTTACAGCTCAATACTGCAATTGGAGATGATGAATCGAGTCATGAGTGCAAATCATGAACTGGATGGAAAAGATATTGAGATCACAACACTAAAGTTGTAAAATGAACAACTGAGAAATGATTTGAAAATAGAAAAAGAGTTTTCTAAAAGCTTCAACAGACCTGGTGAAGCTATCATATTCTTTGAGCAATTTATGAGATCTCTTAGATCCAACAGTGATACTACTAGATTAGGTTGTACTAGTACTGAAGAAGGAGAATCATCTAAAAGTGGTGAACAAAGGAATGCCAAATGTAGGAACTTCAAACCTACTTGTCATAATTGTGGTAAGATAGTTCATATTGCCAATGTTTGTTAGAGCAAGACTACAAATTTGAATCCTAAGAAGAAGTTCATAGGTCACTACAAATGCAATAAATAAGGACATCAGGCACATGAATGCAAAACCAAGACCATAAGCACACAAAGATTTGAAGGATACTACTATAACTATCAAAAATATGGACATAGAGAATATGAGTGCAAATTCAAACCCAAATGGTCATCAAACAAGTAGACAAAGGTAAAGCACAATGACAATTCTTATAATTGAGAGTATGGACATGTTGCTGAAAATTGCATAAGAACACAATTCAAAAGTGACTACAAAAGATGGTTGAGGCAAACTACATGTTTTAGTTGTTTACAGACTAGTCACATAAGCAGAAATTGTCCAACAAGGTCAAAAGCACTGAGGAATGAGTTCAACAAAGGTAAAGGAAAGCCAGATGTTGAAAATGTCAGCGATGAGGTGAATAAGACATGGAAGAGAAAGGAAGATTGCAGCACATCAAGTTTAGATGGGATTACTTCACCCAATGGCTCCGGTGATCACATCACCTCCAATTAAGAAATGAAGAGGTATGTTGCGATTGATATTTAAAAGACATACTATACATCAGTTCCAAGGATTTAGTTCTAAAAAGATTATATATGCATGAAGAAAGATGCAAAGTGTTGATCATAACCTGGAAGAAATCTTTAAGTTGTGATAGTTTTCATGTTACTATCGAGCATGAAGAGTTTCACTTTAGCTTTCGAGTGAAATGTTAATTGGTGTTGAGCTATCATAAGTGATAGTGTTGATCGAACTCATAGTGGTTGCTGAGCGTAAAGGAAATTGCATGGAAATTGAGTGAATAAAATTTCTATTCAAGTTGAGCTTACAAATGTGTAAATGTTGAGCATTAAATGTGAGGTTTTAAGGTCTATATGATCAATTGTTGACTCATTCAACATCATTCAAAATTGAAGAGAGCATAAAGAGCTAAAGAAAAATTGAAGAGATCATTCCAAGAGTTTGCAAACAGGATACAACAGTTTCTCGACACCATCTCAGTAGATTTATAAAGGTGTTTATTGTATGCTAAGCTATGCAGTTTGAATTTTTGTAAACCCTAGGTTTTTGTAATGGCATCTAGTTCTTCAGCTACTAAGGTTAAAGAGGGTAAGGAAGTTTTGAATGTACAATTGATAAGAAATGAGATCAAACAACCAAACTTTAGAGCTATTCCTGATATTGCTTACAAACAATATTCATTTGGTGTGTTATCAATGATACCATCACAAGTTTTAATGCAAGATGTGAGATTTTTCTACACATGCAAGGTGGGTAGCATAGGTGACATGGAGATTTAAAAAACCTATGGAAAACTATGTGAAAACAAAGTATTGAAAGATGAATTCAAAATTATAGAGACAAAAGGGTTAACCTGTGCCCTAGATTTTCCCAACATCTTGAAAACAAAATGGATAAAGATAGTTCTAAGCAGAATTCATGATAATTATATATGGTTGGAAAATGGACCAGTAAAGATCACAAAGAATATTGTATATAGAGTAATAGGGTATCCAACCCTAGACCAACCTAAACCATGAGGAGTGAAGCAAAAGAAGTTATTGAGAAGAATACAGGAGTAGTGTGGAACAAAAGAGGAATGAAAAATGACACTATCTCAGATCCCCTAATTGCTTATGTAGTAAGGATTATAGCACACAAATTCTATCAATCCAGCAAGCTCAATAGTGTACCTTTTATTGTTATTGACATTGGCTACAAGATAGTTAAGAAGGATCATACTTATGACCTTGCTGAGTTGTAGTAGCAACAATAGACAAAAAAATTGGGATTAATAAGGAAGACGAAGAGTGCACAATGCAAATTTGGTTCAATTCTTGTATGTATATTATTCTATGTATAGAATACATTCCCTACTTTTGGTAAAGTTGCATGGAAGACAAATAGATCTATTACAATGCAAATAGGTGAATTTATTGAGCAACTAGGAGAAAATTTTGAGTCTATAATGACTAGCTACTTTGAAGATTTTAAGCAGTTAATAAAGAAAAGACTGAGGATACCAGTTTCAATAGTTGAGAAACATTTCAATGATGTTTTCTTTCTAGTTGACATTGATTTCACATGCGTATAGGTTGTAGTCCCAAGAGTAAGATTGCTAAGGCTACTAGGCTATGAGATCAATGTGGATGATGCATCTACAACAATTATAGCTTTACTTGTAGAAGAAATATATAAGAAGGCTATAACTATTGGAAATTATGATGTGGCTAAATCTAAAATTGCAATGAATTTAAAGATTTCCTTAGTCATAAGAAAGAAGAATAAAATGGTCAAGAAACTCAATGAGAAATTTGATGAGGGGGAAAAAGAAGAAGATAATGATGAAGAAGAAGATGTACCTGCCCAAACACCATTGGCCATTACTCAAGGTCAAGGTGAAGACCAAGAAGAAGAGGTAGAAATTGAAGAAGGTGTTGAGGGAGAAGAAGCCAGTGAAGCACCTACAACCACTAAGAAAAAGAAGAGAAAAGTTAAAACTCTAGTAGTGAGCAAGCAAAAGAAGGTTTCAAAACTCACACAACCTAAGCCTAAAGTTCCTACTACTAGGGAAAGCACAGAACTACTACTAAAAAGGCTCAAGAAATAGAAAAACCGAAAGAGAAGAGGGTTAGATCAGCTAGTAAAGAAGACGATTTTGAGAAGAGACCAAGAAGAAAATATATAGCTTCAACTGAATCTAGTGAAGAGAGGACAAAATTTGATGACAACAGCCAATTCAAAGTGGTAAGTCATAGTCCTTCCTCAAGTTTAGACAATATATGTGAAAACATAAAGAATAATGCTAACTTATCTAGTTTCACACATATTGAGTTTGATAAACTTGGAAAAATTGAGATGAGCCAAGTAGAGGATTCAATATATGTCATGATAGCAACATTCAAACAGACTCTGATTGAGATTGTCAGCTCATTACTAAAAGATCTATATGACAGAGTTGAGTAAAAGTGGAAATATAATCTCAATACAGAAAGACAAATTAGAGAGACTGCACTTGCACAAGTGATTTCATAATTGGATAGGACAACAATGACAAAGGAAATGAAGAAGCATGTAGGGAAATTTGCACCTAAATACAATGCATTTAGCATATTGTAGAATAATATTGAGAATGTTGTAAAAAAGACCACCTAGTTGTAGAAGTCATTATATGGTTCAACTACACCCAAGGAAATAGAGAAGACACCTATTGAGGTAGGTGAGGACAAAGATGAACAACAACAAGTTACTGAGGTTACCAAAGAAGAAACTAAAAAAGATACAGTTGTGGAAGGCACTGAAATGAACATAGACACACGAGCACCAACTGAGGTTGAGTAGTAGATAGAATAGGTTGTACTAGATACACTAATGTTGAGTTTTAGTCCTCAACATGAGTTGAATACAGACACTGATACTGTAAAGATTAAGGATATTTCTGATACTATCACTTAGAAGATCACCCCCCTTATAAAGGAAGACTTGAAGAAGATACTGATAGAATCCAGTACCCAGACAAAACTTTGTGAAAATCCTATACTGATAAGTATTGATGAGATTGAGAAGGCAGACAAGGCATTTGTAGGGGAGGAAATTCAAACACAAGAGACATCTATAGTCCCTCCTCAATCCACCATGATACAACCTACATTACCCCTTGTAGTGTATCAAAGAAAAGAGCCATCCATGACCAATATCAAAAAATTGGTACACACTTGTCAGTACCAAAACTTTCTACAGAAGCACAAGATACAACACAAATTCTAACAAGTCAGGTAGGTACTCTTGCACCTACAACACAAGATCAAGGTGTAACTAAGAATGTAGAGAAAGAAAAGGATAGGACTAAATAGCTAGGTTTGACTACAAAACCTGAGGAGAAACTAGCAATACAAACACTGATGACTTTGCCAAAAACTGCTACTCCTCCAAGTCAAGCTCTTCATAGGCCAAGTATAGAAGCTATACCTTTACAATCATCAAGGTTGAGCCCAATCATATCCAAGGTAGATGATGTTACATCATTTGGTGATGTGAACTTGGATCAAGTGATTGAGTTGCCAAAGTTTGATCTTACAACCATCACTATTGAATAGATGAGCATACTACAGGATGCTCTTGCAAAGAAGAAAAACCAAGAACTACTCAGAAGGGAGCATAGGTAAAAGCAAGCTTTTCTAGATATCAAGGAAAGTTTTCTTGATGCATTTAGCTAAACAACACCAGAGGCAGCAAAGCCTAGTTGAGAAGGTTAACTAGCTTAGTTGGGAAGGTTAATTACACATAACTAGATTCAAATATGAAATTACTTGAATGGTCTGAAAGAAAGTTTCAAAATAAGGTTAATGAAAAGATATGAAGTATTATTGCACTATCACGGGTTGAGTTAGCAACCAAAATTGGCAGTGTGAAGAAGGTACTAGAGAACATTTTCTCTTTATACACCAAATTGTGTAATCCAACACTTTTCACATAGGAAGTCAGAAGCCACATAATAAATTTGGAGAATCATATGTAGTCAACTAGCATAACTCTACCAAGGTCTCTAGCCTAGAGTGAGAAACATTTCAAAAATCTCTTGAACTCCTAGAGTCAGTTAGCAGTGCTACATGCAGATGAAGCAAGCATAAAGACTAAACTGATTAGCATCTTCTTTATGTTGACTCCACATATGGAGATATTGCACAAGGAACTAGCCTTTGCTGAAACACTCATGAAGAAAGATTTGCATCTTTCTAATCATGAAGGCTTAGTACACCTTGTTGCTGAGTTGGCCATCCAAATCAAATCATTGGAGGTAGCTTGTGACAATTGGGATGCTACTTTGAAAATTATGCTTGAAATCCATAAAACATTTTTGGACAAACACACTCTAAGTGTATAAACCTTTGACATAAGTATCAAAAGGGGGAGAAATAAGAGAAAAAGAAGTATGGGAGAGATAATGAAGGAGATAACATTTTTGGGGGAACTACTATTTTTGAGATAGGGGGAGTCAATGAAAGAAAGAAAGTACATAGATCAACTTATGCAAATCTACTCAGTAGAAGGAATGATTTTGATTTAGATACAAAACAATGTGATTAAGTTGAGGGGAGTTATGAGATTTTGAGGTATGATTAATAAGTCATATTTTGCAAAATTTTGAAATTTTGTATATAAGCCAAACAAAGACATTGAATATCTGAGTTATGCTCATAAGTAAAGATCATTCATGGATGACCAAGTGTTTTTGTCACTCATGTCAGATTGTTGATCTCAGATTGGTTTTGACAAATGAGTGTCTATACACTTAAGTCATTTATAAGTTATGTACTTCATTCATGCCGAACAAGTAATGCATGTCGAGCATAACATGTCAAATTAGTGCATGTCGAGTCATTCAAGTGTCGAGCAACAATGTGTGCTAAGTAATTCAAGTGTTAAGTAAGCAGTGTGTCGAGTAGATAGTATGTGTCGAGTTATTCAAATGCCGAGTCATTTAGAGACCGAGTGACAACATTGAAGTTACAGTTGATGCCAAGCATCAGGGATTTCAAGTGCCGAGTTATATAGTTTTGACATAAGTGTTTGTAATGGCACAAAATTCTATGTAAACCATTTTTTAGTCGACTTAAGGATTATTTTACAATCTTAGATGATAAGAATGAATCTTTATTGTGAATCTCTATGCATTACATACAACCAATCAGAAAAAGGGAAGGATTAAGCAACAATATGGGTGAATCAAAATCGTTGATTCATACCTAACCCTAAGTCATCTAGGTCTTCTCAAGGAGGAAAAACCCTAAACTTTTGATGAATGTGTAAGGAGAAAAGAGAGAATTTTTGCATGTGCAAACAAAGCATTCATGGTGACTAAAGAGTTGTGATTTAAAATACATTGTAGAATCAATTAGAGGAGAATAGTGGAGAGGAATTAGAAGAAAATAGAGATACATCTAACCAGAAAGGATCAAGTACACATTAGGAAAGAAGTGATCTGTCATCAAGTAACAGAGTGCTAATCGAAGGATCATTGCTAAGACATTCTAACAGGGTGAGACCTAACAATCTTTTTAAGTCTTTAACAAGGTAGACCTTTCACAAGGTAGATCATGTTTCATAATCAATACATTGTAACCTTCATTGGATACACTTTATTACTGTTGTAGTAGAGATTTGTGGGTGTCATCCCCACCCTAGTTTTACCTTCTCCTTGGAGAGTTTTTGGGTAATCATATATTGTGTCATTTGTGTGAATGATTACTTATTTACATGATCTAGATGCATATTCTTGATCTGGTATTTCAATTTACTTATTGAATTATGAGATGGATGTGAGGTGAATGATTTTATGGTTAAAATTTTTCATGTGCTAATTCACCCCCCACTCTCTTAGAGTTTACTTTTCCCTATTATATTTCCAATAGTTATAGAATTGTAAATTAACTATAATGATTGTAAGAGATAAAAATAGAGCATCTAGTTAAGCTAAGAGGATTTCTACAGTGGAAGCATTCATCAATGTAAACATTTTTCCATTTTGAAAAAAATTGATGCTTGTCTCTAAAATCAATGCTCTTAATATTTCTTCAGTAATTGATAGTTGAGGCAATTACTAAGTGAAGTGTTAGCTAGCAAAACATAATGAATGTAGAATAATGGAAGAGTCCAAAAGCTCTTGATTGTGTTTGGCCACCCTCATCTTCTTCAGTTACTAGAGATAACCAAATGACACAGAATTCATATGTTTTAACTCAACATATTTTACGACCATCACACTTATCAAAGTCAGTGTAGGGATCATTGCAGAGGTCGAGAGCAATAGCTGCTAACATACAAAAATTGTCAATGCCATACCTTCCAATATATCATAAATGTTAGAATGTCATATTATTTTCTGCTAATCCAATTTATAGACTGCAATCAACCTCTATTTTTTGAATTCTTGAATTAATTGTCTCGGGTGTGTACCATGATGTCTTACATTTAAATATTTTAGCAAAGTTGAGTTAAAATTTAGGAACTCTATCATTTGGGTATCCTCTAACTACTTTGTATGAAAATGAGGATTTAATATGAATTAAATAATGTTGAATATTTTCTATGTTCTAATTAAGATAATTTGATAGATTTCTTTGAATTTTATAATTTAATGCTTCATTCTCCTATGTGCATTATCAAATACATCACTGTGACTACTATTGTGGCGTAGAGTTGGATGAAAGAAAATACCTTTTTATAATCTATCTGGATCTGAGAGGCCACACACATGAAGAATTTGGTTGTGACAGAGCCTATTTATCTTTGATCTCAAGTAGGTTGAATATTTCATCCAAGGTCCACAATGTGATAACTTCTCTAACATCTTTCGACTATCATGACTTCAACATCCATACATCCTTGAGTAATATTACAAATAACTGTCATTGGCTTGAGAAAATTTTGAGACTACTTAGAAAAAGGAACTCTCATGAATTTATGTTGTAAAAGAGGACAATGATTATATAAAGATAACATTGGGTTAAAAAAGAGAGACCAAAAGTAGAGAAACAAGAAGTTATCTTATTTAAATGATATAATTGGTTTTATTAACTATCTTGCAATATTGGGTACTATTTGCCTATAAATATAAGAGATGTCTAACTGTTTACCTCTTCAGATGATTAGGGAAATGAATATTTGTTTGCAGGGGCATATGTTATCATCAGTGCCTATGATAATACACAGTAGTGGTTGAAGGAGAGAGGGTAGATATTCTCCTCTATGGAGGCGCTCTCTTCTTGCAACACATGTCTTCTTACACATGCATATCTTCTATAATTATGGTAATTAGGAGAAGCAATGGTCAGAAGGGGATGAAGATAGGATAATGGAAGACATGGGCATGAGGGTGATACATGAAGTAGACACCAAGATAGAAGGTGACAGATAAATATACATGAAAGAGAGAATAGGCAGTAGTAATAGGAGGGGACATGTGTGTATGTGTGTGTGTGAGAGAGAGAGAGGTACATTTTGTGATCATAGAAAGAGAGTTTGAGAAATAATGAATGATGCAATGCAAGGCAAGAGAATCCCCAAAGCAGATGTCCTAGCCCCTAGCAATAAAACCACATAGTGAAAACACAACAACAAGAAACAATAATGAAAGATTTGTTATCAAATCACAAGTTTTTAATCATAGATATAACTGATTACATGCAATATGCCCGGTTGTAAGGCCTTTTGGGTTAGGGCCAAATACAAATAGAAATAACAAAACAATCAGTTCTAGAAGATCCAACATACAAACCCAATCCCAGCTAGTCCAGATACACCACTGGATAAGAACACCAAGAAGAATTCAAACTTGTACCCTCAAGTCCACCAAGAAATCCTCTGGTTCCCAAGCCACAACCCTAGCTTTCCAAAATCTGCATCTCTCTTTATTCCCAAAACTAAACTGCCAAAAGACTCAACAAAACCCTTATTTATACTTGCCAAAATGACTTACAGAACATTCTAGAACATACAAAATAGAAAGGCCAACCCAACAATAGTTAGGACACATCCCAAGGCAAGATCTCATCATAAAAATCATAATCAAAATAAATCCCGCAAGTCGGCATGCACCAAAAATGTAGAAATCACATCCAAAATGTTGACACTCGGCATAAATAGGAAAACTCAGCACCCACTAAGTGCTATAGTAACTCGGCACTAACTAAGTGCTACATTAACTTGGCACCCACTAAGTGCTACGATAACTCGGCACCAACATGAAGGATTGCAAGAAAGTCTAGGATGCTCCTACATCAATGAGACATAAGGAAAGCAATGTATATGTGAGAGAGAGTGAGAAAAGGGGATATAGGAGAAGAGATATGAGGTTGAAATAGAAATAGCATGAGGTAAAGAGACATGTGAGAGAGAGGGTGAGAGACATGAGGTAGATATAGAGGGTAAATATGTGTGGAAGAGATTGTGAGAGGAGGGAGGGGAGATAGCGAAACATAATATAATAGGGTAAAGAGTAAGATAAGTGGGAGAGGGTGAGAGATATGACATAGTGATAAATGGTAATAAGGATGAGGAGATGGGGAGAAGGGGGAGGGGAGAGAGTGAAACAAAATAGTTAGGTGGAGAGTGATGAGATAGAGACAAAGAGAAAGAGAGAGTACGAGAAGAGGGAGAGGGTGTGAGACAATGTGTGGAGATAAATAATAACTAGGTGGATAGATGGTGAGATGAGGTGGGGGATAGGAGAAGGGGAGAATATATGGGGAAATATGAGGTAGAAAGAGACAACATAGGGGATGTGGTAATTAGTGAGAAGATATGGTGATAGGGGGAATATAAGATTAGAAAGGGAGGAAAATGGGAGAAACAAAGAAGGATGGAGGGGAGATATTGGTAGAGAGAATGGGAATGGGGAGTTATATGAGGTAGAAAAAAAAGAGTAATCAGGGCATGCAATAGATGGATATGGTGATGGATGAGAGAGAGAGAGAGAGAGAGAGAGAGAGAGAGAGAGAGATGCACTTATAGGAGGGTATATGTGAGAGAGGTGAGAAAAGGGGATAAGGATGAGGAATGAAGTAGACACCAAGAGAGAGGTCTAGAGAAATAGATACATGATACAAGGAAAGTTAGTAGAAATAGTACGAGGGGACATGATAGAGAAAGTGAGACAAGGGGGGAGTTTAAGACACATCATGTAGACATAGAGAGATGTTTTAAAATATAAAGATACATTAAGGAGGGTGTGTTTATATGTGTATGCGCGCACGCGCGCGCGTGTGTGTGTGTGTGTGTGTGTGTGTGTGTGTGTGTGTGTGAGAGAGAGAGAGAGAGAGAGAGAGAGAGAGAGAGAGAGAGAGAGAGAGAGAGAGAGAGAGAGAGAGAGAGAGAGAGAGAGAGAGGGGCGGGGGGGTGATATACATATGAGATAAATGATGATCAAGGGGATGAGATGGTAAGAGATGGTGGAATATAGGAGAAAGGGAGAAGAGGAGGAATATATGATGTAGAAAGAGATAATGTAGAGAAGGAGAGACAAAGGAGGAGAGAGAATAATTAGGCCATCAAATAGATGGAGCTTGAGAGAGAGAGAGAGAGTATGAGGGAGATATGTATGTATGGTAGTTAAGGGAAAGCAATGGTTAGAGGGGGAGTGTGATGGAAGAAATGTAGAGTTATTTAATGTAGATATATTAAATATTACATATGATGAGGTAGAAAGAGAAAGTAAATCATTAAGGCATACAATGCACTAACATAATTATAGGGAAAGGATGTGTGTGTGTGTGTGTGAAAGAGAGAGAAGGTGTATATATATATATTAGTAGAAATAGTACGAGGGGACATGATAGAGAAAGTGAGACAAGGGGGGAGTTTAAGACACATCATGTAGACATAGAGAGATGTTTTAAAATATAAAGATACATTAAGGAGGGTGTGTTTATATGTGTACGTGCGCGCGTGTGTGTGTGTGTGTGTGTGTGTGTGTGTGTGTGTGTGAGAGAGAGAGAGAGAGAGAGAGAGAGAGAGAGAGAGAGAGGCGGGTGGGTGATATACATATGAGATAAATGATGATCAAGGGGATGAGATGGTAAGAGATGGTGGAATATAGGAGAAAGGGAGAAGAGGAGGAATATATGATGTAGAAAGAGATAATGTAGAGAGGGAGAGACAAAGGAGGAGAGAGAATAATTAGGCCATCAAATAGGTGGAGCTTGAGAGAGAGAGAGAGTATGAGGGAGATATGTATGTATGGTAATTAAGGGAAAGCAATGGTTAGAGGGGGAGTGTGATGGAAGAAATTTAGAGTTATTTAATGTAGATATATTAAATATTACATATGATGAGGTAGAAAGAGAAAGTAAATCATTAAGGCATACAATGCACTAACATAATTATAGGGAAAGGATGTGTGTGTGTGTGTGTGAAAGAGAGAGAAGGTGTATATATATATATATATATATATCAATGGCTAGAAGAGGAGGGAAATAGAAGAAAGGTATAGTTATTGAAAGTAAATATATTAAAATTTATCATTATAGATAAACTATAATGAATTATAATTTTAAAAATTATGTCTTTCATTTTGCATCGTGAGTGCTACTAGCTTTTATATATAATAATAATAAGTTGAGAGATATCCTTCTCGATGTGCCTATTTTCATAATTTGACTCAGTGCAATAGGTATGCCTTAGAAGGATATCTCTCAGCTTATTATATATATATAAGCTAGTTAATTCAATATCCATTGCCCACTTTTGATTATTAACAAAAGTTGAATCAATTAGGCTCTTATATGGAGATTTTTTAATATTGAAATATAAATTTAATCTCTCACACCATGACTCTGTCATTGTCATCATGATCTTCATTATTTCAACATAACATAGACAAGCACATAAAGAAAAATAATTATTAAAGGTGTTAGGATTTCAAAATAAAATCAATAAGAACAAAAAAATATTATTATTAAATACATTCTATTCATTTCTATATATAATTCAACATAATGTTAATTAGATTTATACTATTTTCTTTATATAGGTTTTTATATTTTTATATTTAATGACATCTAAAATTTAATTATTATCTATATATTATCTATTTTATTTTAATACACAGTATTAGTTAGAAATAAGTAAAAAAGTAATTATATAATCCATATTCAAATTTAAATAATTTATATAATACTTAAATGCATAAATAATAAATTATTCAAATGTATACATCTCCATAAAAACTACGTTTAGTATGTATAAGGAGCATTAAAATTTATAATTTTGTATGCATCTAATTCAAAACACATTAGTTAAAATAAAATTTAAAAATAAAAATGATTTTTCTTGTTGAAGATTAATATTTATTCAAATGACTTTCACTAAACTAATGTTTATATGTTTACTTAAACTATTCATTCTTAAAAAAATTAACTATTAGATTAAAATATATCATAATTACGAAACAAAATTCAAATATCTATGCTTAGAAGCAAGTACTTAGCCACTTTGTGGCACTTGTTTATAATTAAAATAAGAAAGAAAACAAGTTGTTTTTTCACATTATGTGTGTGTGTGTGTGTTAAAATCTATAAATAAATAGATAATATTATAAATAATAGAAACAAAATAATATAGGTATTATTTATTTATAATTTAGAATAATCAAAGATAAATTTATAATAAAAATAATTAAATTTTCAATTTTTTATCAAAAACAAAGACATTACTGTTTAATAATGAAAAAAAAAAAAACAATTTTTCACAATCAAATATTTTGTCTATTTTGAAGAAAAAAATAAAAAATCTATAATATTTTATTAGACATTTTGTATGGTTTAATTTTCAAAAAAAAGATGAATTTTTATATTCAAATTAGAAATTTATCAACAAAATAATCCTCATCAAATAAAATAATTTTTCATATTCAAATTAGAAACTTAACGAAAATCTCATCTTCACGAAACAAGATGGTTTTGATCTAATATCTGAAAGAGAATTACAATTAGTTGAAAACAAGTGTCACAAATAACAATAGAGCATATCCAATAAATCTTATAACTATAAATTAATAGAGAGGTTTAAACACTCATAGGCTAAATATTGTCTTCAAGGGATAGCTGATCTTGTCTTCTTACAACTTTTACAATATGAATCTTCTACTATTTGTTGGGATGGGGGCTTTATTTTCCTAACATCTTCTTTGGACAGGTCATCATTGGATGATGACCTTAGATGACCTTAGTTAATATCCCCACTGGATATAAAAAGGTGAAAGAAATAGGGTTACAAATTTCGAAAGATGGGTGGCGTGTGTGCGTGAAAAGAAGGGGTATGTCGCATAGCGCAACGAGCAGCCTGCGGCCACAGCACGCCCCTCCGAGTGAGAAAGACAGCCATCGATAACACTCTCTGCTGTGCTCAGGCAATCTCTGCACCCTCCCTTACTCACTGATCTGGAGCACCAGGCGACCCCATACATTGTTGTATTACTATACCCGCGCGTAAACTCATTCCGAGACTGTGCAGCAAAGAAATTACTCGTTTCCGGAGTTGCAGCGCAGAGATCGCAAAGTTCTGGTATTGGCAGAAAACGCATAGTGATGAGCTGTGAATATTCATCATCAGTGTGTGCATCTGCATTTGCATTTGCACAGAAATTGTACGACTCGTAGCGGAGGAAGCAGGCGTCGTAGATAACTGTTCCTCCAGAAAGATTGGAGCAGTTGCGGATTTGATCCTGCGCGGCAGTGATGCATTCGACGCAGTGTGATGAGTGAACATAATCTGGTCTGCACTGAGCGAAACCAGAGGAAGCGACTCCTTCAATCACAGATGCGAGACTGGCATTTAAATTCTGATCAAAGAGAGTGGAGTTGATGTTCTTCTTCACAGCACTGCATTCAAAATGCAGCAGAGTATGTCCTTCTGGATCGGCGAATATGGGCACAACCAGCACCAGAGATAACAGGAATAATGCACCTGCAAACTCCATGGCCACTGAAATTTTTTGCTGTTACTGCTCATCAATTTACAAACCTCGCTAAACAGTAAATGGATTTATATTGATTTCAAAATTCTTCCACGACAGGCAAAACCTTTAAAAAAACTCTCACAACAAAAAGCAAAACTTCGAAAACTCAAAAAGCAAATACTGAATTAAAAAGCAAATACGTGTGCATATAAAGACAAATCTATCATTCAGCCCTGGAATTTGATGGCCGTAATGACCGATTTTTATATGACAGTCTAAAATTTCTTTCGACCGTATACGCTGACATGTCATATTTTTGTGAGACCCTCAATATGAAACTTTAATAAATTATTAATAAACTGTAAAAAATTATTATAAATAATTAAATTATTATATAATATATATATTTTTTATGTTTGCATATAATATGTGATGTAATGTTTCTATATTGTTTATTATATATTTATATTAACTTAGAATCTTTCTAAAACAAAATATACAAACTTAAAATTTGTCTATTTAAATTTGAAATTTTTGCATGTATTATTAATGTATAGTTATTTTTAATTTTTATTTTTTTCTTAAGAAATAGAAAGGTTCTATATAGTTTATTACATAATATTATTAATTTATAATTTTTTGAACTAAGAAATTTGATATTTATTATTCAAAAATGAAAAATGACAATGAATTTTTTTCATAGAAAGTAAAATGAAAGGCATCAAAATGAGCAAACTATCATAGAAAAATCATGACATGTGGGGATGGCTGTCAAATTCCAGGCCTGCGCAATTTGAGGCTAAACGAATGTTGTCATTAGATTCGGAAGGCCGTTTACAGTCAAGATTCATATAAAATTTTTGTTTTTTGGCTTCCGTAGCGTCAGGCAAAATTTTTTTGCCCCCCGAGAGGCCATATGGACACGATTTTTGAGAATTTTTTTTTAAAAAAGTATAAAAAAGCAGTCGCAGGCATCGCCGTCCAACGGTTACCACCGTGCTGCCAGTGCCACCGTCGCTGGCAGCAGCACTGCAGAGCCGCCGTAGCGCCACCCACCAGCCTCCACCACTCTGCGACCACCCCAACGCCGCCCGTCCTCCTCTGTTGCCGCGGTGCCACCGGCGTCTTCAGCCCTTGCGGCCGCCGCCACCCTCCTACAACCCCGCCTATTCAGCAGCGCACGTGGCTTTTTCCAACCAGTCATGTTAGAGTAATTATTTGTTTGCACTTATTAATTAAATCACTTTGATTTAATTAATTAAGTTGCCTATTACTCTAGTTTGCTTAAGCTATCTTGTAGGTGCATATAATTAATATTTTATTAATTATATTATGCAACCTAGCTTTTTTAAGCTTTAGGTTACCCTTTTCGGGTTTCGGTCTCCTTTTATAAGGATTGATCTCTTTGTATTTTTCATTATGAAGATCCGTTGAATAATATTTTCTTTGTTTGAGTTTTTCAGATCAAATTCTTGCCTCTTCTTGTTTTTTTCTTCTCCGTGACAAGTTTTCTGCATGCAAGTTTTCTTGGACTTCGTGGATTTGTTATGCACTTTTGCTCAACTCCTACTTCATTCATTGTTCTTTTATATAAATAAAAATATCTTTGAATATTGTTCTCGTTTGGTTTTTTGATTTTAAAAAATCAATTTGTCTTAATTCTTCTTCTTAAAAGATTTTTTTCCAGTATATTTAAGAATTATTCTAATTTTTTTTTAAAGTACAAATAAATCAAGAGTTACACTGATAGTTTTATATATATACTAGCACTTACTAAAACTTTTAATCCCTTTGAAATTCTTTTAATGATTGAACTATAAATATAAAATATTTGTTGTGTGCGATCAATATGAAAACATTGATTCATTTGTCAAAGTCTATGTTTGAGTATTTTTTTATCTTTGAATAGAATTGATGTTGTTATAAATATGTTGTACAACTTTGAAGGAAACATTATTGTATAATTAAATTAATAATTTATTTTGGAAATTTTAATGTTTAACAAAATATTGGACAAGTAAGTATCATTTGAGCTTCAGATATTTGTATTGTTTACATGTCCAATTAGTAAATATTAAGTTAATATCAACACAATAGTCACGACAATTGGAATACAAATTTTAAATTATAATATTTGGACATGACATTGTATGTTATCATCAAATATAAATCTAGATATTTTAGTTGTTAGCTACTAGATTATGCAATAATCCTAAATCTTTAAGTTATATTTTACATATATTTTTAATTGAATACACATAATATTCGTCATTATGCAATAAGAAGTTTGTGAACAATTTTATTACAATGTGTTGTTGTACCCAATATTTGTAGAATGTATCAATGAAGTTTACATTTTTTAGATTCACACAATCTCCTTTTTCTTACATATTTGAGCAGCCCCAAGGCTTGGATGAATAAATATGAGGTGTTAAAAGGCAGTGCAAGCATTGGAAGAAAGAAGTACTTGCATTAATGGAAAATCAAGAAAGTTCAAGACTTGTGGCATATAATGAAAAGCTAAATGGTTGTACAAATGAGGGGAAAAGTGTGGTGGTAACTACAATGCATAAGATTTGACAAGTCTAGTCGGTAAGATTAGTAATGACATTGTCAAGCTACAAATTCATAGATCAAGAGGTAGATTGTATATGTCATTCCATCAGAGGAGTTGAATGGAGATTCACTCTAGTGTGTGCATGTGAATTAAGCATTCCTCTTTGGAGAGAGTGGGATTTCAAATCCATTATAATTGTAAGCCACATAGTTTGGTCATTACTAATATCAAATTGGATAGTGTCTTATTTTTGGAAAGGCATCCATTGGCCCGAGGATGATATTGTCTCAATTTTTACATGACATTTCTCTACTATTAGTCAGACATCTATAACCTTGGTAGAGTTACCTACATTACCTGATTTTCTCAACCTTTACTTTTTTGGTTGTCTCGTAGAAATTCAAACATTGATCAGGTTGGAAACCATTTTTTTTCTTGAAGGAATGACCTTTTGATTTTTCACTTAGTATAATTTTGTAAATCAGTTATACACTAATGCATATAAGGGTTTACTATGTATTTCTCTGAAGATGTAATGAATGATTCCCATTCAATTTGATGTAACACATAATGAGTTTACTCAAATGATATAATAATTGGCAACATAATAATATCAAACATAATCATGTGTCATAAATAGTCTAAGATAGGGAACTTCTTTGGTGTACATATCTTAGAGGAAGGATTAATTGTGTAGATTGTAAAGATAATCCAATGCCCAATTTGGGCATGAAGTAAGAGATATATTCCTTGAGTATTCAAATAATTGTATGCAAAATCATGTCCAGGTTATGATGTTGATTAAACATTATCTATTACATGCTTGTTAGGGGTAGGGTAGATTTATAGTTAAGTTTAGATAACCTAATCTACCATAGCCCCCTAGTAATAGGTGGTGGGTCAAAATCATTCGGTTCTTCCAAAAATTTGGAAGTACACACTAGAGCTAGACAGTCTACAACTCATGAGGCACCCATTAACATGTACTCTAGCATTGTCTCTATTACAACTTAGGTTGGCGAGTTTTCATTTGATTATGTGTGAAGGTACATGCTACAATCTTGTACTAGTCCTATTGTTGATCCTTCAGGTTTATTTTATGATTTGTACATTCCCTGTGAGATCCCCAAGCCTAAGGTTATAACATGCCTACCCAAAGATTATCTACACGCCATGATCTCCATTTTTAGTGAGGGGTCTCATTGATTCTTGTTAGAGGTATTCTATATTGCAAGGGGTCACTGTTAGTGAGATTCTCAAGTTCATTCAACAAGTTGCTAGGAGCTCCTCTATTTGTAGCGGTAATGAACATGAAGATATAGAGGCAAGTATGTCTAGATAGGAGGATGCAAGTACACCAGACATGAGGACATTATGATATGTCCAACAACTTCATAATAGAGCACAGTAGATCCTACACTTCCTCTAGAGTAGATACCTCTACAAAAGACATCTCAAGCTTCATGATATCGGACTAGATCTTCATCGCCACTTATGGATGAGAGCACTGATCTATCGTGCATTCCACCCAAAAAAAAGGTAAGAAACCAAATTTTGATTTTGGTTAAACAATTATAGATAGATAGATAGATAGACAGATAGATAGGCAGGCAGGCAGACAGACAGATGTATTTATGTATGTGTGTGTGTATGTGTGTGTGTGTGCGCACACACACACACACACACACATAGATTGTAATACTATATGTATATTTTTTGTATGAAAGACTATGATAGTTGCCATGTACAAACAAGCACTCGGTGATCATATTCATCAAGATACACAGGTAAGTTTATTTATATATAAAAATATGTGTACACATAAGTAGTAGATATTTTTCACAAGTCAATTGTGATATTACTACTAGGATTTAGCTGTGTAGATTTTTTAGTCAAACTTGTGAAAATATCTCCTACTCACAAATTGATGACCTTAAGAGGATTTCTAATGAATGATTCATAAGGAACAACACTGCTTGCAGTTTTTTCAAATGGGGTTGCAAGTAGATGGAGCTATACCATGGAGAAAAACTTTGTAGTTAAGCACACTCTAGCTAGAGTCATACTAGGATGGGTGACTTTCTAGGAAGTCATGATTCCTTCACCGTTTTTAGTATCACCTATATACAATGAGTGGTAAGTGTTCCATTCATTCTCATGAAAAGGGGGTTCTTGTAAACCACTACCCATAAAACATGGGTCAATGAGCTTAACTCAAAATTCTACACATTTGAATCTTGATAGCAATATAACATGCACACATAATTTATTTTTTCTCAAAATTAAATATTTGTTCTTGTTTTAGAATTTTCTTATTTTGTACATAGACCCCTCGAGCGGGTGGCGGATTGGATCAAGAACTAGGTGGTGAGGGTGCCTTGAGTTAGAGTTTGATGTTTTTGATCTAGATTTCTATGTACTATTTGGATATATGTTGTGGACATTGTTATTCTCTCTCTCTCTCTCTCTCTCTCTCTCTCTCTCTCTCTCTCTCTCTCTATATATATATATATATATATATATATATATATATATATATATATATATATATATATATATATATATATATATATATATACACACACACTTTGATCTTTGATATTTGATCTACATTTCTATACGTTACAAACACATTGTGCACATGTTTAGATATACATCTAAATTTACTTATTTTAGACACATTATATATAGATATTTCATGCACTACATGTATATGAACTTATTTACAAATATTTGCATACAAGTATTACAAGAATGTTTATATTAAATAGGCTCATTTCTTGACTAATGCAAGAGTTTATCTTATATTTAATGTGTTCAATTTCAACTTTGGATTTTAAGTCTTAGATTTCAAGTTACCAGTTATTTTTGGTTGGAAAATTTATACATGAGTTAAATGTTCAAGTTACCTAAACTAATGACACATTTATTTTAAAAGCTCATAATTTATCACATTAAGATGGTATATAAAATATATAAAAAATGACATATATAATTACTTTAAATATTGATATTAATCATGCAATAAATGATATATATTAGAAATATATGACAATTAAAATTGCACATATATAATGAATGTATCGAACTAGCACATTAGATATATAACAAATATGGGCCTACTAGGACCCCTTTTGACAAATTATTTCCCCTTAGGAAGCATTAGGGTCTTAAGTGGTACTAATGTATCCTAAAGGTTTGTAAGTGGTCCTAGGATCAATTATTACACATTAAGACACTTGGACCCCTTAGAAAAACTTAGATCCCATTAAAACACAATGAGTCTTAAGTGGTACTAATATATCACTAGGGGTCATAATGTGTTCGATGAGCACTTAGAACCTTATTACAAAACATTGGGACCTATTATGATTGACAAAGGCCTACTACGAAACATATGGGTCCACTAGGACCCCTTTTAACAAATTAGGTCCCCTTAGGACACATTAGGGTCTTAAGTGATACTAATGTATCATAAGGGATCCCAAGTGGTCCTAGGACCCATTAGAACCTATTCCAACACATTAAGACGACTTGGACCCCTTAGAACACCTTAGGTCCCCTTAGGACACATTAGGGTCTTAAGTGGTACTAATGTATCACAAGGGGTCCTAAGTGGTCCTAGGACCCATTAGGACCTATTATGACACATTAAGACCACTTAGACCCCTTAAGAGGATTTTTAAGTAGATGAGTTAAGGGAATGTCCTAAGGGGATGCAAAGGAGATGTCTTAAGGGGATGTTTAAAGATTATGTAAAGGGTATGTCATAAGGGGATGCCTTGAGGGGGTATCTTGAGGGTAAATAAAGGAGACATCTTAAGGAGATCTAAGGAGATGTTACAACCATATAGGAGTTTGGAAATTTTTTGTGAAGCTTGATTGGAGATAAACCAAGTGGGTGGGATTTAATTTTAGCATAGGAAGAATCTACACACAATAATTTTATCAATGAGAGTACTCATAAATAAACATTCCATATAGTATATGGAAGTAGTCTGAAGAATGATTTCAAAGTAAGGAAGTTGGAGCAAAGTGTATACAAGTAGTACCAAAGCTAAAGATTTTGCAGAACACTTGAAGAATTTGCATGGGGAAGTAGGGAGGCACATTAATAAATGAATACCCAATACAAAGATAAGGAAAATTTGAAAAGGAATATAAGGAATTTCAAATTGGAGAATGGTTCATTTGAGGCAGGACAAATTTTTAGTGGCAAATATAATAAGTTGAAGATGAAGAAGTTTGGACCATGCAAGATACTTAAAACCCATGATTTAGGAAACACTTATGAAGTAGAATTTCCCATTGAACACAATATTTCACCAATATTTAATATTTTAGATCTAACAGAGTATCATGAAGGAGGTGGTGAAGAAGGTCATTGAAGAACACTAGAATATTCCAGCAACTACTTTGAATAAAAAAGAGATTAAAGACATTTTGGATAGTTGTGCTGGTAGAAGCACCAAAAATAGGATATATGAAGAATATTTGGTCAAATGGAAAAGAAGACAAGTTAAAGATTCATCATGGATATCAAGGGTTTGGGTTAGTCATCTTGATTTTCCTTTGAACACTTAAGATGTGATAGGGTCACTTCTCAAATTATCTCGGGTGCTTGATTTTGGAGCATCCTAGGGGTAAGGGCAATCTTGCATCACCCAAAAATATATTTGGTTTGTCTTTTCAATAAGGGATAGTTTGGTGTAGAATTACTACTTCTAGAAGCTTATTATTTTTAGTAAGTTGGTTATTCAAGATCATAATGCTCTCATTTCTCCTCTAAAAGTTCATTTTAGATATATCATCTTATCAGTAAAGTTTCATTGCAAGATCAAGTATATTTGTGACATTGAATTTTTTTTAATATTGATAGGATATAAAAAAAAATTGAACTTAATTTTTGAAGACATTAGATGCTCTAAAATGGGTTAAGCCTCAATTGGCTAGAGCTTGGGGAAGTCAATTAGGGACATAGTGATACTGATGAGAATGATGAAGAAGTTATTTAGGTTGCAATGGAAGATGAATTGGATGAAGATGAGGAAATTGCATCGATTTCACATGTGAATAAGAATGGTAGATAGATAACTGATAATGGTTGTTCACATCATATGATTGGTGATAAAAGTAAGTTTGAAAAGCTAGAACATTATAATGGAAGTAGTATTAATTTTGGAAATGATGCACTATGTTTTGATTAAGTAAAAATAGGTTTTAAAGGACCCAAAACATTTTACGTAGGAGCATAAAAACATGAGCAGAGAAGCCCAAAAGAACTATTCATCAGTACCAAAGAACAAAACTAACTAAGAGAAGAATCCTTAAAACAACTAGCAGGAAAAGACAACAAAAAAAAAGCATAAAGACAACTATAGGGTCTTAAGTAAATTAGTTGCCTAGTCTACAAGGATGTTCATGTTATCTGCAAAGGCCTTCAGATCATCCATTTCTTTGGCTTCCATGACCTCAATCTTTTTTGAGTTAGCCCTAGTACGTGTATGCACCTTAAAAAAGTTGCCTAAACTATGGGCTCCCATTATTCAACTTATCAAATTTCCTGAATCAATGGTTTGCAATATTTTATTAAATTAATTCAAATCAATTTCTTTGATCAAATTGTAATTAATTTAATTATTTCAATATTTCCTAAGGTTTGATCATTTTATCCTAAGTCTTATTTAATTAAAAGAAAACCTCTCTTTTAATTAAATAATTAATCCGCATTTAATTAATAAAGAGAAAAGGCTCTATTTTAATTTAATTAAATATTTCCTATTTAATTAAAAGAACTTGCTCCCTTTTAATTAGATAAAATTTCCACTTAAATATCTCATTGTGATGAAAAAGGAAATTAAATAAATAAAAATTAAACCCACTTGAAAATGGGAAATAAGTAAAAATTAAATAAACCTTTTTTAATTTTCTCTACACTTAAATGCACATATTTCTAAGCGGGATTCCATTTAATTTTTCTCCTCTTTTCTCATTGGTGGAATTTTGCTTCACATAGATCAAACTCTATTATCCCATATTGGTTGTGAGAAGCCTCACACCTCCACATTTTCCTTTATAAGGAACCCTCTCCTTCTCATTTTCATATAGAGCAATAGAGAGAAAGATAGAGAAAGATATAGAGAGAGATATAGAGGAAATATTTTGTTGATATAGTATTGTTATGCTGTAGGTTTAGAGAGCAATTTTGGAGAAGGAGTTTGAGTCTTAGGATTTGGACATTGGAGCTTCATTGCAACTTCTCTCTTCTTTTCTTATTCTCTCTTTCATCCATGGCTTCCATCATGAGGTTTCATCCTTACATTTTTCATATTATCTTAGAGTCATATTTGTTTTTATAGATCAATATTGCATTGTTATTTCCTTTCATAGGTTAGATTTCCTTTCTTGCATTTCTTTGCATTATTATCATTAAGATTAGCTTGCATCTTCATTTGCATTCATATTTTGATCTTTGAATCTCTCATTTTATGGTGTACTTTCATGGGCACAAACTAGGTCAAACTAAGGGCCTCCATCACAAACCCTTGCACTCCATGAATAGAGAGCTACGAGCCACCATTCAAGACCTCATTCTTGAAAAATCTTGGATATAATGACACATAGAAGTGTGCTCACATTTTAGGCATACATTTTTTGATGCGCACTGTGGGGCAACCCACATTTACTTGTTAGTTTTAGATGTTTTTGGAGTTAAACCCCTTGTGTAGATTTATTTGGAGACAAAAAACCATACATCTAAAAGATTTGATCATATCTCTCAAATTGCTTGGTTTTTTGGTCTGAATTTTTTTTTACAGGGTGACAACATATTAGACAAGCTTCAGTCCAATTTTTAAATTTTTACGAGGTATTTTCATTTTTTTATAATTTTTTCTTTATTTTCATGAAAAATCATTTTAGGGTGAAAATTAATGAATTTTTTGGAAAAGCTTGCATTTATGGAAATCTCTCTAAATTATAAACAAAGTTGGTTCTTTGTATTTTAAATTTAGAGATCATATTAGGGCTCAATGATTTGATTTGTAAAAATTGATCTATTTTGACAAAATGGCTCTCTAGGGCACAAATAAAAAGATCTTTTCACAATTCTAACATTTTTGGAAATCTCTTTTATTTTTGATAGGGTTCCATTTTTTTCATTTAGGGTTTTGGATCCAAATTCATATAATATTGATTCTATCTTGTTGACTAGGTTAAAAATCAATATTCAAAAAAAGGGCATTTAGAATAGTTTGCATTTAATTTTCATATGGATCAATGCATGTTATGAGCTTTCATTTGGGTTTTTTTTGGTTATTATCACCCTTAAAAATTAGATTTTTACATCTAACCCTAGTTTTGCATACATTGGATATATATTGCATATCTTGTGTTTGTTTGTTCATTGCGAGTGAGCATTCAAGTGTAAACAAAAGCTACAACAAAAAAAAGATGTGTTGCAAGGATTACCAGGTTTTATTATTATCTCTATAACATTTGGATGTGGAAGTAAAATGAACCCTCTCATGTGTTTGGGTTGAGTACTTTTACATTCTTTCATAGATTCACACTTCATTTTGTGCTCTAAAATTGGATCTAGATTTACTTTCATGCATATGTGTTTCACATAGTAATTAGGTCCTATGAATACTATTTGTGGAGTTCTTGAGGAAATGTGCTTCATTTTCTTGTCTTAAATGCAAGTTCTTCTTGACGATAGATCCCCTTGTAGGTAGGGAAGGATATTTGTTATTATCTCACTATTCCACTTGGATTTGTCCTCAACAACCATTAGTACTTTCTTTTTAAAAATTGGTGGTGTTTGTTGTTGGATTTTCTAAAAATTTGGTGAGGTGATTTCAAATTAGCATGTCAAAGAATCTTATTTTCTATGTTTGGGTAAGGTGAAGAGGCTAGAGGAGTATGCTTTGTTCCCTTAGGCACATCAAAAACTTGGAACCCTTGAATCCAAACCAAATCCCCATGTGGTACAACTTTGTGAGTCTTCCTTAATTAGAGAGGGCTAAGTGTAGTGGACATTCCTTTTATTGAGTCAACCATGTGGATAGAACCTCAAGTGGTAATAGCCATTTTTGACGTGGTAGTAGCAACCACTATATAAATGTCCTTGTGAGGGAAATCTTCACAGGTGTAGTTTTTTGTTGGGTTGTCAAATCTTCTCAGTATCTTTGATTGATTAAATTTTTATAATATGTCAAAACCCTGGTGCGTCGGGATTGGATTTTGCCCACTCTAGATTGCAAAAGCTGCAGAGTTGAACATTACTAAGAACCATAGTGTTTCCCGGTTTTCTTTTCTAGGACTATGTGTATGATTGGAAAACATTTTGAGAACATACACAATGGTGGTTTTAGGGATTAGATTGATACAATGACACTATTCTTGTTTATGTGCAAGGTTTCTTTGCCCCTTGCTCATTGTTTGAAGATGTTTTCTTGGAATCCCTGATTGTTGTCTTGTGTGCCTTGTTTATGATTCAAAATTTATCACACCTAGTTGGATATTAAAAATAAAATAAAATCTGAGTTCCTAAATCAAGACTTTATGATCAAAATGCTTTGCTATCCTATTATTTTCAGTCTCCCTAGGTTGATCTAGTTCAGATTAGGCTACTTACCCCATTGTTAGAAACTTGTTTGCACCTTGGGTTATTATGCTTTGACCCCTTAAATTAGTAATCTTTGATTTCACAAGTGACATTGTTTGGATTCAGTGAGTTAGAGACTATCCTTGTTGAGAAAGATATACCTTTGAATTCTTTGTTATTATGCTCGTAGAGTCTTAGTAATTTCTTGTCCATCCACTTTCATAAATCTTCAATTTTAATTTTTATAATTTGGGTAAATCATCCTCATCATCCATATGTGTTAGGGTATTCACCCAAAGTTGTGGGCACCTTTGTGGTAGTGTTAGTTTATGCCTATTGCAAAATTCTATCTGATCACATCTCTTTTGGACAAGTGAGTGCTTTTACTATCCTAGTTTGGTACCAATGTTTCTTAGGTTATCCTATCACCTATTACTTTTTCATTCATGCCAGTTACAACAAGATATCAAGTAGATCAAGGAACGTGACCTCAAGTCATCTTAAAAAAATTACCTTTAATTCAAACTCATCAAAGACATAAGGAAAAAGAACCTATGTTTGTTCAATCACCTGTGAATATTTGTTTGACCCTAGTAGTGACCTTATTGAGTTGAGTACACCCTTAGCATCACCTCACTTAGATATGGATATGGATTTTACAGTGGTTCCACAAAAGAAGAATTGAAGTGGTGAATACTATATTGACCTCTTGAGTGGTGGTCTCGCTTGTGAAAATAGACCAACCTCACCCCATATTGAGGATAGATATTTGGATGCACACCAAAGGGTTGAGAAAGGTAAGAATTATGCATATCAAGAAGAGAAATCCCAATATGATGATCGAATTAGTGAGCCTTATAGCGCTTGTGTGAATGCAATATTTATTGGTAACTAGTTTAGAGAGTAAAGACTATGTACACTTCTCATGAAAACTTTAGGTTATGCGAAGACTCAAAGTACTTGAGCATGAGAGAAAAGCCCTTCTAGAAGAACAAGCTAAGAAGGAAGAACAATTTAAATGCCTAGAGGAAGAAAGGCAAGTTATTATTGAGATGAAAATGATATCCCATCAAGAAGCACAAGACATTCTCATGGCTCTGTAACTTGAAAATCAATTCAACTATGTGCACATTGGTGGTGGAAATAACTTTCCTCCATCTACCCCTTCTAAGACTCCACGAAGTGGAAGACACTCAAGAACATCTTCCCAATCTCCTAGCCCTAGAGGAAGGAAAGCTTCAAGACATGATAATTATAAGAGACCAACACCTCCTAGAGTTTCAAGACAACCTTCACAAAAAGCTCATCATGGTTCACGATATGGAGGTGGTAGCTCAAACTTTGACTATAATGCGTATGATTTCCTGGCTATGCAACCAAGCCCACAATTTCAGCAACATATGGAAGCATATATGGACCAAAATAAAGATGCATGCTTTCTATGTTTAATCAACAAGGGTACTAAGGTCTCTTACAAATTTGATTTAGACAAAAAGATTCAAAAGCATGATCCCTCTATGAAAGAAGAAATTGACCAATTGAAGAAACAACTGAAGAAAATATCAACACCTAAGAGTTCTTTTTCACTTGATTCAATTTGTCCTAATCCTTTTGATAAGAGTGTTGGCATGAAAGATTTTCCTAGAAAAATTGAGATCCCCCAATATGAAAAATATGATGGAAATGAGGATTTAAATGATCATGTGCATCAGTTCTATACTATGATTTTTGAGTTTCATCATGAGGACTCATATCTTATGAGATTATTTCCAAGGATTGTTAAGGGTCAAGCAATGGAATGATTTAACAATATAAATCATCCTATTAAGACATTCCTTAAGTTAATTTAGAGATTCATTCAACACTTTGCATGCAATCTTTCACAATCTATCTCGCTATTGGACTTATGTCACACAAATAAAAAACAAGGAGAATCCTTTGTTACTTTCTTGCAAAGATGGAGATCAGAGTGCTCTTGCTATTCTAGGACTATTCCTGACAAAGAAAAGATTGAAATCCTCATTAGTAACATGGTTCCTAAGATGACGTACAAAGTTAAGATGATGGTTTTTTAGTCCTTTGATACCATGGTTGAAGTTTCATTTAGAATTGAGGATGTTTTGAGAGATTAGGGTATTTTGACAAAAAATGGAAACAACAACAATGGTCAGAATAAAAACAATAACAAGGATAAAGGAAAGAACACATATTGGAATAAGAACAAACAAGTGGTTAATGATGGAGTTGTGGATTCCTCTAAGCCTAAAGGCCAAGTTGTTCTCCATTTGACTAGTGCTAACCAACAAAGTAACAAGCCAAGATATTAAGAAAGGCGTAAAGGAGGGAAACACAACTTTACACAATCGGGTGATTCATATGAAGAGATATTCATGAAGATCCTTGCTCGTAATCTTGTGCACCCTTATGATATTGCAAAGTTTTGGATACCTAAAGCTAAGCCATGGTGGTGGAATGAGAAGGCCTATTGCAAGCTTCACAATGGCATTGGACACGATATTAAAAACTATGGGAGATTTAACCATATTGTTCAAGATCTTATTGAGAATGGAAAACTTGAAATAGATGGATTAAGTACCAATGTTGATCACATAACATTCAAAGAGCCTTTTCCCAAGTATGAGAAAGGGGAAGCTTCCCAACCTAAGAATGGTAAGGTTGCAATCAATTACACTTATGAAAATGTAGAAAATGTTGTCAATATGCTTGAGGTTGTAGAAGAAAGTTTCAACATGATGGAAGATAAAGATCCCAGCTGTTATGATTTAAATTTGAACTATCTTGTCCTTGGTGAAAAAACCTATTTTGGTGCTAAGGGGTGCTCACTCTAGAGAGTCATCTCAAGGCCCCCTTGTTATTAGAGTACCTAATTCAAACCAGTCAAGCAAACTTAAGAAAGTGTCTTCCCAAAGTCTCAATGTTGTTACATGAATTCAAGGTCCCCTTTTCATCAAAGGACCTAGTTCAAGCCAACCAAGTAAGCCAAAATAAGTGCAATCCAAGTATGTTCCTTCAAGACTAGTGGTCAATCCTAGGTCAAATTATAATCTTGTTGATCAATTGCAAAGAACCCACACTCAAATTTTTATCTTTGAACTTTTAGAGTTGTCTCTAAGACATAAACAAGTCCTTGAGGATTCTTTGCACATGGAAAATGTCCCCAAAAATTTAGATGTCAATCAATTTCAAAACATGGTTAATCATATTTCTATCCCTCATTACCTTTCCTTTTTAGAGGAAGATGATAAATCTTTGAGCCATCGGCACAATCTTGCCCTTCATATTGAGGTCATGATCCATATGACCCATGTTAGGCATGTGTTGATAGATGGGGGTGTTGGGCTTAATATTTATTCTTTGAGTCTTTTAAAGACATTAGGTTATTCTAAAAAAATTATTGATACTAGAAGGAATATTATTATCAAAGCCTATGATGAGGCAAAGAGAAGTTCAAAGGGGTTGGTCGTCCTTCCCATTAGGGTTGGTCATGTTGAAATATATATTTTATTTCAAATAGTTGATGCTAGACCCCTTGCATACAATATTTTACTTGGTAGACCATGGATTCATGATATGCAAGCAGTGCCATCTAGCTATTATTAGTGTGTTAAGTTCCCTTACAATGGAATAGAGATTTGTATACCTGGGGATAATACTTTGTCTATTAACTCAATTTCAGCAAGTACTCATGTTCCCCTCAATAGAGAAGAAAATGATTTTGATGCAACTTTAGCTAAATATAAAGACAAGTTCAAAACCATAGACCTCGGCATGGGGGGATATCAACTCAACTCCCTTGTAGCATTACCAATTTCACCTAGGTCATATGGTAAACCTTCACAAGAGATGAAACCTTCCTCTTCAACTATAACATTATTTCACACATTTTTACACTCATCAATGCCTATTCAAGATGAGAAAGAAGATGTGGTTGTTAGAGATTGGATTTTTAGAGAAAAGAAGTATATGCACAATGAGAACTTCACTCCCTCTCCTAAAGCTTATGAAAAATGGTATACTATTGTCAAGAAGATGGGCTATCCTAGACATGGCCCTCTTTGTAATAGATTAGATGCTAGAGCCGAAGACCTTGATTATGGTCTTTTCATATGCAAGTCTAAGAAGTTGGTTGGCCTAGGATATGAAAATCACAATAATGTTGCTCCTATCCTTGATAAGTAAGATAATGAAGAAGAACAAGAGTACATACCTAATTTGGAAAATCAACAAGATATGTGTGAAGATTGGGTCCCTTCTACTAATCTCCTTTGGGGAGATTTAGATAGTCTAGTATCTCATGAGATAGTTGCCAATTTATAACAAGAGAGTGTGACCCTTGATGATATTGAGGCTTCCATGTCTAGACATCCCAAGTCTTCATGGTGTAAGCATGTTAGTCAAGATTTAGAAGCAGATTCAAATGAGTGTGAATGGGACTCCCTCTCACAGCCTTCTACAGTTGATATGGATATTGATGTTGTTCATACATATAGTTCTCAAACCAAGTTAGTCGATGATTCATGTGTAGGATTAGATGATTTGAACTCACGTGTTACCTTAGTGGGTGATTCTTCACTTGTTAGGATGATTCCCAATTTGGGTAGTTTAGGAAGTTACTTGATAGACTCTAACTCTTCGATCACCAGAGATATCATTCATATTCATAACCATGAACCAGTCATTGATTTACCCCTTGTTCATCCTAATTTGATTGATTGGTCCCAACGCAATCACGAACCTAAGATTTTAATGTTTCAAAATGATTATGAGATATCTTGCTATTTGAATGCCATTGAACCAGTAGTCTCTTCCCCCAGTGAACTAGCTACTAACATGACAGAGCCAGACATCAAGTACCTTGGTTACAAAATAAAGAGAAAAAAAAGAAAAAAAGAAAAGGAGTTCTAATGACAAAAACCACAATGTGGTAGTCTCAGAACCAAGAAAAGTAAAAATAAAGGACATATCTGAGGGTGAAAACCTCTCTGAGGTGCCTAAGGATGAGGTACTTGATCATCTCCCTGGTTATTTTCAAGATAGATCTTCAGTACTTATTGAACCAACACAAGTAGTCAATTTGGGTATACATGAAGCTCCACAAATGGTACATTTGGCTCAACCTTTGTCATCACAAGAAAAAGAATCCTACACTAAGTTCTTATGAGAAAAGAAGATCAATTTTGCATGGACTTATTCAGATATGCTAGGTTTGGACATTAATCTTATTATGCATCACTTATCCACAGCTCCAAGTGTTAAACTAGTTAAGCAAAAATTGAGAAAGATGCATCCTCACATGGCTCTCCCAGTCAAGGCAAAATTAGAGAAACTCCTTGGTGTAAAATTAATAAGAGCTATTGACTATGTTGAATGGATATCAAACATTGTCAACAAATCCTCAAATATGCAGAAGTATAAGGAGTGTGCATTTGGAGTCACCTTGGAAAATTACTAGGATTCATTATTTTAGCAAAAGGAATAGAGGTAGACCCTAAAAAAGTTCAAGCAATCATGAATATGCCACCTCCTAAAAACATTAGTCAAATGATGAGTCTTCAAGGGCGTATTCAATCTATAAGGAGGTTTATTTCATAGTTGGTAGATAGAGCTCAACTTTTCAACAAGAACTTACATAAAGGAATCAAATGTGTATGGAATGAAGAGTGTCAAAAGAGCATAGATCAGATTGAGAAATACTTGGCAAATCCTCCTATTTTAATGCCTCATATCCCAAGGAAACCACTTATTCTATACATTTTGGCAATAGACTCTTCCTTGGGGCATTATTAGCTCAACTAGATGAACATGGGAAAGAAAGAGAAATATATTGCATTAGTCATACTCTTGTTTCATATGAGGTTAATTACACTAGTATTGAGAAAGCTTGCCTCACAGTTTTGTTCGTTTCCCAAAAGTTGCAACATTATATGCTTGTGCACACTATATACCTGATAGCAAAAATTGATCCACTTAAGTATTTACTAGGTAAGGCTGCCCTCATGGGTAGACTTTCTAAATGGATGATGATCCTTTTAGAGTTTGACATAGAGTACATTGAGTGTAAAGCAATCAAAGGGAAAGCCATAGTAGATCAATTGGTTGATTTCCCACTATAAGATAATGCACCTATTCACATTGATTTCCTAGATGAGCACCTCATGTATATGATTGAAAGAACATGGAAGATGTTCTTTAATGGGTCCTTTATGCAAAATGGTTTCAGAGTTGGTGTGTTGTTTGTTTCTCCTCATGGGTACACGATTCCTAAATCTTACAAGTTATTATTTTCATGTACAAATAACATTGTTGAGTATGAAGCTTTAAAAAATGGACTTAAGATGGCTATAGAATGGAAAATTACAAAGTTACACATCTATGGGGATTCACAACTAATAATCAACCAAGTCAATGAAAATTATTTAACAAAAAATGAGAAATTGGTACCTTACGAACAAATGGTTGATTCCTTGAGATGTTACTTCACATTTGTCTCATTTCAAAAAATCCTTAGAGTAGAAAACAAAGCATCTGATGCTATGGCTAAACTTGCTTCACTTTATCAATTAGAGCAACATAAATCAAGATTTGAACTCCTAGTGGAAGAGCTACATCACCCTATCTATGATTCCCAAGTAAGTCATGTTATTTATACCCTTGTTGGTTGTGAGTCACCTCGTTAGAGTGCCATTTTTTCATAACTTCATGATGGCATTATACCTAACACCTCTAACTGATCTAAATGCAAAAACCTTATTTGAAATGCCTCTCACCATTCCCTTTCTCTGGAGATTTGTATAGGAGGGGTCTAGATGGAACTCTTCTTAGATGCTTAGAAAAGGAAGAATTTGATCAAGCATTAGTTGACATCCATGATGGCATCTATGGATGACATTCCAAAGGTCTTTCCATGGCTTGAAGGTTGCTTAGGGTGGGATACTATTGGCCTACGATGTAGATTGATGTAGTAGCTTTTGCAAAGTCATGTGAAAAGTATCAAAAACATGGTAACCTAACACATGATCCAGGCAAGGAACTCATTCCTTCTATCTCTCATTGGTCATTTTAGCATTGGACCTTTGATCTTGTTGGGTAGATTCATCCCAACTCATCATGTGGACACAAGTTTATTATCACTGCTATTGATTACTTCACTGAATGGGTAGAAGTTGTCCCACTTTCTGTTGCCTTGGGCAAGATAGCTTCTCTATTTATTCTTAATCATTTTATCTATAGATATGGATTTCCTTCCAAGATTATCACTGAAAATGGAGGCCAGTTTAAAAATAAGGACCTTAAACAACTTTGTAAGAAATTCAAGATAAAACAACATTGGTCCTCCATTTACTTCCCACAAGGAAATGATCAAGCAGAAGCATCAAATAAAATCATTCTCCAAATCTTACATAGAATAGTTCATAAGAAAGTTAGGGATTGGCACTGAAAAATAAATTTGGCTTTGTGGGCCTATAGAATGAGTATTTGTACTCCTACTGGGGCTACTCCTTTTGTCCTTACATATGGTGCTAAAGTAGTGTTACTTTTATAGATTAAGATTCCTTCACTTAGAGTTTCCCTCAAAGGTCTAGTTACAAATGAAGACTACTATGCCATGAGACTTCAAGAGTTAGAACTTCTAGATGATAAATGACAAGCATCATTTGACCATATGAGGGTCTATCAAAAGTGCATGTCACAAGCATTCAACAAAAAGGTTCATCCTAGAGAATTCTAAATGGGAGATCTTGTCCTACATAAAAATCCTAAAAAATCAATAGAATAGAGATCAAAAGGGTAAATTTGAACCTAATTGGCTTGGACCTTACATAATTACAACAACTTTTGGGTCTAGTGCCTATTTACTATCTACAATAGAGGGAGGGAAACTCCTTGATCTTATCAATGTCTTGCACCTGAAGAAGTTCTATCCATGATGCTTGTTCTATCTAGAGGCATATTTGTACATATTTATTGATCCTAAAAAAATACTAAAAAAATGATATATTTCAAAAATCCAAAAAAATGATATACTGTCCAAATTCTTAAAATTGGAAAATGTCTTGAAAAAATGATCATCTTAGTAATAAGCACTTTGATGTATCTCCAAAAAAAATTATATATTCCAAAAAAAAAAAAAAAAAAAAAAACAAAAAAAAATCCAAGTGGTGAAAAGCTAAAAACGGGCACTACTTGAGGTCATTGCGCCCCTATTTCTTAGCGTGTGTCCTTGACACTTGGCCTTTCTCCATCATGCCTTGTCCTTGTTGCCTTGGCTTGGAATGGGTCTTTGTCTAGGGTCATAACTGTGTTAGCTTTGGCCTCTTGGCTATGTTAGTCTTTAAGACACCTCGCAAATGGTGTTTTTTAAAACCACCCCAATGTATTTTTCAATACAACTCCTGACATCAAGTATTTTTCAACACTTATCAGTTTGGTCTTACCCAGTTTCATCATTTGATCTTACCTAACTACAAGCATTCAATCCTTATCCTCATAATTTTGTATCAATTAACACACTTAAATTTTTAAACACAAACACTTAATGCTTGACCTATGTCATGATCTTTTCTTTGTGTGCTGACTATTATTGATTTTGTTTGAGTGTCCTTGTCTAATAAGTTTCTCCAAGATGCATAGCTAGAGGACTTGAGGCATGGGACAAGTTTTTATTTTTTTTCTACTTGTGTGTATGGTCTTGAAACTCTAGAGTGTCTCTTGTTGTCCCCTTGAAACACTTAGGAGATTTGAGGCATCATCCTTAACTATCTTTGCATAGCCATTCTTCTAATCATCTTGGCATATATGCCTTGATGCAACCATAGTTTTGATACATCAAATTGGGTAAGCTAACATCAAAGTCATCTTGACCTTTATGTCTTTGATGTTTATGTTAGAATCTTTTCACATTCCAATCCGATATAAATCACATTCATATCTTCATAGTTGTGCTTGTGACTAGTGATGATTGTGTGATTTTATGATGTTCGTTAATAATGGCTTACTGATGAAAATAAGTTCTTTTACATTCTCTAATGAATGGTGAACACAAAATCCTATGTTACAATTGCTCTTTTGCAAGCACACCATTGCATTTTCATGTAGCTTGCATTATTAGACTTCATGTTAGTTTGCATTTTTAGGTTGCATTATGAGTTTGAGAGGGTTTTCTCTTCATCTTTCTTGTGGACTTTTAATCGGTCATGTTTCGATCTTCATTTCCTTATCTTCTTTCGTGATCTCAATCAAAATTTCTATGTTAAACTGTTGATTGATTTAGGGGCATTATATTTCTTATGAAAATTTTCTTTCCATATCTTCCAAACTTCTATCTTCCATTTTATTTTACCCCACTTCTTTTCTTCTAATTCACCTTTGGGGCATAATATTTCATGCTTGATGATCTACCTTAGTTTTGTGCTTCTTATATTTTCATCTTACATCAAGAACTTTATCTTTTTTTCGATTTGATCAAATTTATCAAATTGTTTTTTCTCCTCTATCTCATTTCGATTTTGATCACAAGGGAGGAGATACTATCAACTTCAATCCTTGATTCAATTTTATCCTTGACTTTTTAAAGTCAAAATTTATTTGTATTCTTTGTCCTGATGTGTTTCTGAATCGACCACACATCTGGGTTGTTTTGTGATCCCAAATCGATCTCACACTTCAATTTCTTTCTCTGACTACATGTGTTCCCAAATTTATCACACATTAGTCAAAGAGGGGCAAATGTATGCACCCTAAAATGGTTTCCTAGACTATGGGCTCCCATTATTCAATTTATCAAATTTCCTTAATCAATGGTTTGCAATATTTTATTAAATCAATTCAAATCAATTTCTTTGATCAAATTGTAATTAATTTAATTATTTTAATATTTCCTAAGGTTTGATCATTTTATCCTGTCTTATTTAATTAAAAGAAAACCCCTCTTTTAATTAAATAATTAATCCACATTTAATTAATTAAGAGAAAAGCCTCTCTTTTAATTTAGTTAAATATTTCCTATTTAATTCCCTTTTAATTACATAAAATCCCCACTTAAATATCTCTTTGTGATGAAAAAGGAAATTAAATAAATAAAAATTAAACCCAAGTGAAAAAGTAAATAAATTAAATAAATCTTTTCTTATTTTCTCTACACTTAAATGCACATATTTCTAAGTGGGATTCCATTTAATTTTCCTCCTCTTTTCTCATTGGTGGAATTTTATCTTACATGGATCAAACTCTATTATCCCATATTGGTTGTGAGAAGCCTCCCACCTCCACATTTTCTTTTATAAGGAGTCCTCTCCTTCTCATTTTCTCTATAAGGAGTATTGTTATGCTATAGGTTTAGAGAGTGATTTTGCAAAAGGAGTTTGAGCCTTAAGGTTTGGACATTGGAGCGTCATTGTAACTTCTCTCTTCTTGTCATATTCTCTCTTGTATCCATGGATTTCATCATGAGGTCTCATCCTTGCATTTTCATATTATCTTAGAGTCATATTTATTTTCATAGATCAATATTGCATTGTTATTTCCTTTCATAGATTAAATTTTCTTTCTTGCATTGCTTTTCATAGTTATCATTTAGATTAGCTTGCATCTTCATTTGCATTCATATTTTGATCTTTAAATATCTTATTTTATGGTGTACTTGCATGGGAACATACTAGGTCATACTGAGGGCCTCCAGTAAAAACCTTTGCACTCCATGAATAGAGAGCTATGAGCCACCATTCGAGACCTCATTATTGAGCAATCTTGGATATAATAACTCATAGAAGTGTTCTCACATTTTAGGCATATAGTAAAATTTCTAGGTTCATGGTCATCTTTCATGTTCTTGGAACCTTGACCTTTCCCCTCTTCAAATTTGTTTAGAAGAGTATTAATATTGTCCACCATAGTCTTCAAAATAGAACAATTTTGGTCAAAAAATTTCTTAACCGTCTTCACCATATTGACCACTCTATTATCCATACTATCCAACCTAGTTTGGAAATATTTAATCACCTAATCTAAATCTTTATTCTTGGCTTCTATGGGTGGAACTCATTTCATAAGATTCTTACCTCTTCAGCATTACTAATCACCTCAGAAAGTTTATCAATATGTTATCCTAGAGTTCTCTCCCCTCTAATAGTTTTGCTAAGCTGATCAAACTCTCTCAAAATGTCCTACATCTGTTGCTTCAAAATACTAATGTCCTTCATCATTAGGCTTGGATTACCAAAGATCCCCTTCAAATAACCTCAATCATCATTGCCCTTCTTATGAATCAGGTAATCCTCATCCCTACCCAAATTGTCTCTTTCATTATCCACCTCCTTAGGCCCTTTGTCAGCAACCTTCCCTTGAGAAAGCACATTCTTCCCTTTTTGCTCCATCCTCTTAATCATTTTTTCATCATCAAAACGTATGTTTAAAACCCTTTCTATATTCTTCTCCTTGTTTCTTGTAACAATACCATAAATTCCTTTTTTCCCATTACCCTCCTCCAGCTCCTCTTCAGACCCTGTATCCATCTTAGAATCGACCTCCTTAATCTTCCTTTTCTTCACAGACAAGCTTCCAAGATCAATATTTTTCCTCTTCTTATCCTCTATTTTAGCAACCCCATCCTTGATATGCTCATCAAAACCCTCACCCTGTTCACTCCCCTCAGTCTCACACTCCAATTTTTTTTACTATAATGAGGTTTTTCCACTTTTTTGGATTTGATAAGGTTCATAACCAGAACCATTAAGCCCTCATGGAAGGCATGGTCACCCTCAAGATTATTTTGAATAACTAAAATTGTATTACCCAATGATTTCCTAAGGTAGAAGGGGAGATTTAGCCTAACCCTATGCCTAAAGTGGTTTACCAGCATAAAATGGTACCCAAATATCTTACCAAAGTAGTCATTTAGAGTTAAGTATTCAATCACCATGAACATGACAAACCTCCAAGGATGATAAATGGAACCAGAGATAAAATAGGAATTACCAGTTTTAACCAACCTATTACACTCTTTAGCCTTATCCATGAATTCTTTGATAGCTCAATTAGAAAGATTCCTACCTCTGTAGAAATTGATTCCCTCTGTATCAAAACCCATAGCTTCCATAATAATGTTCTTTGTAACCTCCATTCTTTGATTACCCACCAAAATAATACCATCCTTCTAGGTCTTAATAAATTGGTAGGTAATGAAAGGGTTGCTACCCTTTAACTTCTCCATGAAGACCATGAAATTACCCTATTCTAGAATTTCCCAAATATATGTCTTCTTCTTCTAGTCCTTACAGTAGCTAGCTCAACCCTCTTTCTCATGTCTCCCATCTTCTCTAAGCTATAGTAGAATATCACTATCTCAACATAAATAGACAAAAAGAAAAAATTGGTGTCGATATCACAACAAAGGTTTTTGTTAAATAAACAAACCCACAATCTATGTGGTAATGAATGAATTGTCTCTTCAAAACTAATCATAACCCGCCACTCCCCAATCTTGCCCAAATCATAATTAATCCTTATTATCATGTTCATCATTAATAAAAGTTTTTTGCAAACTTCTAATCTTTTCATACTCAATCAAGGATATCCCATTGGTAGGAATATTATCACCATGATTCCAAATCAACTTATTATGACTTTTGCATTCCATATTCGCATCCCAATCAACAACATGGTTTGTTTCTCTATAGCTATGAGTGATAACACAATTCTCAAACGAGTTAATTAAACAAATAGCCTTGCATTTAGTATTATGAATTTTTCGAGAGGGATTATTAATTTTATTAAGACAATTGATAATATTAAGGAGTCCCTCTCAAGCCAAATCTTTTCCAAATTCATACTCTTGGCATAACTAAGAATGATGCACCATGTTATGTGAAAGGTAAATGATCAATTATTCTAAATGATAAGATCATATATGACAATTCATATTGGATTGATGGTTTAAAATATAACTTGTTGAGTATGGCATAGTTTATCAATTTAAGCTTTTGAGTTGAATTTCAAAAAATAAAGGCAAAGATTTATGATGCTATTGATGAACAAATTGGAAGTGGTGATCAAACAAGATTTAACTTGTTCTCTCTAGACCTTTTTAAAGATACTTGTCTATTTGCACAATTTGAAGATATTTGGTTGTGTCATAAAAGGCTATGGCATGTTAACTTTAATAATTTGATAAGCATTAGTAAGATGAAAAGAGTAAGAGGTTTGCCAAGATTGACCAAACTTGATAAAGTGATGTGCAAACAATGTCAAATGGGGAAAATGACAAAGTCTATTTTAAAGAGTAAGCCTTATTGTTTTGATGATAATTTGGAGTTAGTTCATACTGATTTGTGTGGTCCTATTGGAGAGAAAAGCTATTATGGTGAAAAATATTCCATTCCATTTGTTAATGATTTCTCTAAAATGATGACCATGATGTTTCTTAATGAAAGGTCTAATGCATTTAAAATGTTTGAGTGGTATTTGGGTAGAGTTGAGAAAGAAACATGAAAGAGTCTAAAGTGCTTGAGATTAGATAGAGGAGGTGAACTCATATTAGATAAGTTAAACAGATTTAGCAATGACAAAGGAATCAAGAGATAAATGAGTGCACCAAAGACACCACCATAGAATGGGATAGTTGAAAGAAGGAACGGGCCAATTATGGGTTGTGGAAGGACATTGATTATAGAAATAATGTTTCTAAAAAGTATTAGAGAGAAGTTGTGTGGTCTATACTCTAAATTGAGTTCAAGTGAAGAAAGGTACAAACAAATCACCTTTTAAACTTTGGTATGGCGATGTAGCTAATGTCAATTATTTCAAAGTCTTTGGAGGAAAATGTTACATATTAAAATATGAAAGGAAATGAAAAATTGATGCAAAAAGTAATGAAGGTATATTCTTAGGATATTCCACTAAAACCAAGGCATATAAATGTTTGAATTCTAACAATAACAAAATTGTGGAAATTTCAAATGTTAGAGTTGATGAATTTGTAGAAAATTATGAAGAGGAATGCAAGAAAGAACCTAAAGATTATAGAATTGTCCAGATCTATGAAGGAGAACCTAGTACTTAACCTAAACCATAGAAAGAGGTTGTCGAGAATTAGTAGCCATGCACTGCTAAGGTTTAACAAAAAAGCTCTATTGAGCATTAGGTTGTAGTCCAATTGAGTCAAAGACTAAAGAATATGAACATTAGAGAGAGGAAACTAAACAACACACAAACAATGTCAAGTTGTAGCCACATATACCTGAAGGTGAAGAGCAAGAAGAGCCAAGAAAAAATACATGAAGAAGAAAGAAGACATGATCCTATCTTAGAAAAAAATGTAAGAAGGAATCACATACAAGACCAAATCATTGGAAGCAAAGATTCAGGAGTTGTGACAAGAAGTAAGTAGAAGAACTATGCATGTTTATTATGTGAGGTTGAATAAAAATTAGTTAAATATTCTTTGGAGATAGAAGATTAGATTAAGAAAATGAATGAGAAAATTGATCAAATAGAGAAGAACAAGGCATGGACATTGGTACCCAGACCAAAGGACAATAGTATTATTGGAACCAAGTGGATATTCAAAAACAAGATAAATGAGAAAGGTAAAGTCACAAGGAACAAGGCAAGAATAGTTTTTAATAGATATGCACAAGGAGTTGACTATGGTGAGACATTTTCCCTAGTTGCAAGGTTGGAAGGATTGAGATCTTTTCCTTCATATGCTTCTTACAAAGGATTCAAAGTATATCAAATGGATGTCAAATCTACATTTTTTAATGGAATTTTAGAAGAAGAAGTATACATTGATCAAAATGAAGGATTTGTTGATCCTAGCAAGAGGAATGTGGTATGAAAACTATACAAAACATTATATAGTTTGAAGCAAGCCCCTAGAGCTTGCTATGAAAGGTTACACACTCATTTGATGAAAATAGGTGTTACAAGAACTAATGACAATAACAATCTATATCTAAAAAGTGAATCTAAGAACAAGATATTGCTAGCTGAAATTTTTGTTGATGATATCATATTTGGATCCTAACATAATATGTTTTTTATTAAGTAAAATAGGTTTTGAAGGGTGCTTGAAACCCTATACAAGTCTAAAGATTTTCAATAAGTGCATAAGAAAAAAGTACATCAAACCAACACAAAACTAGTCACCCCCCAAATAGAGGGTAACCACTGTGACAAAAAATCCTATCACTAGCTAAAAGTAAAGATCCAACAAGGAGGCAGAGCCAAATACATCACATTTTGCCCTTTGATTTAGAGCCTCCCTTGCATGACCAGAGATTCATTACTAAAGGAGGAGTAGATGGCCTAGCTTTCTTTCTTACCGTAGTCCAACCATCCTCCACCTTAGCAACCTCAGCAAACCAATCCCCTAAAGAAATAGAACCATGGAGCCTAGGGGAAATTGAAACAACAACAATCTTCTTAGAAGAGCTCATAGCCATATGGCCCCCCAATGAACCAGGAGAGTCCAATACAGGGGAGGGGGTAGGAGAGGAAATAGGGTCCTAGTCCCCAACAGGACCAGGAGAGGATACAGGGTCTTGGTCCCCAACAAGACTAGGAGGAACATCCAAAATAGAGGTGGGAGTAGGAATAGGGGGGATAGACTCCTCTACCAAAAGATCATCAGCAGAGGAATCATCCACAGTAGCATCCACTAAATCTAGAGGTGCATCCATGGACTTAACCACTGTGTAGTGTTTAGAAGAGGCCCCTAATCACCAAGAAGGAGGTTGCCTTGATTTAGTCTTCCCAACAACATAGCAAATAGTAATGTGACCTATCTTATGGCATTTTCTATAGTGAAATGGGATACCTTCATAATCCAAAGAAAGGGTCCAAGATCCATGCGAGGATTGCAAAAAAACCTTCTCTAGGAAGCCCCTAGAAATATCCATCTCAACAAGAAAGTGTGCATATGTCGAATGGAGGATATCTGAAGTGTTTGAGTCTACATACAAAAAATCACCAATGGCCTCCCCAATAGCTTCATAAATAGAATCAAGCTAGAGATGCATTAGGAGATTCAAGATTTGGACCCAGATAGGAACCCTATTAAAGGACTTAGTAAGTGGATCAAAATCTATATGCCAAGGTTTGGCCATAAGTGAAAATCTGTCCTCCCATGAAAAATTGTTATTGCATAAAATAGTCTTCATGTCTTCAACAGATTTAAACTTAACTATGAAAAATAATTTAGCCATCAAAAATATGCGTACTTCATGATCTAAGATTGGTTCCCAATTCTTAGAAATCCAAGCATGAAGATTAACTATAGAGGGCCAAAAACCCCGAGATCAAAAAATAGCAACAAAGGTAGAGAGGTCATCTGCTATACCAAAAATATCATTGACTATGTCAAAGTCCAAAAGTACCCTTTTAGGGTTTGAAACAATTACAGGGGAAACTTTACAGAGATGAGAAGGCCCAGAATGAGCAGCTTGAATAGCACCATGAAGACCCATCTCAAATGCGGCCACATCGACATAAGAGGCAGGTTTACCACTTGAAGGAACCGACCTAGATCCAGCAAGAGTAGAAGGCTTATTAGACCACTCTCACACTCTAAAACAACAACCAAAAAGTAGCAAACCCTGCAACTAGTGGCCACTGAAAGGATAGAGAGGCAACAAAAATCAAGCACAATAATTTTTCTAGTTAAAACACCCAACATCTAGACATTCGAGAATTGGGCACGAAAAGGGGTCGAAGTCACTGTAGACACCAAGGCAGCAAACAAAAAGGGCCCTACAATCCCTATACATGGTAGCCAGTGAATAGGAGTAGGGGCATGGAGTAGGCAGCCATGGCTAGGGCATCCATGACTAGGGCAGCGGTAGGAGATCATGCGCAGTGGTTAGATTCATAATATGTTGTGTAAGTCATTTTCTAATGAAATGAAGATATAATTTGAGATGTCAATGTTTGGAGAGATCAATTTCCTTGTTGGTTTACAAGTTTATCAAATGAAGAAGGGTATTTCATTACTCAATCAAAGTATATCAAGGAAATATTAAAGACTTTTGGAATGGAGGACTCAAGACTAGTTGGAACACCCATGGTTACTAGTCATTAAATTTCAAAGAGTGGTGATTCTACTAAGGTTAATCAAACATTAAGCATGTCAATGACTGGAAAATTATAATATTTTGTACATAAAAGACCTGACATTACATTAATAGTTAGTATTGTTGCTAGATTTTCTACTAATCCTAGAGAAAATCACATGATGACTATGAAAAGGATACTAAGATATCTAAAAGGAATAGAAGACTATGGATTATGGTATAAAAGAGGGACAAGTTTGAGCTAAACTTTTACACAAATGTTGATTGAGCTAGAAGCATTGATAAAAGAAAGAGTACAAGTGGAGGTGCTTTCTTTCTAGGCATGAGACTGATTTCATGGATAGGCAAGAAGAAATTTTGTATTTGTCGATCCACAATATAAGTTGAATATGTTGTTTCAATAGTCAACTTTTCTAACATTGTGTGGATCAAGGAATTGTTGAAAGGTATGAAATAAGATATTACTAAACCTGTTGTGATATATTGTGATAACACAAGTTCTATAAACATATCAAAGAACCCTATGCACACAAAGACCAAACACATTTCTATCAAGTATCATTACTTGAGAGAGTTGGTACAAGACAAAGAAGTGAGACTGGAGTATAAAACAAAAAGGAGTAGATGGTTGATATATTCACTAAAGCATTACCTAAGGATACTTTTGAATATCTAAGAGGTAAGGCAAGGGCCATTCCCCTATCCAAAGCAAGCTGAGAGGAGATGTTGCATTGCATCAAATGTTATGATTAGAATATCTTATGCCTTGATATAGGAGATCACACTTTAAAAACTTCCTAAAGATTATGAAAAGATGGATTGAAGCATGGAGCAAATGAGACTACAAGGAGTCAAGGTAAACATGAAAGATAAAGTGATCTTGATATATTAGTTAGACAGTGACAAAGTGAAGATGATATGCATGATATAACAAAGAGGGAGATATATGTAATAGATGATGTCTTTGGCATTGTTGTAAAAGAGGGAGAATATTTGTACATCTACCATCCTATATTAGAATTAGTGAGGGAGAATAATATTAGAGGTGTTTCCATCTAATGATCACTGTGAGAAGTTGAATCACAGGAAATGATATGACAAAGGAAGCCAATACAATTGGTGTTAGCATTGAAGAATATACAAGTGGTACCATAGAGGGAGAAGTGTAAGTGAGTGAAAGATGTGAATTGTAATGAAACTAAGGATATTAATGAAGATCGGTATCAAATCAAAAAGAGATGTATTATTGATACATCATGAGAATATCTTTTGCATTTTCATGATAACTAGAGGTGTTTCCATCAATACCGAAGAGGAGGATTGTCAAAAACTACAATTGGAACAATTCTTATGTTTTCATTGATGTCAACCGACTGGAGAGACATTTACTAATAGTGTAGAATGATATATCTATTGAATGATGAAGAGGATTTGAAAATAGACATAACTTGATGAACTAGTGAATTTTTTGAGTAAAGAGGAGCAAGTATGTTGGAATTACAATGGGCACTTGATTAGTTAGTCTTTGATAAGTTGATGTATTGTTTGATCAATGTATGAAGTATAGAAGTGTTTAGTTAAACAAAAGTAAAGAATAGTTAATAGTGGTCGGTCATTGAAGGAGTTGAAATAGAAGATTAAGGAACTTAAGAGATAGTTGAGAAAATAGTAATAGTTGAGTGATAGTTTTGGTCAAGAAAGATGAAGGAGCAAATTGTAGTAGTGATTGACCATATTGAATATTGAGAGAACCAATAAAAGTCAAGAAAGATTGAATAGTAGTGACTAAGATACATAGTGACAACCAAGTAGAAGAATACAATGATGTCTGAGCATCAACAAATTATAGTTTGTAAAAGAATCGAGTTTGAGGCTAACATAGTTAATTTTTTGGATTATGGATTAGTCAAAACACATGGATGATAAGGATTTATGAGTCGGCATATTTAATGCATGAGTTGTGTTTTTTATGCAATCAAAGGCAAGGATTTGATGAGAAGTTTCTAGAAGTATCAAGAAAGGAGTGGAAGGAAAAAATGATGGATAGATTTAATGAATCTGACCTAACCCTAAGTTATACAGTGATGTTTAAGTGACAAAAGATCAAAAATACCTATTTAAAGAGGCCTAAGAAATGTTTTCTAAGGTTGGTTCATTGTTGATTGGAAATTTTATGGAGAATCTATGAAGAACAAAGTAGCAAAGAAAAAGTGATAAGATTGGTGAAGTGTGATTGCTTGAAGGGTTTCCTAACATATCAATGATGGAAATGTTAATGAAGTGTAGTCAATGAACCAAAAAATAAGCTAAATGGAGATCTAAATTTAAAAAGTGATGAACAGATCAAACTTGTTGTTGATTTCTAACCTATTTGGTAGTCAAAATCCTTTAATCAAGGTTGACCTAATAGTCATTTTGTAAATCATTTACTCAATGTGAAATTCTAATGGAATGATCCAAATTCCTCTAACTAGACCACTTCTAATAGGACATAATCTTTCAACAGGGTCACACCTAACAATGTGTTTTGTAACCTTTAAGAGGGTTGTCTTCACCGAGCTGACTTCAAAAGAGTGCAAAGTTATTGGATGTTACTTGGTGGTTTTTCCTTAATTGGGTTTCAACATTAAATCTTGGTGTCATATATATGTGAACGTTATATGTGTGATGCATTTTTTTTTGGTTGTTTATTTACTGTTGGTCGGCATATACTAAATGAAGAGTTAATTAATGAACATAATGTTATGTTTTTGATGATATGCTATATAGACCGAGTGGTTTCATATGTTTGAAGTTAGTGAAAGTTGAATTGGTACATCTAGACTTGAGGATAACTGATTCACCCCCTTTCTCACGTATTCCACATACTCTAACATTTGGACCCATGCTTAGCAGATGTGTCTTCATTTTTTCTTTCCAACTATCATAGTCAACTCCATCAAACTTCAAACTATCTTTCCTAAAATGACTCACCATAGATCTCCTTAAACTGCTAAGATTTTCCTTCAAGGACCTAATGCTCTAATACCAAATGTTGGAAAGTAACATCCACCAAGAAAACTAAGAGGGGTAGAGGGTGAATCAGTTATGTGATTAAAACAACTCTCAATGTCTTTATTGAGTTAGAAACATGTAAACTATGGATGCAACAAGAAAAAAAAGATAACCATACATAATAACACCATATTTGTTAACTAGGGAAACCCTTAATCAGAGGGAAAGCTTTGGTGGAAATGATGCCCACAAAATAATGTACTAATATAAAAGTTCCTTGTGAAAGGATGGACCCTGTTAGGAGTCAATCAAATAAAAACTACACATATGATTTCCTATTACAAGATGTTGAATCCATATTAGGACATTCCAACCCTGTTAGGAGTTGTGCTAACCCTGCTAAGAGTTGAAAGGAAGATAGATGGACAAGTTGTCCAAATAGCTTGTGTACTATCCTCACTAAATAATACAAGTGTACATCAACAATTGTTCAAAAACTTACCTTGCCAAATACATTTCCTTGTAAGCTCATTATGCCTCAACTGCACCAATTTCTACTTTGATCCAAAAGATATTCACATTCTAGATCACACATTACAATATGATCTCATTGATTACAAAACATTTGCACTACATACCTATCCACAAGGAAATAAAATTTACTTTATACCAAGTCCTAGAATAAATTATTAAGTCTTCCTTGAGGTTTTTCCAATTTACAATCATAATATAGGACCAACTTAACATATTACATTACACATTATATTACAATATTACGTCTTTCCACAATTACAAGCAATCAGACACCTCACAATCTTCATAATTTTCCACTCGCTAATCATTTAATTATGTGTGTTTAACCAAACCATCTTCAACATGTCTTCAAGATTTCTTTCAACTCACTCAACTAGATTCCATTTCTATTAGGAGATAAAATCCAAACAATAATACCCACTTTCCAAAAATGTTGTCTAAAAGCTACCTTCACCAAATTCTTCATAACTATATCCATTCTTTATATTTTTGTATGCGCTCTTCGCTATAGGAACTAAGCATAATATAGAACATAATCCCAAGTTCCCATAAATTGATCTTCAATTATCGAACTGTGCAAAGCCGATCTTTGTCTACTACTCTATCAGTCTTCATAGAATAACCAGTATGTTGGCATCGATGAAAAACTCTATCATGAATGCAACATATAAGCACTAAGTCATGTCTCTAACACTACTAGGATACTCCCCAATAGGGATGTCATCAACATTTTCTAATACACCCTTCACACTCTTTAAAACTTCTTCAATAATGTTTTCACTATAGGGTTACCAAAACTCTTATTTCTCTTCTTTTTACTTCTAGATCTTGTTACACAATCAAGGGAAGTCTTAGTGAATTTGTCTATTTCTTCCTAGGAGCTTCCTCAACTCTAGTTTCCTTTTTTACTTGCAACATAAACATCTTTATTAGGAGAAACATGATATTTTGAAATAAAACTAGAATAGGTTCTTGTAGAGGTTTCTCTATCTGATGTTGGATTTTTTTCCCATACAATGTTCTCTTTGTCACTATTCAACTCTCCTAATTACATCAAAAGTTATCATCTACAAATTTTCTTCCTCTTTTTTATTCTAATATATCATTGGGATAGGTTGTGCCTCTATCTTCTCAGTAAACTTTGGATCTAACTCTTTTCTCTATCTTCTTTCCAAACTCCATTAATATTCATTTTTAAATGCATAGTCACAATGTGATTCAAGGTGAACCCAGATCAAAGCCTTCTCATGAATTTGAATTCATTACAAAGATTTTACCCACATTCAAGTGAGCAACTACATAGTCTCTACTATCAAATCTCCTTCTGGTGACATAAGGTTGAAGTTTCAACCCCTTCAGTTCTAGTTCTAAGTTAAGGGCATCAACAATAGACATGCAATTTTAATGGACTAACTCAACCAAAAATATTATTGTCCTTCCTTTAATTTATTATCAAAGTAAATGAATTATCTGCATATTTCAACAAGAATATGGCTATCTAATGAATATCTATGGAGCTTTAGTGGTTCAACTTCAAAATATCTCACATAGATATAGGTAAACCCTAGAAATTGGATGAGGTGGATCTTTTAAACACTAACCAACTCAATGGATTCACCAAACATTTTCTTATTGATATTTCCCTAGAGTTCATATGCCAACCTCCCAACAAACACATCATTTACCCTCGTGAAATCTTCTGTATATCTTTGCCATTGCAAGTGTGGGTAATATTCATAAAACTTCATACATAGTACCCAAGACTCATGATGAAGTCCCAACCACTCCTTGGTACAAGATAGAATATAGAATTGATAAGGGGAAATGTAGAAATTTTGTAATCCAAAGAATTTATTAGCCCCTAATGTAATTGATTAGTTATTACATGTCCCCAATCTAGGAATTTCTTTCCACCAAGAAATAAATGGATGCAAAAATACATCTAATATTTCCACTTAAAAGTGTGTTGGTTCCCCTCTACCCAATTAAGTAAAATTGCAATATTTGTTGCCTTGGGCATTAAGTGCTCCCTAGTTAGTGGCCTAGATAGTCTAGAATCATGTTTCCACATTTTTAGGAGCCAATTTTAGGAAAAGAAATTCTTATGTATGCTTTTTGTCTTTGAGAAAATTGAGTACAAGGTTGAAATAGACAAGTCCTCATACAACTCTTTATACAGGATGTCTATTGCATCCATTACAATTTCCCTGTCAATGCTTACAAGTTCACTCCCATCTGCCTTATGAATGCATTTATTTTCTACATCATTTTTGTTCGTACATTCTAATATAAGCTCTGGACATGGTGCAACTGTAGAGAAATATCTTGCTTCAACCAAACTATGATTTCCTATGTTTTCTATCATTAACCCTTCTTTTAGATTCTTAATTGAATGAGTTTATTCCAAGGAAGTGTCACCCATTTGTGGTACGGTTCTCATTAAGCACAATGTTTTCCCCAAGTTGGGAAGACTAGGATTCATGCTATTTTCTTGCATGCTTTAACTGATTAAATAGAATATAGCAATAATACAACTAAATTTACAAACAAAACTCTTGTAATTTCTCTTAAAGCATAAACAAAAACTTGTAAAGAGATCATTGGAACTTACATTCTGAACTTGCCAAACATCCCTAGAGTAAAGAAATATTTTTTAGTTACCTCTGCTATCTCCACTTTGCAATCCTCAACTTTATTATGGGCAATTACCTTAAATTTATTTATATTAAGGCAGAAATGACTAAGGATGAAATTCATATGCATGATAGTTAATTCATGTTGGAAATATAGATGGAGTAACTAAGAGGGGGGGTGAATCAGTTACCACAAAAAAAAATCCATAGATCTCTTAGATGTCTTATAAACTAGTTACTGTTGTCACTTAGTAAACATACAAAAAATTGTTGTAACTCAGTAGATGTAATGTATGTTAACTTATTACTAATCTTTAAGCATTCACAATGATTAACATGCATGCATAAAAGAAATAACATGAACACATGAGATGCCATATTTAATGTGCAAACCCAATATGGGAAAAACCACCAAGTAACTACCTACTGATTTTCACTCTTTTGAAGTGAGCCATGTTAGGAGCCAACCCTGTTAAAGGTTACAAAACACACTGTTAGGTGTGACCTTGTTAGAGGATTTAATCATCTTGTTAGGCGTGACCTTGCTAGAGGACTTTAGAAAAATTCAATAGAATTGTCACCTTGTTAGAGGATTTACAAAATGGTTGTTAAACCAACTCTATTAAGAGATTTAAAAATCATTGTTACAATGGCGAAAAGTAATAATGACTTGACCTGAATGAGATGCAACTGAATTGCTAATACAGATCTCTATTCTACTTCACTAGATCCTCTTTGATTGAATACAACTTTGCTACTCCTCAAGGATATTTTACCATCCTTCAAAATTTGCTCACACTTTCTTCTTCAATCAATACACTTGCATGCTCACTCATCACACTTTAGAATTCACAACTTGACCTTTTATTTATACCTTACAAATTATCAAGTTAGCTCAATTACAAGTTACAATTACCAATAATCATTATCTTAGTTAGCTATAATTATTACATAAAACAATTAAATTTTATTTTTCAAAACAATGAAATCCTTCATTGGTCGACCCTCCTCGGTAAACACTATTCTAGAATTAATTTCTAGTGTTAACCAACTGAATCTCGGTGAACACTACAAACTCTAAAAAATCCTTTGGAGACTGAATGAACTCAATAAACACTAACTTTCCTTTGCTAACCCTATGAGCTTAGTAACCACTGACTTCTGCCACAGAATCCTTTGACACTTGAGTGAGCTCTGTAGACGTTGTTCTCACAGAGTAATTTCCAAAAATGCTCGGTAGAGTCTAGAATTTTATTTGCTCACCAACTAAGCTTGGTAGACTCTATTTGTAAACTAATATGACATTTATGTAACATCAAAGACAACACACAATTGTATCCAACAATCTCTCTCTTTAGCATTAATTGCAACACAACATGTCATAGCATAATGAAATTTGAGAACAAGTCTTTTTTTGATAGAACATTTCTCCCTCTTAGATTTTATGTTACAAACTTCTCTAATGTAGTAATCTCCCTCTGTAAAGGAATTACATAGCTTCTTTTCAAACAACAAACTCTTCCTTAAACAAATTCAAATTTCAGAAAGATATGACAGTACACTCTCCCTCTTTGACAACACATGCCAAAGACAACACAAACCAAATGAGTAACATTATACCTTAAGTACTAATTCATATGCAATGTTCCCATGACTATGTTGCATCAATTGATAGATCTTCAATTTGGTTCCTGTTGATGCATCACTAAAACTTCATTTTAGTGAGCTTCAGATAGGGGAATGACCCCTAACTTACCTCTTAGATACAAAAATGCATCCTTAGGTAATGGCTTGGTGAATATGTTAGCAATTTTTTCTTTTGTATGGATATATTCCAATCTGATCTCCTTATCCTACACCAATTCTCTGACAAAGTGATACTTTATTGCAATGTGCTTGGTTTTGGAATGCATCACTGGATTCTTTGATATGTTAATTGCACTTGTATTGTCACAAAACATAACAACTGATTCTTTGATTTCAACTTTCATGTCTTCCAACAACTGTTTGAACCAAACAATATTGGAACAGTTTACTATTGCTGCAACATACTCTACTTCTTCTATAGATTGGGATGTACAATTTTACTTTTTACTTGTCCAAGATACCAACATCTTTCGAAGAAAGAATGCTCCACCACTTGTACTCTTCTCGTCATCAATGTTTCCTACCCAATCAACATCAGTAAACACCTTCAAGTCCATATTACCTCCAAATTTATACCACAATCCATAATCTTAAATGCCTTTCAAGTATCTCAAGATCCTCTTGATTGCCATCATATGATTTTCTCTGAGTTTTGTTGAAAATCTTTCCACTATACCAATTGCAAGAGCAATATTAGGCCTTGTATGAACTACATACTGAAACTTTCCAATCATTGATCTATATAAGGTATGATCTACCTCCTTTGGTTCATTATCCTTGGTAAGCTTTAGTCCAGTACACATGGGAGTTTCAATTGATTTACAATCTTCCATACCAAACTTTTTAAGTATCTCCTTGATATATTTAGACCGAGTAATGTAGATACCATTCTTGCTCTATTGAATCTAAAGACCAACAAAGAATTTAATCTCACCAAACATTGACATCTCAAATTCCTTGTTCATTTTCTCTAAAAATTCTTTGCATAGATTATCATTCCCAGTAAACAAAGTATCATCCACAAATATTTTTGCCAAAACAATCTTGTTATCTGGTCCTTCCTTGATGTACAAGCTACTATTATCATTAGTTCTTTGAAAGCCAATCTGAATAAGATAGTTATGCAATCTTTCATACCATGCTTTAGGGGCTTTTTTTAGACCATACAATACTTTGTTTAATTTGCAAACCATGTCCTTTTTTTCTAGATCAACAAAACCTTCAAGCTTCTCAATGTCGACTTCTTCATCCAAAATACCATTGAGAAATGCAAATTTGACATCCATCTGATATACCTTAAATCCTTTGTGTGCAGCATATGCAAGTAAGGTCATGACACCTTCAATCTTGCAATAGGAGAAAAAGTCTCTCCATAATCAATTCCTTCTTCTTGAGAGTAGCCTTTATATACCAATCTAGCTTTGTTTCTTGATACATTACCATCTTCATTCAAATTATTTTTGAATACCCACATAGTTTCAATCACATTTTCATCTTTAGGCCTGGGTACAAGAGTCCATGTTTTTTTTTTCTCTATTTTCTCTATCTCTTCATTCATAGCCTCAATCCAACTTTCATTTTCTAATGCATCTTTGACATTTTCAGGTTCAAAATTAACAAGTAAACAAGTACCTTTTAGCTTACTTTTTGTCATAGTACCTTCATATTTGTCTCCAATAATCTGATTTGGTGCATGATGTCTCCTAACATACTTGGCCAATACAGGTTCCTTGCATTTTTAATAAATTGTATTGTCATCCTCTTGAACTTCAACTTGAGGTTTTGGCTACTCTGGCTTGGTAGACATTGGCTTGGTAGCATCTGAATGTCCTGTAACTTGGTGACTGAGGAGGACTTGGGAGTAGAAGTCACTTGATTAACAGATGTATCTGACAATGTATCAGGTTCAATGAAAAAAAATCTCATGTAATCTTCTGGTTCCTTTTTGCTTTCTTTTTCAGTCCTTTATGCAAACTCATCAACTTTCACATGTGCACTTTCTATGACTTTGTGAGTAGAAAAATTCAAACATCTATATGCCTTACTCTTGCAAGAATATCCCAAAAATATTCCTTCATCGCCCTTTACATCAAATTTTCCTTTTCTAGATTCTTTCAAAATATAACATTTACTTCCAAATAGTTTTAGGTAACTTACATTGGGTTTATAGCCATACCATAACTCATAGGGGGTTTTGAATGAGTCTTTCTTCAACTATACTTAGTTCAAGGTATGAACTATAGTGTTGATAGCTTCCTTCCAGTATTTGATAGCAATGTTCTTTTCAATCATTAGAGTTCTTGCACAATCCATGATAGATCTATTCCTCCTTTTAACTATTGCATTCTATTCAAGAGTTCTAGGAGCTGATATCTATCTTTCATTTCCTCTTTCAATGCAAAAGTTATTGAATTCATGGGAGATGAATTCTCACCACCTCTATCTAATCTCAAGCATTTCAGTCTTTTCCCTATTTCCTTCTCTACTTTTCCCAAATACCAATTGAACTTCTCAAATGCTTCTAACTTATCTCACAGATACATAACAATCATCATTCTAGAGTAGTCATCAACAAAAAGAATGAAGAAGTTTTCTCTAGTATAGCTCTCAATTCCAATAGGTCCACACAAATCAGTATGCATAATTTTTAAAATTTCTTCAGATTCATAGTTTTTACCTTTAAAGCTAGTCTCTCCCATCTTACCTATCTAACAATTCTTGCATAGACCAACCTCAGGTTTCTTTACACTAGGAATGCCTCTTACTTTCCTGAATTTTCTTATTTTCACTAGGTTATCAAAATTTTGATGACATAACCTTCTGTGCCATAACTAACTTTCTTCAACTTGAGAAATAAAACATGAGCATTCACCAAGTTCAAAATAGAACAAATTATCTTTTGTTTGTATGCCTAATCCAATCAGCTTTCATTTGTCATCCAATGGTCTTGCTTTTCCATGCATAAATTCCACCTTGAATCCAATATTGATTAGTTGTGCCACACTCAACAGATTATGTTTTAGTCCTTCAACCCAATAGGTATTATCACATACAAGCTCTTTGGTTAGTGATATTATTCTTCTTCCTTTTATGCAACAAGGTTCATTATTACCAAACCTCACACTACCACCATCATAGTCTTCAAAATGTTCAAAATTAGTTTTGTCACTAGTTATATGATGAGAACAAACACTGTCTATGATCCATGTATCATTTTTGCTCATATGAGAGATAAATGCCATCTTATCTTCCTCATCATTATCAAATTCATCTTTTACAGCAATGTAAACAATTTCATCTTCACTATTATTAGAATACTTAGAATCTTTAGCCATGAAACATGTTTTCTTACCTTTGTCCTTGAATGATTTGAAGTCTTTCTTCTCATTACATGTGTGACCTTTCTTCTCATCCATGTTTTGCTTATTTGGACATCTAGCAACAATATGACCAATTTCCTCACATGAAAAATAGATTAGAGGAACCTTACCTTTGTATTTTCCTTTGCCTCTAGAATATTTCCTTGTAAGTAGAGCTTCAACCACCTCAAGATCACTTTCAGAACTCTCTTCTGATTCTTCTTCACTTTCTGACTAACTGTCTTTTATCTTGTTGCCTTTTTCTTTGAGTGAAAGCTTGGCTTCAAAGGCTGATTCATTTTTCTTGAAAGCTAGAACATAGTTGTCATAGTTATCTAGCTCAAATGCGGTCAATCTTCCTACTATGGCTTTTAAATTTATCTTATGATTTTCTTCACATCTTCTTTCTTGAATTATAGAAACTCTAATAGCATAAATGGGAAGCAATGTTCTAAGAACTTTACTTACAACTTTTTCCTTTTTAAAGTCTCCTCCAGAAGCTTTGATTGCACTAATGCTTTCTTTGACTCTCTCAACATATTTGGCAATATTTTCATCCTCTCTCATCCTAATCTAATCAAATTATCCCCTTAAACTTTCTACTTTGGCTCTCCTTACATTGTCATCACCTCCATAGATATCTTTCAGCTTGTTCCACATAGCAAAGGCAATTTTGTAGTCCTTGATATCATCAAATTCTTCATAGCTTAGGGCTAATCCAATGTCTATCATCATGGTGTTATGAGTCTTCTTCTCAATAATGTCATTAATAGATAATGTACCAGAAGGAGTTGTGTATTCTTCATCAAGATATTTCAATCTTATATCTCTAGTGGAAGCCAAATGGAGTCTCATGAGACCTTGCCATGCTAAAAAGTTATCCTTGTTAAGCCTTAAAATTTCCCTCTTGTAAGACATCTTAATCTTTACCTTAGATCATTGAAATCCTTCCTGCAAGCACCAAAATCTCTGATACCAATTGTTGGAAATATAGATGGAGTAACTGGGGGGGTGAATCAGTTATCACAAAAAAAAATTCATAGATCCCTTAGATGTCTTATAAACTAGTTATTGTTGTCACTCGGTAAACATACAAAAAAATGTTGTAACTCGGTAGATGCAGTGTATGTTAACTTATTATTGATCTTTAAGAATTCATAGTGATTAACATGCATGCATAAAAGAAATAACATGAACACATGAGACACTAGATTTAACATGCAAATACAATATGGAAAAAACCACCAAGTAACTACCTACTAATTTTCACTCTTCTCAAGTGAGCCCTGTTAGGAGCCAACCCTGTTAAAAGTTACAAAGCACACTGTTAGGTGTGACCTTGTTAGAGGATTTAATCACCCTGTTAGGAGTGGCCTCACTAGAGGACTTTAGAAAAATTAAATAGAACTGTCACCTTGTTAGAGGATTTACAAAATGGTTGTTAAACCAACTCTCTTAAGAGATTTAGAAATCATTGCTAGAATGGTGAGAAAGTAACAATGACTTGACTTGAATGAGATACAACTGAATTGTTGATATAGATCTCTATTTTGCTTCACTAGATTCTCTTTGATTGAATACAACTTTTTTGCTCCTCAAGGATATTTGACCATCCTTCAAAATTTACTCACACTTTCTTCTTCAATCAATACACTTTCATGCTCACTCATTACACTTTAGAATTCACAACTTGACCTTTTATTTATACCTTACAAATTATCAAGTCAGCTCAATTACAAGTTACAATTACCAATAATTATTACTTCAGTTGGCTAAAATTATTACTTAAAATAATTAAACTTTATTTCTCAAAATAATGAAATCCTTCATTGGTTGACCCTGCTCAGTAAATACTATTCCAAAACTAATTTCTAGTGTTAACCAATTGAAGCCCAGTGAACACTGTGAACTCTACAAAATCCTTTGGAGACTAAGTGAACTTAGTAAACACTAACTTTCCTTTGCTAACCTTGTGAGCTTGATTACCACTAACTTTAGCTACATAATCCTTCGATGCCTGAGTGAGCTCGGTAGACACTGCTTTCACAGAGTAATTTCTAGAAATGCTTGATAGACTTAAAAATTTTCTTTGCTAACCAACTAAGCTCAGTAGACTCTATCTTCTCACTGATATGACATTTGGGTAACATCAAAGACAACACACAATTGAATAATTGTATCCAAAAAATTCATTCATGGGAAGGCAACTATCAAAATGAGAGATTTTTGAGAAATCAATTAATCATATTTCTTTCACACCATGATTTTGTTAGAAAAAGGGATTACTAAGAGGGGGGTGAATCAGTAATCTATAAACTTTAGTTGTCAACTGGATATTATTACTTACTTTAAACCATGCATAACAAAAAAATAAAGTAATGCTAAATAATAACAGTAACAATGCACAAAGATAACTCATAACACCATATTTTGTTAACTAGGGAAACCCTGGCTAAGGGAAAACCCTGGTGGGGATGATACCCACTAGATAATATACTAATATATATGTTCCTTGTTAGAGGATGGACCCTATTAGGAGTCAATGAGAAAATTCAATATAAGAAGTCCTTGTTACAAGACTTTGAATCCTTTTTAGGAGATTATAGCCATGTTAGGAGTTGTAGTATAATGTATGCAAGAAGAGCCCATTACCCAAACATGCAATTTCAACTACAAGAAGAGCTCACTACTTAAACAATTAATTTACTATTATTTAACTTCCTTATCTGATCTCTAATTTTCAGCTTTATCTTGGATCACCAAATAGCTCATATAAAACTTTGCATATAATGCTTTCATAAAAGTTCACTCACTTCACATAACTTCACAATCACATACAAGCACACTTCTCATCACAAGAAGTCCTTTTCATAAATACCATACCTTTACATAAATTACTACTGGGTTGACTAAGACCATAATTTACTTTTTCAAGTTAGAGTAAACATCTAGGATGTCAATCCTAATTGGCCAAGTAATTGTTTTGTAAATAAAATAATTTTTTCCTTCAATTTTGTTATCTTGCTTCATCAAAATACGATTAACTATGTTCTGTATAGTCTGTATAGACTTTCAAGGTTATACACATCATCCCCAACATGTATACTATCTCCATGTTGTACACTAGAAATGTGTCACACTCTAAACCCTTCTATCCAAACGATTCCATGAGTTCGGAATGCTTGGATGCCGGCTTAGAGATCCCTATCCACAGAGTGCAAGAGAGTATATTTCAAGAATAAGAAGGCTCTCAGATGAGCCTTAGAGATACTCCTCTTGCTAGTAAACCATGCAATGGGAGGTTCCAAAGACAAGATGCAAGAATGCAAGTGTCTACAATGAGTTCCTCAAAGATGCAATGCAAGATGGAAGCTAAGCTAAGATGATAATGCAAAATGCAGCTATGCTAAAACATGTATGAGAGTGTTACAATCCCATTATTAAGCTATGTAAGATTAAGCTACATGTAAAAATGAAATCTAAGCTAAGCTAGAATGCCATGATGCCATGGATGAGAGAATGTAGACAAGAAATAGAAGTTCTCCACAAAGCTCCAAAGAAACTTGTTAGAAAACCTGCATCATAACAATATTCAAAATGAGGATTGATTGAGGGGGAAAGCTCTCTCCCTTTTAAAGATGTATGGACGGTAGAGATCAAGATGAAGATGGTGGATGATCAACGGTGAAATTCAAAAAGAGGAGTGATCCATGTGCACACACAAGTCAACCAATAGAATATAAGTTGACTTGTCATATAAGACAAAAGTCACAAAGCCTTTTCTTTTAATTGTAAAATAGAAAAAGGACTTTATGTGTGCACTTTAAGTGGGTTAGAAGAATGGGGTCTTTTATTTAATTAAAAGGGGACATGTTCTTTTAATCAAATAATGAACTTAGGATAGCATAGTCAAACTATAGGTTATAATCAAATAAATTGATTACTAGCAATTTGGCTTAGGTAAGTGATTAAATTAATTTAGCCAAAATGTTGAAAAAGGGGGCTAATAGTCTAGATGACCATTTTTAGGTGATTACATTTGCCCCTCTTTGACTAATGCGTGATCGATCTGGAAACACATTATGTCAAAGAAAATCGAAGCCAAGTAGGCGATGATAGATATAGATGTCTAATTCCGAAGAGTGAACTGCAGAAATAGATAGCAAGTCCTGAATGCACAGCCTAATAGTAGTAGTACTAAACACTAGGAAGAGATGATGTCAGAATTCAAGAAGAATGCTAACACTTAGAAAAGCGGATAGAGTGAGAGCAAGTGAGAAGATCAAACAAATGCTCCTAAGCAGTGATAGAGTATTTCTGCCCCCTCGGGATCGAAATTGAAATGAGGTAAGGGGATGCAAAAACTGGCTAGAAATAAGAAAATTAGAATATAGCAATGTCCAAGATGAGAGATAGATGATTAGAACCCAAGAATGACTATATAAAAAAATTGATAAAATGCTCCAGTTTGACTAGAGTTGACCTTGAAGGATATAACATAAAAATAAGGTTGAAATGAGTATAAAGGTGATTTTAGACATGAAATAGTGAATTTAAGTAGATATGAAGTATGGAAATGATGAAGACATGAAGAAATGAAGATGCCCCAGTGATGATTTAGAGATTAGACCTCAAAAGGTCAACTAACTACTCAGAAGAAAGTAGAATTTTTAAAAGACAATTTTGACCATCAAGATGAACTTGAATTTGGATTTCAATCCCGAAAATGAATCCAAGATGTTGAAATTATTTAAGAGGTCAAAACTTTATATAATGTGATGATAAGATAGAAAAGAGATGAAGTGAAAGATTAAGAAGGTGAAAAGGCATGAACAGAAGAAAGTAAAGAAATATATGAAAGGAGTTAGCCGATATGTCCACAAAAAGATGAAGAGAGAGCTCTCCCCATATGCAAGAATATAGGATTAAGCTAGAAAATGAACCTAAAATGCAAGCTAATATGCAAAGTGGTTTACTAGCAAGAAGTGCATAACATTTAGACTCTTAATTTCATCATTGAGCATTTATTAGGGACATCATGAGATCATACAACCATCACTAGTATAACTATGAGGATATGAATATGATCGATATTAGATAGGTATGTGGAAATCCAATCTAAGAATCAGAGACATGTAAGTCAAGAAAACTACACAATTAGATTTCCTAAGTTTAATTTAGCAAGATTACACCTGTATCAAGGCATAAGCACCAGGATAAACCCTGAGTGTGGTCTTGCAAAACAGTCAAGGATGATACATTTGTAAGTCAACATGTTGAATAGGACCAACATAAATGCTTACAACACTATAGACAAACAAAAGTATACCCACAAGTAGAAATCAAGAAAATATGTCCCATGCCCCTAGTCTTCTAGTCAATGACATCCTCGAAAGACTATTAGGGAGGGAACACATGGCAAAGAAATCATCATAGACAATACACAAAGTAGATAAAGATCAACATAGCTCAGTCGTTTAAGTGTTAAAGTTCGTGTGCGTAAGTCACTCGGCCATTTCTTCAAGACTTGATTCTGATAGTGAGAAATATCGTGACATCGGAGACCATAGGTAAACTATCTGTAAAGTGTTGAAAAACACTTGATGTCAAAGTGGGTGGGGGTAGTGTTGAGAAACATTATTTTGTGAGTTGTCAAAGAAACCCTAATGCACAAGAATACCTCAATAGGCTAAGTGACTATGCCCCCGAGACAAGGATAAGAAACAATTCCAAGCCAGGAAATGTGGAGCGAAGTGGCTGATTGGGTTTGATAGACATAGGTGTGAGGGTTTCAAGTGGCACCTGTTTCTAGGTTTTCACCACTTGACAGATTTTTTCAGGACTTTTTTCAATTTTTTTGTATTTTTGTATTTTTGATTTTTTTGGTGATACATCAAAGTGCCTATTGCTAGATTTTCACTAAGATGGTCATTTTTTCAGGGCATTTTATCATTTTTAGGATTTTTTCAGCATCATATATGATTTTTTGAATTTTTTAGAATAATTTAGAGATCACTAGTTCTTAAGCAAGATCACATCATTTTCTCCCAATGTCTATCAAGGTATAGGACATGATGGAGGAGAAAGTTGGATAAGCAAAGATGGATGAAAAAAGAATATGAAGCAAGTGAAAGTGATCCTCAAGAACTGACTCCTCAAGAGTACCCAAGCTAGGGAAAGAGGTGAAATAGTCATATGAAGCATGTTTTGGATAAGCAATGGAAGAAATGAGCAAGATAGCATGTAGGATAAGCAATGAAGCCAACAAGTGAGATAGCATGAAGCATGTAGTCCAAAAGAGTAGACATGTCAAGAGACCTATGAGAACCATGTTTCATTTATTATGATCAAGATCAAGGGGTCAACTAGATAGTATAGCAATGGGATAGAGCAATAAAAATAAAGCTCAAGATAGAGGATATGAGTGAATGGGAGAGCACAATAGAAAATCTTGTGGATAAGATAGCCAATATGCAAAGATAGCTCAACATTGTCAAGATCAAAGAGAGAATATTAGCTTGTACTTTGTTTGCACACACTTGGTTGGAAGATAACTTGGATTTTTGAGATAACTAATGACTTTTTGTTGTAGGTCTTACTTGGTTATTATGTGCTAACCTTGATTGTTTTGTAGGGAGTTTCTCATTTTGTTGCTAAAAAGAATGCATGCCTAAGCTTCAAATGCAAAAAGGTTAACAACAATTGTTGTTGGGCTACCTAAAAGCATAAAAACCAAACAAGTGCTTGCATTTCCCTTCTTTTTTTTTTGTGCAACAATATTACTAGTTTTTTATCTTTCATAGGCACATAAAACTTGCAATTAGAATCTCTTGGTGGTAGGAAAGTATGCTCTTCACCCTTGTGGTGAATCAAAAATCTTGATCCATCTTTAAAATTTAAAATTAAGTGGGATAATTGAGCTTCTTGATGTGTTTGGGGGAAGCAATTGGAATAGGAGAGTATTCTCTTCACCCTTGAGGTGAATTATAAATCTTAAACTCCAAAAGCAGATCCATTTTGTTTAGTCTAGAATCCTTTAGCAGGCTTGCTCTTCAGAAATCAAGATGAATTGACCCAACTGGGGACAATAGAACCTGACTCTTCCAACCCACTATAAACTCAAGGATATCAAGGACACAAAACCTTGGTATACATAGTGTTTATCTTCTCTTAGTGTGAGTATTTGTAAGATTGGGACCATGAAAAAAATGCTAGGCAAGAATACTTAAGGTACTCTTGTGGTCACAAGGTCCATTGCTTATCATATGATAAGGTTTCTTGTATTGGGAGCAAGAGGAGTGCTATGAACGAAGCCCTTACTAAGAACCTAGGATAGAGGATACCCTTATTTTCTACTCAATATCTTGGTGCAATGATCGATCTTAATGGATTATCTAGATCACCCCAAGATTTGATTCACCATATGTGTTCCTTTAGATGTGGGTAACTCATCTATGACAAAGCCAATATCTATTGTGAGCAACCACTTTGTGTGAGTTAAAGAAGCATCAATTTATGGACCAAGGTATTGTGTAATGAACCACATCCTTTAGGTAGATATTGTTTGATGTGTTCTCAAATGTGCTATACCTATGGAAATATTTTGGACATACACATACAGTTTTTGAAAACTACTCCATGTGTCACTATCTTTCTTGGAAAAAAAATTCTTTTGAACATCAAACTTTCTATGATATCAACTATTGCCAAACTTTTTCAACCAAGTTAAAACATCAAGTGCAAACATTTTCTTGTGTTTCTTACTAAGGGGAGTTTCATCATTTGACTTTTCTTTTCTATGTGTCTAGTGCTTGAACATGCTTAAAGTGGCTCTTTGGTCTGATCACTCTAGGTCTTTTCCATCTTCATGGTCTATGTCATCTTACTAAGACCCTCTTTTTCTAAAATATTACCTTGATCTCTTGACTACACTCTTTGATTGGAAATTTTTCTCACTTCTTCTTTCTTTCTCTATCTACTTGGTTATTTGGGCTTCTTTCTTAGCTCTTGACTTGAGTCACTAGTGTTGTATGCTTCTTGGACACTTTTCTTGATAAGTCACTCTTTTATTGCTACCTCTCTTGCAAAGTGAACACTTTATCTCTCTAGTTTCAACATCAAGTTCTCTTGTGTCACCTTATTAGCTTCTTCTAGTCTCCTTCATGATTGGTTTCCTATCTACCGCTATGGGCTTCAAACATTGTACTACAAAACCTCAACCAATTCTAGCTGATCATGAGTTTTCCCATGTGAGTAAAGAGTTTCAAGATCTATACACTCAATAAAAAGGATAGAAGAGATTGATGATATTTCTTACCTTCATCTCACTAAGAATATGATAGAAATGAAGTCTAGAATTGAGAATGGAATCATCACATTAGCTTCCCTTAATATCTGAATATATACATGGGTCATCCTCTTCTTCTAGGTCTATGTATTCGATTCCAAGATATCAATTTTCTTTATCTTCTAGATCCAAAGACCTCTTTAGAGAGAAAGCAAATGATATCACCTTTGAGCCTATGCAAAAATTTCATGATAAACCTATCTTTGACCAATATGATGAAGACATGTATGCATGTTATTCATTTGATGAACAACAAGAAGATCCTAGACATACTCTTAAGAGAACCTTTACTCACTCAGAAGATTCTTATGATGCCATCTTGCAAACACTTCTTGATAATGGGTTCATCACATTACCAAAAAAATCTAGACCTTATGAACCTAAAATCAAACCTTCATGGTGAAGATACGAGCATATTTGTAATTATCATATAAACAAAGGTCATAAAATTGAAGATTGTATTGAATTGAAAAATAAATTTCAAGATCTTATTGATAATGAGATTGTTGATGTTGGAATCCCTAATGACTCATGTGGTGCTCAGTAGCATACTGTATTAAACGGGTTATTTTCTCACCCTAAGGATACTTCTATTGAGCAAGATCATGTTGATGAACCTATGTCTAGTAACAACCTTCTTGACACCTTCACTTCTTCCAAAATGCATGAACTTTCTAAAACTTCAAAGCTTTGCAACATGCTTCCATTAAATAAAGAACCTAATGCTTTTCACATTGACTATGCTTATCCTCAAGGGCTACCTCTAAAAGAAACTCAAGCTAACCTTCACTTGTTTGCAAATATTTTCCATGCTACTAAGACTAAAGATTCTCAACCTTCATGCACTAGTATGCCTACTCTGTATGCTACTCCATTTTTTCTTCATGACTCTTTATCCTTGGAAGTGGCTTCATGTCAAGAGGACTCTCAAAAAAATTAAACTATAAAGAAAGATCAAGATCAAGCACCATTTCATTTCCTTAAAGAGGTCATTCTTCCATATCCTATATCTTATCCACCTCCTAAATATGATGAAGACACCACTTCCACTATCTCCACTGAGCTTATTGAAAATCATCAAAAAGTCACTATGCCTATACTATCCAAAGCTACTTGTCAAGATAAAAGAATCCCCTATTATTCTACTTCTCCATGCTCACTTCAAAACTATGTTCAAGCTTTGAATTCTACTATCAAAGGTGTTTCTCCTATAAAATATACTTATGTTAGAAATAATAGTCCATCTATTGGAAATATGACCAATCAATCAAATAAGGTGAGATATGTGTTTATCATTTACGACAACGTTTGTTTTGCAATTTAGTCATGATTATTTGTGAAGGAAAATTGTCTAAGTATTGGACAATGTTACAACTTAGCATGACAGGATTTTTTCATAGTAGAATATTCTCTTGTGCAATTAACCCTAGATACATGATGTCATCCTAATGATGCATACCATTGTGCATGTACGTACAAGAAACTTAGTTCAAGTTATGTAGGAAATACTAATGCAGTTATCTCATAATGTAGAACAAAGCATGTTAGCAAATTGGCATATATGACTTGTAGAATTGTTTTGATTACTAAATCTTGATGAGTCGACCCTAAGGATGATATGTAAGCCGACTTAGGAAGAATTTATTAATATGTTTGATATAAGTAAAGAACTTCAATCACAATGTTAAATTGTGAATGCAATGAGATACTATGTAACACAAAATTATTTTATGTGATGGGAAACAATGTTATGCGAGATATGATGCAAATTAATATGTGTGCAGTCACTCTTGTATAAAGAACTAACAATTAGAGGAATTGTGAAGTACAACAAGAGATCCAATATTGTATGCATATTTATTCTCTTGAAGAACTCAATTCTTTAGTTGCATCTTAGGGAAGTGGACTCTTCTTGCACACACTTGTATATGATCCACCAACTCCTAATAGGGTTGAAGAAAATCCTAACAAGGGCTAGTCTCCTAACACAGACTCGAGACACTATACATTCTTCATAGACTCCTAACAAGGTCAATATCCTTAACTGGATTCTTTATATAGTGAATCATCTTATGGTTTTCATCCCCACCAGTGTTTTCCCTTGGCCAAGGTTTCCCTAGTTAACAAAACATGGTGTTATGAGCTCTCTTTATGTATTGTTTTTTATATTGTTTAGCATTGTTTCTTTACTTCCTTGTGCATGTATTAAAGTAATTAATAATACTCAAGTGTGGATAAAAAGATTGAAAATACTGATTCACCCCCCCCCCCCCCCTCTTCCCTCAGTATTATCTATTTCTAACACCACCAAGATAACTGAGAGGGGGGGTGAATCGGTTATCCAATTAAAACATTTATCAACATTAATTAATCATACCCATGCAACCAAAGTAAGCAACAACCATAACAAGATGCACATACATAATTACACCATATTTGTTAACCTAGGGAAACCCTTGATTAGAGGGGAAACCCTAATGGGAATGATGCCCACAAAGATATACTTATATACTTATGCCCACAAAGATATACTTATATATATATATATATATTTGTGGGCATAAGTATATAATTATATCTTTTAGGAGTTGTAGAAGGTAGAAGGACCCACTATCCAAACAACTTCTAGGGTAAGACCATTGAACTTCACTATCCAACTGATCTCTCAACTATTCCTTGTAGAATAATTGTTTGTATTGTTTTTTATCCTCTTTCCTCTGCCTTGTCAACTAGACCAATCATTTTCATACCTTGTAGACTAAGTCACAAACATTAGATCCACATATCAAACCTCAAATTTAAAAATAAAACCTCAGCAGCAAATTCTTATCGAACTTCTCTCTACTCTTCTTATCTTCACAATTATATATTTTCTTCTCCTTTTCGCTCTTCTTTCTTACTACATTCATCCATACATAACAAAGTAAAATGCCTTTCCTTTATACCAAGTCCATAAAATAATACCATGAGTCACCTATTACACCTTCTCAATTAATTATTATAAGACCTCATTAAGAACATATTATACTTAGTGATAACATCAATTAGTCACCTTGTAACTTGTAGCTTTCCATACATGTAATATTATGATAAGCGAGCTTAGCCATGTCATATCCAACATGTCTTCTACATGCCTTTAATCTTCCTTCTGAGAATAACAATTTTGCTAAGAGATATAACAAGTTTACCAAAACATGCTTTTGTAAACTCTATCTCAGAAGTCTTCACCAAAACTTGTATAACTTCTTCCAAACTTAATATCTTTTTCTCCTAAGGTTAGTTGCATATTCTAGACACTCATTAGTATCTCCCATTAACCTCTCTAGTGAAAATACTTAACAATATGTCTGTACCAACTTGATCTTTATCGTTGTTCTTATGCCAGATACCATAGAAAATTGTTATGTTGACATCAATGAAAAACACAATCATGAATGTAACATATCATCATGATAATGATCTAATTATGTTTCTACAATACTCCCCCATAGGAATATCATCAGCATTCATGCTTCCAATAACTCATAAGTCTATTGATGACGGTGGCCATGTTGCTAGCTCTAGAGATGTTGATATCCCTACTCATTATCCCTTTGCATCTTCTAAATCTATCATTGGTCCTTATCCATCTAAGATAAAGCCTTAAAACCTTCCATCCATATTGGGACCTTTTTCTCCTCCACTCCTACATTTTCCACTCTGATCTCATATCCTACTTCTCTTATTATACCTCAAGATATACAAAGACATTCATTCTTGAAAAATATCCATACACTCCACCATCTAAACCAGTCATATTAGCCTTATCTATCCATAGGTCCCAAGTCTTTTGGAAGCAATTTGGATGTTCAACATAATAAATACAAGAACCCATTGAAAAATGAAGATCACTATGTCCCATCTAATTGACATGTGAATACAAACAAAGAGAAATTATTCAAGAGGCTTCAAAGATCCACTATCCAAAGAGCTAAATCAAAGAAAATATGGGTTCCTAAACCCATTATTGAAGACATGTATTCTAAAGTATCCAAAGGAAAATCTAAATCTATATGGATTCTCAGGTCTCTCTTGAAAGGCTTGAATATCGAATAGAAATCCAAATTGGAGTTCAAACTTCTAAAGACTTCCACTCCATCTTCTTCTAAACATCTTTCTCAAAAGATTTCAAAGCCTTTCACTCCATCTTCCTCCAAGATTACTCTGATACCTCATACATCTAAACCTCAAGCTATTTCCTACAAAATTCCTCCACCATTCCATCACCCTTCAAGGTGTGTTTCAATGGTTATCTTGCCTACTTTCTCACCTACCCTTATGCAATATTTTCAATCCTATAGTTACCTTCTATTCTATTCCTTATAGCTTTTCAAAGCATAAACCCTTGTCCTCCATAAGCATTATCTACCATCTCAGTTCCATCACCCTATTAGCATATTTGAGCATACATTTCTATGGGCTTGGCTCATCATGACTTATCCTTCCTATAAGAGCACTATCCAGATTTCAAAAGCTTGAACTCTTTCCAAAAAATCCAAATAGAAAAATCCAAAAAAAAAAAAAAAGAAAGAAAAATGTGCCTTGGTGAAAACCACTTGTTTTGGCACCTTGGTAGAAAAAGTAAAGAGAAATATACTTGTCCTATGGTGAAAACCACTTCTTGTGGCCCCTTGGATGAGTACCATGAAGAAAACTTGGTAAACAGGCATTATGCATAATTCTTCTATCATCCATCTATTCCTTCTTCCTTTTTTATCTTGACAATGTTGATCTATCCTTGTGTATTAGCTATGTTATCCATGAACTTCCCTATTGTGCTTTCTCATTCACTCATATCCATCTTCATTATTAGTGCTCTATTCCATTGCTATCATATCCAGTCAACCTCTTGGTCTTGATCACACAAAGGAAAACATGGTTCTTAGGCCTCTTGACATGTCTACTCTCTTGGATTACATGATTTCATACTATCTTGCTTATTGGCTTTAACTGCTTATCCTACATGTTATCTCCTTTCTTGGATTTCTTTGCTTGTCCAAAATTTACATCATATAGCTATTTTATGCTTTCCCTAGCTTGGGTACTCTTGAGGAGCCAGTCCTTGAGGATCACTTTCACTTGCTTGAGTATTTCTTTCTTACCCATCTTATCCACATGGTTCTACTTCATATTCTACAACTTTCTAGACATTGGGACAAATGATGTGATCTTTCTTGAGAACTAGTGATCTCTAAATTATTCTAAAAAATCTTAACCAAATCATATATGATGCTGACAAAATCCTAAAAAATAGAAAATGTCCTAAAAAAATGATAATCTTAGTGGAATAGGCACTTCAATGTATCACAAAAAAATACAAAAATACAAAAATACAAAAAATTGAAAAAAATATCTGAAAAAATTAGCAGAGTGGTGAAAACCTAGAAACAAGTGCTACTTGAGATCCTTCCACCTATGTCTATTAGTCTCACTCCTTTTCACTCATTCAACACATTTCCTAGCTTGGAATAGTCTCTCTTCCTTGTCTCGGGGGCATAGTTTCTTAGCTTATTAGGGTCTTCTTGTACGTCAGAGTTTCCTTGGCAACTCATACAAAATAGTGTTTCTCAACACTTCTCCCCTTAACATCAAGTTTTTCTCAACACTTATTAGATACTTTAGATATAGTCTAGGATGCTACTATATTTCTCACTATCAGACGCGAGTCTTGAAGAAATGGTCATGTGATATACTCATACGCACTTAAACTTTAAACTTTTTGGGATATGATAAACTTTATCTTCTTTGTGTGTTGTCTATGATAATTTCTTTGCTAAGTGTTCCCTCCCTAATAGTCTTTTGAGGATGTCATGGGCTAGAAGATGGCATGGGGCATGTTTTACTTGTTTTTTTCCTGTGGGTATACTTTTTTAATCTAAGGTGTTTTGAGCATTCATGTTTGTCCTACTTGACACTATGGACCCACAATGTATCATCCTTGTCTATTTTTTCCAAGACTGCACTCAGGGTTATCCTCACACTTATACCTTGATATAGGTGTAATATTTCTATACTAAACTTAGGGGATCTAACCACACTATTTATCTTGACCTATATGTCTTTGATGCATAGGTTGGATTCTCACATACCCATCCAATATAGATCATATTCATATCATCATAGTCATACTAGTAATGAGTGTATGATCTTCTGATATCCCTAATAAGGCTCAACAATAAAAACTAGGACCTACTTATATAACCCTTGCAATTGCACCTTTTCATACTAGCTTTCATTCTAGGGTTCATTCTATCTTAGCTTTGCATTTTGCATTTTGAGAGAGCTCTCTTCTTTATCTTTCATGGAAGTGCCAGCTAACTATGTTCATCCTTCTCTTGCCTCTTCTCGATCTTATCTTATCTCACTTTTCTTATTTCTTGCTTCTTTTTTATCTTACCATCTCATGTATGCTTTTGACCTATCTTTTCTAATCTTGACATCCTGGATCCATTTTTGGGATTGAAATCCGAATTTGAGTTCATATTTCTAGTCAAAATGCTCATTGACCTATTGAGGCTTAATTTTTGAATCTTGTTGGGGGAATCGTCATTTCTTCATCATTTTTTACTCTCTTTCACTCTTCTCTTTCATTTCTATTTCATCTCATTTTATCTTTCTTCTTTCTTTGACCTAATTCTTATGCTTTATCTTTCTTGGTCAAACTTAGTCAAACTAGGGCATATATTCATTTCTTGGTGGTCACTCTTTGGTCTTAATCTCTTATCTGTTATTATGAACTTCTCATTGTTATGATTTGATCAAATCTAGCTTATTTATGTATCTCATTTCAATTTCAATCTCGAGGGGGTAGGAATATATTTTATTGTTGTTGCAAATTGCTTTTTGCTAGAACTATTAAATTTATGTTGATCTACCTGCTTTCTTTTCTTGACATATCAGTTTTATTAGAAATAGATAATACAGATAAGGAGAGTGAATTAGTACTTTCAATCTTTTTGCTTACAACTAAAAATTATTAATTACTTTTCCACATGCATAAGAAAATAAACCAACAATGTTGAACAATATAAACAACTATACATAAAAAGAGATCATAACACCATTTTTTGTTAACTAGGGAAACCTTGGCCAAGGGAAAACCCTAGTGGGAATGAAACCCACAAGATGATTCACTCTATAAAGGATTTGGTTAAGGATATCAACCCTGTTAGGAGTCTATGAAGAATGTCTAGTATCTCGAGTCCTTGTTAGGAGGTTAGGCCTTGTTAGAAGCCTCAACCCTATTAGGAGTTGGTAAATCATATACAAATATGTACAAGAAGAGCCCACTGCCTTAACATGCAACTATACAATTGAGTTCTTCAAGCATATAGATATACATACAACACTAGATCACTTGTACTTCACAATTCCTTTGATTGTCAATTCTTCATACAAGAAGTAATTGCACATATATTAATTTGCATCGTATCTCACATTTCATAATATTACTTCACATCACATAGTATCTCATGGCATTCACTCTTTAACTTCACAATTGAATTTCTTTACTTATATCAAACATATAAATAAATTCTTCCTTAGTTGGCTCACATATTATCCTTAGAGTTGGCTCATCAAGATTTAGTAATCAAAAAAATTCTACAAGTCATACAAGTCATTTTGTTGGCATGCTTTGTTCTGCACTATGAGATAACTGCATCAGTATTTCCTCCATAACTTCAACTAGGTTGCTTCTACGGACATGTACACTAGTATACATCATCGGGATGATGCTACGCATCTAGGGTTAATTGCATAAGAGAATATTCTAAGGGAATATTATGCTATCAACAAATCTTGTCATGTTGTTGTAATACTATCCAATACTTAGACAATTTTCTTTCACAAATGATTATAACTAAACTGCAAAACATATGTTTCCATAAATGACAACCACATATCTCACTTAATTAGATTGATTGGTCGTATTGCCAACAATCTCTCCCTTTGGAATTGATGGAAACATTTTGGGAAAATTGGCTAAGTCCCAAACATGTTGTCATACCAATCAAAATAAATAACCATAACACAATAAAAACATTGTATTCATGTTCTGAGAAAGATTACATCCCTTATAGCTCCATTTACAAAATTTGCTTGAAAAAAAACTTACTAGCATACTTCAAAATACAACTATATAACTTACAATTACAATTTTTCTTATTTCTCCCCCTTTGACATCAATGACAAAGGTGTTAGTAAAAACGAAAAATCCTGTCAAAATTTTGAAACTACATCAAAACTTGGAGAAACAATCATTGAAGTTAGTTTTCAACTACACAAGGTATTTCTTCCAACTATCTTTTAGTGCATCAGACACACTAATTAGTGCACATAGAGCATATGTGGCTAACTCTACTACATTCAAATCTTGTAGCCACAAACTTGTCATATGAGGACTTGGCTACCAAGCATTCCTCCAACTGATTTTGTAATAATGTAATCTATGGGGATAAATGGTCCCTTAAAAGAGTAAATCTTTTTAGAAATTTCTCCTTTTATGCTTGTATATCATGGCTACTATCATGAAGTGGTTGCATGGTATGCTCAAAAGTTTCTAACTTTTGATTCTATTTCAAAAAGTTAGCAGTAAGTGATTGAAGCTCAGTTACCTTCTCTTTGATTTGCTCATCAAAACTGTGAAGGTGAAGCTATGCCATGTTTTAGATTATGGTAAAAATAGGTTTTGAAGGGACCCCAAAACCCTATCACATCCTCAAAAAGGAAAAAGCAATATAGCCATCAGGAAAAGAGTCCTTAAACCTACTAGAAGCAGCACCAAAATCAGGTTTTACAGGGACCTAAAACCACATACATAGTCCAAATAAAGTACCTAGGTTTTACAAGGACTTAAAACCTCCAATACAGTTTAAAACTAAAAACCAAAAAATAGGACCAAACACAGGAACCAGATGTAACAACCAAAAAAAAGGACCTAAATAGGAACTCGACCATAAAAGCATACCTAAAGAAACTATTGCAGTTCTGTGATCATCTTAACTGCCTCCTTACCAATCTTAGCCATATCCTAGATAGAGTTAGTAGCCAAAGAAGCAGCAACAATCAAAGATTTCTTCCTCAAACTTTATCTTGTCCTCTTGCTAAGGCCCTTTGAAGATATGGTTCCTTCATTTGCTCTTTTGCCGAGGCTCGCCACCACAGCATAGATGCTTGAAGTTACCTGCTCCATTTTTGTTCCACTTTCCTTGATAAGAATTCTAAGATTCTACTCATAACCCTTAAGTTTTTTTGGGATGTCCCCCATTTTCTCCTCCAAGTGTTTGATAATAGGCTGGTCAGCCTCTTGGTTATGTTGCAAGGTTTCCACTTTCTTCTTCAACCCCATTATTTCATTATAAATCCAAGAATCAACTTGGAGGAAAGAATTACCTTTAAGTTTGGTAGAATGTAGGAAGGAGATATTGGTTTCCCTCTCTAGGGAGTCACCTGCATCTTTAGCAGTGGTATGTGGTGGGGAACCAACTTTATCAATTTGTTCCTCCCCATCCAATGGCTCCTCCTCTCCAGTCTCCACAGGGTCATGTTGACTATGGACCTCCTTATCTTGTCCCTTAGTCTCCTTGCAAGAGTGGAAGCCTTCCCCATATTTTCCTCCTCACTCATAATGGCAAGACCATCAATTAAATTATCTTTATCTTTATCACCTCCCTCGAACACAGTCTGAGTACCCTCATTATCAAACTTGCTCTGTTCCAAGTTATCCTCAGTTGTTTCTTCCTCTCTCCCTTTCTCATTTTTGCCTTTCATTTCTGGATAGCCTTCCAGGTTAGAGCTAAACTCCCCAACATCCATCCCTTCCTCTTCCTCTGGAACTTCCTTTTCTGAGCCTTCAATACTCTCCACCTTAGTATCCTCTTCAACAATTTGTCTTCAAGAGCTAGAGGGTTTCAATTTTGCCTTATCTTTCCCTTTAACATTCTCATCAATTTTACATTTTATGGACTGAGAATCCTTATGTTTGCCAATGGAGGGAGATGAAGCAATGGACTTATTTTTACAAAAACCCTTTATGAGCAATATTAGACCTTCATGTAAAATGGGTCGTGACTCTTTCTTTCTATGGGCATGCAAGCTTTGAAGCAAAGAGAAATGCAAATAGAAAGGGAAGGAAATTTTGTCCTTATACCTAAAATGGTTAAGAAAGAAAAAGTGGAATTTGTGCACCCTTTTATTCCTACCATCAAGGATAAAGTACTCACAATACAGCCAACCACATCATGCCAAATACCTTTAATCTGTTGCACATCAAAGAAGTCTCCATTCTTCTCCAACTGCATCTCCTCTTCATTCTTCTTTAGGAATTTTTTGTAGGCCGCATTGGAGATACTAGTTTGTTTCAAGAATTTAATACCTTTCATGGGGAGCCCAGTAACCTTGGCTATGAATTCCTTAGTAAGCTTCATAGTGACTCTGTGGAGAGTAACTTTGTCATCAACCCAATTTTTGAAGAAGGCGGTGGTGACATGGGGTTTGAATCCATGCAACTGCTCTAGAAAACTAACCACCTTCCCTTTCTAGAGAATCTTCCAAACATCCTGCCTAGCCTTCTAGTCATCACAATTTTTGGGCTCCTAATTCCTTAGTTCAGCCCCCATTTTATAGAGCAAGCAAAAAACTAGAGACACCTAGAAACTGATAGCAGAAAGGTTGAAATGAGACCAATTTTTTGTGACTCAAGATCGAGGTCACCTTTTCGATGATACGTGTAGAGAGCACATAACCTTCACATGAATGTACCTCCTCGGGGAAGGTAATCTAATAGTCATAAGGCTGCTCCCACAAATCATTAAATTTCTAATCCAAGCAAATATTTCCCACTTTGGAATGAATAGCATCATAATTAATAATCTCTTTAAGATCCACATGCTTGTTTAATTCATTAAGCCACCTCACCTTATGCCCCATTTGAACTGCATGATTGGCTATCCAATCAACAACCCCATTGGCTTCTCTATATGTATGGGAAATTACCACATTTTCAATTTTTTGAAATAAGGTTTTGATTTCCATAACCGTAGCCTCTATAGACCATGAGATAGAATTTTTATTATTTACGGTATTAATAATATTCAGAGAATCACCTTCCAACCATAATTTGGAATACCCCAAATCAACAACTAATTTAATGGTATAGAGGGCTACAGTAGCTTCAGCAATATGGCTATTCGAGTAACCAATAGGGACTGCTATAGCATCAATAACATTTCCCACATGATCTCTAAGAACACCTCCACATCTTGCTCTTCCTGGGTTTCCCTTAGTAGCTCCATCAAAGTTCCCTTTGATCCATACATTAGGAGGAACAAACCATTTTATGATCGATCTAGGATTATCAATTTTCACTTAGCATATATCTACTTACCTTCCTCCATACTCTTACTTAATGCCTTAATGTATATATTTAATGTTTCTATATCACTTCTTATGTTTTTACACAAAGTATTAAGAATTTTACCATCATGCTCAGTCTATGCTTGAATTGTAGCCACATTGGTAAGCATACCAAACTCATTATCAAAGGTTTTGCACAAAATTGCTACTCTCTATTGAATGTCTATAGGTGTTTCAATAGAACTTACTATCTTCTACAATCTATCCAAAACTAAATTTAAAGTATTTTCAATATACTTGATGGATTTCTTCTTTTCAAGGAATTTACTTAAAGAAGATATGAGATTTTGTGCCTCATTTTCTTCATCTGACTATGTTGATGTTGCTACTGTGACCACTGCTACTTGCATAGGTGGTAAAGATGGTAATACTAATTTTGTAGTTGTAGGTGCACTTGTAGTAGCTACTTCAATGCTAGATTCAAATTTCTTTGTAGAAGGTTCATCTTCCTCCTTAAGCTCCTATTCTCTTTCTTCATCAAATGAGCTATTGTAATCAATAATATTGCCAACAATGTTGGAACCAAAATATTTAAATGGGTCAATTTTATCCACTATGACATTGGTGTTATCTACTTGCATAGATTCACTACCAATGGTAACTTGTGGTGAATCACTTGGTTTCTCAAAACTATGAGGTGGATTATCTATTACTATAGTAGGACTTGTCGCCTCTGCCTGTGCACTCTTCTCAGACTCCTTAGGCATAGGGCTTTCCTTCTTTGGTTGCGCATTCTCCTTAGGCATAGTAGACATGTATGTGATTATTGTCTTTTGAGTTTCCACATTCACTTCTTCATAATTTCCTCCCATGAGGAGAATGGATCTCTTCTTATTCCTCAATAATGGTGTTATTCCTTTAAGAATTTCTATTATCACTTCCTCATTATTTATTATACACAACTTTTTCACCATATTTATTATTATTTTCTTATCTTCCTCAATTACTCTTCTTTTTCTATTTAAAAGTCTATTATACAAGTCTTTAGGTATTTGACCTCTTATGCTATCAAATCTTTTATCTTTTAGGATCATATTTCTAACTACAGCATTCTCTAGTTGTCTTCTACCCATATTATTATACAAGTCCTAGTACATATTCAATTGCACAAAATTATTGTCATTAATAATTTGCATGTTAAGATTTTCTACCTTGAGTTTCCATGTTTTAATTCCTACTGAAATCTTCACTTCCTGGTCTGCTAGTTCTACTGGTCTGTCACCAGTCTTCTCTTCAGATTCAAAAGAACTAATTACAAGGTTCTTCTCCTCTTGCTTGGTCCACTTGTAGTTTTCTTGACTCTTTTCTTAGGAGGGGTTTTGGCCTTCTCAAGCCTTGTAGACTTCCTTAGTGTTGATGCTCCTTTTGTCTTCTTTGGATGCCTCTAAGGTTGTTTCTACATATGGTCTTGTGCACCTGTTTGTGCAATAATGACCTCTTTAGTAGGTCCAGCCATTGCAAGAGGTGTAGGGGTCAATAGTTTAGATTGACCACTGGCCTTCATTTCCAATGTTATCCCTTTCACCTCTTCAAATTCCTTTCTTGACATTCTTGATTCCTTCAAGATAGAATCAATCACTTTTTCTACCTTCTTCTTGGAGTCCTTGATTATCTAACTTTTTTTGACTTCTCTCATCTTCTCAATATATTTCCCCCATTTAGGATATTTAGAATCAACTTCAAAGTGTAGGATTATCTACGTATATCCTTTAATTAGTTCCTCACTCATTTCATAACCCATAGGTTCAATGAACTTTACTTGAGGAACTACTACCTCCATACATGTGAAATCTATTTCTACCATAAAACATAGCTCATCCTTATATTTCTCTACTAGCATAGGAGGTATCCTATATGTTTTCTTCATTTCAGCTTGGAAGCATTTCATCATTCTGTCAATATCATTATCTTTGACTGTTTCTGGTTTAGTTTTGTATGCACGAGTGATAGTTTGCATTGTGCACTCACTTCCATCCCATTTTGAAATACCAGGAAACTTCTTTATTGTGTAGAAGAATATGTGAGTCAATAGGGATTCAAACCTAAAGACTGCATTCCTAGGTTTCTTGATTTTTGACATGTTATCCAACAACTATGTTCAGATAATGTCATATAGATTAACCTATTCACCCTTTGCTGCTATATAAGCTACATGAAGAAATTCGGCAAGAGCTAAATCTATCCTAGATCCATGGTTGAACTTGTACCCAAAAAATTTACTAATAAGTCTTACTCCATCATCTTGAATGGTATTGATCTTCATGTTACTACCATCAAAATATGTGTTAAGATTGGTTTCAACTATTTTGCATACATTTTTAATGTTGATAGGATTGCATCTTTCATTGCTTAAGCCTATGACCTTATGAATTAGATCATTTTTTATGCATATAATAGAATCTCCCAACCACAGAAGGTCATCATGAACTCTGCTCAAAATTATTCTTCTCCATTCAAGGTTATCAAAGTCCATATAGAACATGTGCTTGACTAGGTTAAGTCATTCTATGTATGCATGTTTTAGTTTTAGTGACAAATCATTGTTGTACATTTTTCCCAATTCCTTATGAATCTTTGTATCTCCTATGCTTTCAATTTTACAGTGAATATAACCTCTTATATCTTCAACATGAAGAACATTTTTTGGTACTTGCAAAAATGCTCTAATAGGTCATCAAGTAGAGAAACAAATGGGTGTTTCTTGAAGTTATATCTAGGTCTATTGCTTACATTAAGCACTTCTTGTCTTGTCAATTTCACATTTTAGGGTTTTTAGTGAACTTACATATTTGCAAAATTCTTTAATACTTCAAATCTCACTTCAATCTTGTACTTAAGATTTCAAACAAGCAAATGATGTTCATAAATTAGTTTGTGTCTTTTAAATCTTTCACAATCTATACTTCGCATTAAATGTTTATCTACCACTAGTCCAAAATATTGTCTCTATATAATAGAGGGTTTATTCTTCTTATATATCCTTATACTAATCATGTTAAGCAATGTGCACTTTAGTGTAGACTCCTGTCAATGTCTATTATGTGTTGTTAATTGTGTAACCTGTGATATTCTTTCTAACATCAGTTATTATTAATTGATGTGTTGTTTAACTGAGAATGCTTAATTCAAGTAGGATGAGTCATAGACAATAAGTGACTTTATTGTCTTATCAGGTGCATTAGGGTGTGCTTCTTCCTGAACTATATGAGAACTTCCAGTTTCTTCTACCTTTACAAATGTTTCCTTAAATTCTTTTGTCAGTTCCTTCATTTCTTCCTTCAAACTATCATCATTTCTTCTATTGTTTCTTTTATAATTTTGATTACTACTAAGGTTTCTTCTATCAATTTTGCAAAACTTTATTGTGTGTCCAAATTTATTACAAAATTGACATACAGGTACATTCCTTCTTTGTTCATTCTATTGGACATTAGGTGCTCTACAATTCCTTGTAATGTGTCCAAGATTGTTGCATCTGTAACAAACAATCTGTCTTCTTTCTCAATCAATATTTTCAATCTTTTTTCCCACAACTGAATATTATTAATTACTTTTCCACATGCATAAGAAAATAAACCAACAATGTTGAATAGTATAAACAACCATATATAAAGAGAGCTCATAACACCATATTGTGTTAACTAGGGAAACCCCGGCCAAGGGAAAACCCTAGTAGGATGAAACCCACAAGATGATTCACAGTATAAAGGATTCGGTTAAGGATATTGACCCTATTAGGAGTCTATGAAGAATGTATAGTGTCTCGAGTCCTTGTTAGGAGACTAGGCCTTATTAGAAGCCTCAACCCTATTATGAGTTGCTTCAACCCAATTAGGAGTTGGTAAATCATATAAAAATGTGTACAAGAAGAGCCCACTGCCCTACATGCAACTATACAATTGAGTTCTTCAAGAGAATAGATATACATACAACACTTTTGATCACTTTCTATACTTTGCAATTCCTTTGATTATTAGTTCTTCATACAAGAGGTAACTGCGCATATATTAATTTGCATCATATCTCACATCTCATAACATTACTTCACATCACATAGTATCTCATTGCATTCACACTTTAACTTTGCAATTTAAGTCCTTTCCTTATATCAAACATATTAATAAATTCTTCCTTATTCAGATCACATATCATCCTTAGAGTTGGATCATCAAGATTTAGTAATCAAAACAATTCTGCAAGTCGTACAAGTCATTTTGCTAACATGCTCTATTCTACACTGTGAGATAATTGCATTAGTATTTCCTCCATAACTTGAACTAGGTTGCTTGTACGGATATGTGCACTGGTATGCATCTAGGGTTAACTATGCAAGATAATATTCTATGGGAATATTCCACTATCAACAAATCTTGTCATACTATTGTAACATTGTCCAATACTTAGATAATTTTCTTTCACAAATGATCATAACTAAACTGCAAAACATATTTTGTCATAAATGACAATAACATATCTCACCTAATTAGATGTATGATCTTCTAATGTCCCTAATAAGGCTCGATGATAAAAACTAGGGCCTACTTATTTAACCCTTGCAATTTCACCTTTTCTTACTACCTTTCATTCTAGGGTTCATTCTATCTTAGCTTTGCATTTTGCATGTTGAGAGAGCTCTCTTCTTTATCTTTCATGGATGTGTTAGCTAACTGCATTCATCCTTCTCTTACCTCTTCTTGATCTTATCTTATCTCACCTTTCTTATTTCTACCTTCTTTTTTATCTTACCATCTCATCTATGCTTTTGACCTATCTTTTCTAATCTTGACATCTTATATCCATTTTTGGGATCAAAATCCAAATTTGAGTTCATCTTGCTAGTCAAAATTTATTCCTTCTTCTATGTAGTTGGCTGACCTATTGAGGCTTAATCTTTGAATCTTGTTGGGGAAATCATCATTTCTTCATCATTTTTACTCTCTTCCACTCTTCGCTTTCATCTTATTTCATCTTTCTTCTTTCTTTGACCTAATTCTTATGCTTTATCTTTCATGGTCAAACTTAGTCAAACTAGGGCATATCTTCATTTCTTGGTGGTCACTTTTTGGTCTTAATCTCTTATCTATTATCATGAACTTTTCCTTGTTCTAATTTGATCAAATATAACTTATTTATGTATCTCATTTTGATTTCAATATTGAGGGGGGCAGGTATATTCTATCATTGTTGCAAATTGCTTTATGCTAGAACTATTTAATTTCTCTTTATTTATCTACTTTCTTTTCTCAACATATCAGTGCTCATCTCAAGTACTAATATTGTCTCTTCTCTCTCCAAATGTTCAGTATTACTACTAAATAGACTATGTGTTCAGGATCTACTATCTCTTTGTGCTTCATTCTTCACATTTGGATCTCTTTATCCTCTTGGTTTCTTCATTCTTTGATGTAATGCGTCCCCCAAAAAATCACACTTTAGTCAAAGAGGGACAAACATAATCACCCAAAAATGGTCATCTAGACCATGTGCCCCCTTTCTAGTATTTTTTCTTTATCTATTGGTTATCTTTGATCAAATCCTCAAAATTTTATTTATTCAATTATAACCTATGGTGTGACCTCTTTATCCCAAGTCCCTTCTTTAATTAAAAGAACATGCTCCATTTTAATTAAATAAAAATCCCCACTTCCCACTAATCCTAAGTGTGCACACATAAAGAATTATTCTTATTTTAAAAATAAAAGAAAAAGGCATTTTTGTCTACACATGAATGCACAATTTTCTATGTGAGAGCAATCTTCTATTTTTAAAATATCTTTAAATTCTCCTCCACACATTTCAAACCCTCTCAAAAGTTAACTATTGATTGTGATTGGTGGAGTTGCTTGTGCACATGGATCACTCAAGATGCATTATCCTCCCTTGATTATGCCTCTTTTGCCTCTTAATCTCTACCCTCCATTTTTATTTAAAAGGGAGGGCTCTCTCCTCATTCAAAAAATTCTTAGTCTCTCATGCTATTGTTATGTTATAGATTTTCTTGGTGATTTTGGAGACTTGACACATTCCTGCATTTTAGCATTTTAGCTTAGCTCTTATTCTACTTAGATTATGGCATACTTTTTAGCTTGGTTTCCTTTATGCTTTAGCTTAGTTCTCTTTGTTAGCTTGCATTTCATTTAGAATAGCTTACATTTGCATTGCACTTTATTCTAGATTCTTAAATATTGGCACTCTTGCCTCTACTCTTTGAATCTCTCATTCTATGGTGCACCTTGCAAGGGTTTCATAGTTTGGTTCATTTTAGGACTACCATATCATAGCCTTTTCATGTCATAGATAGATAGATATAAGCCACCTCTTGAGATGCCTTCTTTCATGGGTATTCTCAAGTATAGTGGTTTATAGAATTCTGTCCACATTTTTCACACACACTCACCTTTCAATGATTACTTCCAATAATAGCTTTTAAAAATTACAACTAATTCAAAATATTCTCCTCATGCACATATTTCTTTGAGCTTTTTTTCAATGATTACATTTTCCATGTTAAGGATTTGGTTAAGGATATTGACCTTGTTAGGAGTCTATGAAGAATGTACAGTGTCTCGAGTCCCTATTAGGAGACTAGGCCTTGTTAGAAGCCTCAACCCTGTTAGGATTTGGTAAATCATATACAAATTTATGCAAGGAGAGCCCACTACCCTAACATGTAGCTATACAATTGAGTTCTTTAAGACAATAGATATACGTATAAAACTAGATCACTTATTGTACTTTTTTATTCTTTTGATTGTTAGTTCTTCATACAAGAGGTAACTATGCATATATTAATTTGCATCATATCTCACATCTTATAATATTACTTTGAATCACATAGTATCTCATTACATTCACTTATATTGGCTCTCTATCCATAGACTCGGGAAAAACTCGCTCTTCAACTACTCTCCACACTCCAAGATGGATGATAATCCACAAAAGACTTCACCACAACCTTATTTATACCAGTCTAAGCCAAAAGTTGGCCCAAAATGTCAAAAAGTAACATTAAATACTTGAGGAGCCACAAGTCAGCCTCCAATAGAAATTAAATGTCCAGAAATCAATATCCAAGCAAAATTGTGATAAATGTTTTCTCTGATTGAATTAGAACTTGCACTTTGAATTGTGGCTAATAATTTAAATCCTCTACAACCCCTTAAGTTCACAAAGGCTAATTCACCAAGGATAAGTATTCATCCATCCCAAATGTCAAGTATAGAAATCTATCGCACCAAATTGCTAGAAATTGATACTCCAAGAGAATTTCCATATCTCCCAACTTATAAAAAAATAAACTTGCACCTTTAACCAAAAATATTACTCTAGGCCCTCTTCAATCCCTTAAAATTACATCCTTCATTTATTATGCAAAATTAGTTACACACCCTGCAATAGGCACCTAGAAACTAGAAAAACACATTTCCAGTAGTAAGGTAAAAATAGCTCAAACTTCAACTCAATCCATCCAATCTCTATGCAATCATGAGGAAAGGTTCCACAATGTGTCTCCAATACATCCATAACCATGAAAATCATAACACCACCAAAATCCAATCTCAATGCTCCTACATCAGACTCCCCAAGTAAATAGAAAAGTATGTCCCATGCTTTGATGTCCAAAGAAAGATCTGCAACCAACTTCATCTTTACCAAAGGCTTCCACTTCATCAAAGTCAATAGAAAAAATCTAAAAATCCACCATCTATGCTTCATCTACTAGAAAATTAGAATCAAATACATATAAGCAACCTAATCAACATGTTCACACCCAAGAACAAACTAAACATAATGCTCCATCAATAAACCCTCATCCACATCAGAAATAGTGAATCCACACCAGTAGCAACAAACCCCACACCAGTAGCAACAAACTCCACATTAGTAGCAACATAAAAATATCCATCAACGCATGCCAAAATCATGACACCAGCAACCTCATTTCTCACAACAAGATGCTCTGCAACACACAACTCATCACCAACAACAACCAGATCATCCATGACCAAGTGCTCTGCAATCTCCATGTCAAGCTTAGCCAACTAATCATGAAAATAAAACTTTGTCCCAACATCAACAAGGTTAGCAATATCCTCAGCAAAAACATCCAACTACTTTGCAAGTTTTGTATTAGTCTTTACAAACTAATTAACAAAACCAACCTCTTCCACCACGACCTTGCTATGCCATCTTTTCTAATGAACAAGTCTCTTAACTGGCCAAACAAATCTCTTTCATATTAGTAGACTCCAGCTCCACAAGCATCTACAAAATGCCTTCCTCATCCTATCCTTATCTTGATTAGCCAAACTAGTTTCAAATCGAGCAATCACCTTCTTCTTAGCTAAATCAACTAAACTAGCTTCAACTCAAGCAAACATCTTAGAAAAATTCCTCTCCACCACATCACAGAGATTCACAATCATCTCAGGGTCCAATCCTCTTGGAGCCATCTCCCAAGATCTTTTTAAACCCTCTACAACAAATCATTCTCACGCTCCTTGTGACAACCCCGAATTGTTTATAAGTTATATTGCAACCTACCAACTCGCATGAATAATTAGGAAACACATCACAAGTCTAGGACCATGGATCTACAATCTACAAACTCTTTGCAATCATGCCTCAACAAGATCAAACTTCTATCTTCACATCCATTGATCCATCTATAAGCCCTCTACAATTACAAGTCAAAACCACGATCTACCACCTCGCAACCAAGAGATCTAAGACTCTAGAAAGAAAATCCACCACCATATCAAGATCAACTCAGATCTACTTCTGCAACCCAAGTCTTGGTGTAAACTACCACAACTTCGAAAATCTGTCTACACACTTAGGAACAACCTTGGCTCTAATAAACTTTTCCCAACCAAGGTCTTGGTACAAATTTCCTCACTTTGGTGATCTACTTGCACACTTAGGAAAAACTGAGCTTTGATACCATTTGACACAGTGCAAGGAAGGAGTATCCCCAAAGGAGATGTCCTAGCCCCTAGCTATATAAACATACAATGGAAACATAATAGCAAGAAGCAACAATGGAAGATTTGATACCAAATTATAATAATTTGTTCATAAAATATAACTGACTACATGCAATATGCCTAGCTATAAGGATTTTTGGGTTAGGACCAAATACAAATAGTAATTACAAAATTAGTTCTACAAGATCCCTCAGGATCCAATCCAAACCTATCCCAAGTAGCCCAGATCTATATCATAACAACAATCTAGAAGAAACCACCAAGGAAATCTAAATTTGTGCTCGCAAGCTCACCAAGCAATCTCCTTGTTTTCTAGCTGCAGACCTAGCTCTACTTCAACTTATCCAAGATCCAAGTGTAAACTACCTCACATTTGGAACTTTGTCCATGCAAACTCACAACTCCATCATAATCCTATTGTAAACTCTCTCACATTTGGCACTCTATCCATAGACTCAGGAAAAACTTGCCCGTTTGTTACTCTCCACACTCCAAGATGGATGATAATGCCTAAAAGACTTCACCAAAACCTCTACTTATACTAGTCTAAGCCACAAGTTAGCCCAAAATGCCAAACATTAACATTAAATAATTGAAGAGCCACAAGTCAGCCATAAATTAACTATCCATAAGTCAATATCTCCTAGCTCTGATTGAATTAGAACTCATGCTTCAAACTATGGGTATTATTTTAGGCCCTCTACAACCCCTTAAGTGAACAAAGGCTAATTCACCAAGGATAAATGCACATCCATCCTGAAAGTCAAGCACAGAAAACTATCATGCCGAACAACCAGAAATTTATACTCTGGGAGAATTTCCATATCTCCCAACTTATAAAGAATTAAAAATTTTTCCTTTACAAAAATATATTAATCTAGGCCCTCTTCAATCCTTGAAAATTGCATTCTCTCATTAATTATGAAAAATTAGTTACACACCCTGCAAAAAGCACCTAGAAACTAGAAAAATATAGTTCCAGCAGTAAGGTAAAAACAGCTCAAACTTCAACTCAATCCATCCAATCTCTATGAAATCATGAGGAAAGGTTCTCCAATGTGTCTCCAATACATCGTTGACTATGAAAAGCATAAAAAAGACCAAAGTCAAATCTCGATGCTCCTACATCAGACTCCCCAGGTAAATAGAAAAGTATGTCACATACTTTGATGCCTAAAGAAAGATCTACAACCAACTTCATTTTTACCAAAGGCTTCCACTTCATCAAATTCAATAGAAAAAAAATCTAAAAATCCATCACCTATGCTTCATCCACTAGAATATCAGAATCAAATACATATAAGAAACCCAATCAACATGCTCACACCCAAGAACAAACTGAACATAATGCTCCATTAGCAAACCCTCATCCACATCAACAACTAGTCAATCCACACTAGCAACAACAAACCCCACATCAGCAACAACAAACTCCACATCATTAGCAACATATGGATCTCCATCAAAACATGCTAAACTCACAACACCAACAACCTCATCACTAATGACAAGATGCTCTGCAACACACAACTCATCACCAATACCAACAAAATCATCCATAACCAAGTGCTCTGCAATGTCCATGTCAGGCTCAACCAACTGATCATGAAAATCAAACTCTATCCCAATATCAACAAGGTTAGGAATATCCTCAGTAATAACCTCTAGTTTCTCTGCAAGTTTTGTATCAAACTTCACAAACTGGTCAACAAAACCAACCTCTTCCACCGTGACCTTGCTATGCCATCTTTCTCATAAAGAGTGGGTTCATTAGTTCAAGTTCATTGAAAGCTTATAGTGTAAAACTTGAACAACAGCATAAAAGGACTTGAAACACACAAACTAACAAAACTTTATAGCACTTGGGACCACCCAACATGAACTTTGAACTTGAACCTTAAACTTTAAAAAAAATGAGTGTGAAGTTCAAGTTCATTCCAACTCAAGACTCTTCACATTTTTTCTAGTCAATAAAGACAAGTGGTATCTATTAACAAAGCTTGAACTCAAAACTTGTGAACTTGAAGGGATTCACAAGGAAGGTTAAATTCAATAGAAACATCATAACAATAAGTGATTTCTTAGTGGACTTAGAATAAGCATGCTTGAGGTGTGTGAGAAATCAACAAAAAAATATCCAATAAGGGAAATAAAAACCCAACAAAAAGATAAGGCTAACACCTACTATACTACAAAAGGAAAGGAAGTTCAAATAGGAGGAATGATGAGGCCTCAGTAGGTATACTACCTCATGAGATCAATTGAGGACTACATATGCCCAAAGTGGACAAAGATTCCACTCTTAGACATAGGTCAAAGTTAAGGGTACCATATTACAATCTACCTTTCAAGGCTACATGGGTTATTTATTGAGGTAACTAAAAAAGGGATCCTTAATCATAAGAGGAGATAAGGATAACATGATGAAGGGGGAAAATGTATAGGTTTTTCTAGGTACACCACTTCATAAGCATTATCGATATCATGAGACCAATAGCAATAAAGTTTTCACTCTCCAGTATAGGTTTAAAGATAATTCAAGCACCTCATCATGTCCTTCCTATCTCAATGCTCATTATGGTTGAGCCCATGAGAAACTTGTGATGTGAGTATATAAGTATATTTGTCTTTTATCCTTAACAATGCATGTATTACTTGTATCATGATTATATTATTATCTAATTTGGTTGTAGGTTCCAAGATACACTTATGTAATTTTATATTTAGGTTGTGGCTATATTTATAGTTGTATTGTGTTCATTGTTTCATTTGTATTTTTTGTATTTAGGGCAATTTATGAGGCAATTCAGGAAATGGACATTACAATCGGTATCGAATCATTGATCCTATGAGCCTACAATGTAAAGATAAATCAATGGATCTAATACATGTACTATATATATATATATATATATATATATATATATATATATATATATATATATATATATATATATATATATATTCTTACTAGAAGATTTGGTGTTAATTTTTGACCTTATGCCATTTTCCATTTGATTTTAACTTTTTTTTGGTAAGATCCTGAGTTGGTCAAAAATTCAACCAACATGAGTTTGTTTGGTTGAAAATTTGATCAAAATGGATTATAAATAAAAAGAGAGAGAGAAAAGTGTGCAGGAGGTTTGGTTTTCACTATGAGCTAATCACTCACGGGTGTGGGAGGAAGGATCGAGCTCATTTCTCTGGTAAGACATCAACCCCATGCTATTTCAAATACAGGTTATAAGTTGCTAGATTTTAAATGCAAGTGAATGACACTCTAAATGATTGTGCCTAGTAAGATCATCAAACGTAAGTCATCGACCCCATATTCCATTTTGAAAGCAAGTTATAAGTTGTAGGATTTCAAACGCAAGTGAATGACACTTTGAATGATTGTGCCTAGCAAGATGATCAAATATTTTGGTGATTAGGATTTGAGATTGTAAGATTATGTGTATGAATTTTTAAGCCGAGAGCGTAGGTGGGTTGGGCACCATTCAGATAGTGAGAGCCAATTTTTTAATGCACAACTTTTCTACCACAAGATGCACCAATAGCAACCCATATAATTTTAGGAAACCCCCATTGCTCTACTTCAATAGTGTAGTGCCCCTTCAATGATGGCATTGTTTTTTGAGAAGGAGGCATTCGAAGAAATTTATCTTGCAATGTACAAGAAGCTCAAAGTTCAAAAAGATTTCATCTATGTTTAATGGTAGAAGGATTTCCAGCAATAATATTCTTTTTCTCTTTAAATATGCCTATATATTTGTGGGATTATGATTTCAATCAATAGTGAATGAGGTTGATCTCTTCTTTTTGTAGATTGTTTCTTGTGGAGTAGTAGTCAGGACATACAATTTTGGTGCAGAAAACTCTAAAGATACACCTCTGTACAAGGAAGCTATTGAGTCTCAAGGATTATTTGAAGAGGCACCTGAAACACCTAAAACTTTGTAAGAAGCATGCAACTCAAAATTGAAAGAATAGAAAGTGATTTTACTATTTGCATTTGTGATTATAGATTGCTAGTGAGTGGGCATTGAGATTATTTTGAGTTTACTTATCAATGATAAGATCTGGGAAAAAATGAAGTCACTTGAGTGTCATGAACAAGGATGGGAACTTCATTCATGTGCAGATTATACTATAATCATCTACCATAGATTCAATCAACATGATCAATATCATAATCATATATGAAAGATTCTTTAAATAAATTAGTTAATGAAATGAAAAATAAAATTCTATTTATTGAAAACAAATAATTAACAAAATTTGAATAAATAAGAAAATGTGATTTAACTAAATGAATAACAATATAAAATAATAAATTAATGATATAAATATGATTAAACAATAACTCATTCATTCATAGATAAATTCATAATACAATGATAGCACAAGAAAAATCAAACTTCGATGATTGGAAGAATAATACTAGCATCTACTAAAATAATCCCTAAATAGCTAAGATGATTGTGAAGAAATCTCAATTGTTTAAATTAATATATTAGAGATATCCATGTTGGTAATTTCTCTCACAACAGAATCTAGTAGTTGCTTCCAACTGGCTAGTAACACTTGAATCATATTTGATTCTATCAATGCATATCTTTTACAATGGGCCATATCCAGTAGTTTTATTACCAACAATTGAAGCTATTAATTTAGTTGATTGAGAACAAGACCCAGCACCAGTTTCATAATGGTTGTTAGGATTTTCATAAAGGTGGATTTCATCTTGTACAATTATTTCTATACCTTCTATGCTCAAATTTGATCATATTTTGATTTGTCTAAAGGTTGACCACAAGAGATATTTTTGAAGGAAATGGTGTTCTTTAGATATGACTGGTCTAAAATGAGGACTATTTTTTTCTTAGGATTTTTTTTTTTTTTACATAGAAGTTAGCTCTAGCTTCCCCTTGTGCATATTTTAATGCATTTTCCTCAACTTATTTCAAATATGTTCTTCATGAAAGTATCATTATTTACCTTACTAATAAATGACAATTATACTAATTCAAATACTTCTCCATTGCCTTTGCCTCCTAAAACTTAAATTAAATTTCTTCTCTTCTCCCTTTAGACTTTGGTGATCCTATTCCTAATAATCCCCACAAGCTCAATTGGTTGTTCATATTTCTCATTCACTATCTTAATCACCACTACACCTCCTTTCTCTTTGACTCATGGATCATTGGTATTCTCTAAATTCTTCCACTCTACCTATCAATATACTTGATTTTTTCATGGCTATCCATACACAATTGTAGTATGTATAAAAAATATTTTTTCAAAAAATTATTCTTGAAGATATTGATGCTAGGTAAATAAATCTCCAAGATCATATTCTAAATTGAATGTTTTGGGTATGTGCAGGATCATGGTGTGCCAAAAAGTGGGGATGTGAAAAACATGTAGTTTTGAAATGCCTAAAAGCATTTCAAAATGTGCTTTGACTTTTTTCCCGCCCATCCTGGACCAAACCAAAAATGTAATACCTTGCTTGATCAGGTATCCGATTTGAGAACAAATATCCAATTTGAGAATGGGTATCTAATCTATGTTCCCAAAGCATGGTGCCAAATTCAAATGTAAACAAATTGGGGACCAATTTTTAAGATAAATATTGATTTTTATTTACCAAAATCAAAGCGGGGACCAATTTTTAACTTATATCAAGTCCTAGTATAATATAGTTATAGCATAATTGGGAGGGGGACAAATTATTATATATAGTTAATAAAATTTATTGTATAGTGTTAAATAATAATAATAATTTATTATATAATTATTTTATATATAGTTATTACTTATTACATATTATTATATAATTATATATCATACATATTATTATTATATATTATATATATTACTAACTTAAGTTAATAAACTATGATGATGTATGTTCCGAGGGCTTCTCCTAGGGACATACATGTGTTCCAATGAGTCCAAATGGGTCATGGGATACCTTAATTATATATCATATATATTATTATTATATATTATATATATTAGTAACCTAAGTTAATAAAATATATGATGATGTATGCTCCTAGGGGTCTCACTAGGGACATACATGTGTTCCAATGAGTCCAAATGGGTCATGGGATACCCTATGACCCATTTCGATCCATTGTATGACAACATATCTTCCTAAGGGTCAAAGGATGCCTAGGGACATACATCTTGTGTTTCAATGGGTAGAAATGGGTTATGGAGTATTCTATGACCCCTTTCGACCTAATACATGATAACATATGTTCCTAGGGGTCCTAGGACCCTTATAGACATATATGTTGTGTTTCAATGGTCAAAAGGGGTCATAGAGTATCCTATGACCCTTTTGACCCATTACATAAAAACATACTTTCCTAGGGGTCATAGGTCCCCTAGGAACATATGTTGTCATGTAATGGGCTAAAAGGGGTCATAAGGGTATCTGATGACCCCTTTTGACCCATTGGAATACAACATGTATGACCCTAGGGTATTAGGACCCCTGGGAACATATGTTATCATGTAATGGGTCAAGATTTGATCCATTGGAGCACAACCCACATGATGATAAGGGTCCTAGGACCCCTAGCAACATATGTTCTCATGTAATGTGTCAAAAGGGGTCATAGAATACTCTATGACCACTTTCTACCCATTGGAATATAAGAGGTATGTCCCTAGGGGTCATAGGATACCCTACAACCCCTTTCTATCCATTAGAACACACCATATATGTCCCTAGGGGTCCTAGGATCCCTAAGAACATAAGTTATTATGTATTTGATTGAAATGGATTGTAGGTTATCCTATGACCCCTTTCAACTCATTTAAACACAACATGCTTGTCCCTAGAGGTCTTAGGACCCACAAGAATATATCTTGTCATGTAAAGGGTCGAAAGGGGTCATAGAATATCCTTTAACCCAATTCAACCCATTGGAACATAACATGTATGTCCCTACGGGTCCTACAAACCCTATGAACATATTTTGTCATGTAATAGGTTGAAATGTGTCATGGCATGCCCTATGACCCCTTTTGACCCAATAATTGATAACATATGTTCATAGGGGTTCTAGAACCCTTAGGAAAATATATCATGTGTTCAAATGAGTTGAAGAGGTTCAAAGAGTACCCCATGACCCCATTCGATACATTATATGAAAATATACGTTCTTAGGGGTCCTAAGACCCCTAGGGACATAAATCATGTGTTTAAATGGATTGAAAGGGGCCATAGGGTAACCTATGACCTGTTTTGACCCATTAAATGATAACATATATTCCTAAGGGTCCTAGGACCACTAGGAATATATATCATGTATTGGAATTAGTTGAAAGTGGTCATAGAGCACCCTATGACCCCTTTCAACATATTTCATCAAAACATATGTCTTCCGGGGTCCTAGGACCCCTAGGGACATATTATAATAATTTATATGGCTCCAAAGGGGTCATAGTATAACCTTTAACACATTTCATTACAAGATATGCCTCTAGGGGTCTTAGGACACCTAGGGACATATTATAATCATTTACATGTGTTGAAAGGGGTAATAGGATAACCTATGACCCATTTCAACACATTTCATTACAACATATGTCTCTAGGGGTCCCAGGACCCCTTGAGACATATTATAAACGTTTATGGGTCAAAATGGGTCAAAGGATAACCTATGACCCCTTTCGACATGTTTCATTACAACATGTCTCTAGGGTTCCTAAGACCCTTAGGAACATATTATAATCATTTATATGGGTCAAAAGGGGTATAGCCTATGACCCCTTTCAACATATTTCATGACAACAGGGACCTCTAAGGACATATTATAATCATGTGTATGGGCCAAAAGGAGTCATAGGATAACCTTATCTAGTGTTTTGACATGTTTTCATCACAACATATGTCCATAGGGGTCCTTGGACTCCTAGGGACATATTATAATCATTTATATGGGTCAAAAGTGGTCATAGGATAACCTATGACCACTTTCGACACATTGCATTACAAAATATGTTTCTAGGGGTCCCAAGACCCCTAAGGACATATTATAATCATTTATATGGGTCAAAAGGGGCCATAGGAAAACCTATGACCCTTTTTGACACATTTCATTACAACATATGTCTCTAGGGGTCCTAAGACCACTAGGGACATATTATAATCATTTATGTGGGTCAAAAGGGGTCATAGGATAACCTATGACACATTTGGACACATTTCATGATATCATATGTCTCTAGGGGTTCTAGAACCCTTAGGGACATATTATAATCATTTCTATAGGTTGAAAGGGGTCATAGCATAACCTATGACCCCTTTCAACACATTTCATGACAACATATATCTCTAGGGGTCCTATGACACATAAAGACATATTATAATCATTTATATGGGTAGAAAGGGCCCATAGTATGACCTATGATCCTTTTCAAAATATTTCATTACAACATATGTCTCTAGGGGTCTGAGGACACCTAGGGACATATTATAATTGTTTATATGGGTCAAAAGAGGTAATAGAATAACCTATGACCCCTTTAACCATATTTCATTAGAACATATGTCTCTAGGGGTCCCAGGACCCCTGCAGACATATTATAATTGTTTATATGGGTCAAAATGAGTCATAGGATAACTTGTGACCCCTTTTGACACGTTTCATTACAACATATGTCTCTAGAGTTCCTAAGACCTCTAGGGACATATTATAATCATTTATATGGGTCAAAATGGGTCATAGGATAACCTATGACCCTTTTGACACATTTCATTATAACATATGTCTCTATGGGTCCAATGACCCCTAGGGACATATTCTAATCATTTATATGAGTTGAAAGAGGTGATAGGATAACTTATGAACCCTTTAGACACATTTCATTACAACATATGTCTCTAGGGGTCCCAAGACCCCTAGGGACATATTATAATTGTTAATATGGGTCAAAAGGGGCCATAGGATGACCTATGACCCCTTTCGACATATTTTATTACAACATATGTCACTACGGGTCCTAGGACCCCTAGGGACATATTATAATCATTTATATGGGTCACAAGGGGTCATTGGATAAGCTATGACCCCTTTTGACACATTTCATGATAATATATTGGTAGGATTAAACCACTGACAGAAATAACAATTACATAAAAATATAACCAATATCAAAAAATAATAGATCACACAAAAAAGAACACAAGACACAAGATTTAACGTAGTTCACCCAATCCCTGGGCTACGTCCACCAAACAAAAAGTTTGATATTATTATGATCTAGTGATTACAACCTGATTACAATCTGTAATCCCTTACAGCTCAATACTATCACAAGAACCAATTTCGCATCACCACTAAGAAACAATCCCCAACCCTAAGCCCTTTTATATAAGACTTTCCCAATCAGTCACCACAAACTAACACATATGTCTCTAGGGGTCCCAAGACCCCTAGAGATATATTAGAATCATTTATATGGGTCGAAAGGGGTCATAGGAAAACTTATGACCCCGTTCGACACATTTTGTTACAACATGTCTCTAAGGATCCTAGTACCACTAGGGATATATTATAATCATTTATATGGATCAAAAGGGGTCATAGGATAACCTATGACCCCCTTTTGACACATTTCATGACAACATATGTCTCTAGGGGTCTTAGGACCCCTAGGGACATATGATAATCATTTATATGGGTCAAAAGGGGCCATAGAGTTGCCTATGACTCCTTTTGACACATTTCATTACAACATATGTCTCTACGGGTCCTAAGACCCCTAGGGACATGTTATAATCATTTATATAGGTCGGAAGGGGCCATAGGTTGACCTATGACCCCTTTCAATACATTTTATTACAATATATATCTCTAGGGGTCCTAAGACCCCTAAGGATGTATTATAATCATTTATATAGGTCGAAAGGGGTAATAGGATAACTTACAACCCCTTTCGACACATTTTATGACAACATATGTCTCTAGGGTTCCTAGGACACCTAGGGACATATTATAATCATTTATATGGGTTGAAGGGGTAATAGGATAACCTATGACCCCTTTTAATACATTTCATTACAACATATATCTCTAGGGATACCAAGACCCCTAGGGACATATTATAATCATTTAAATGGGTTGAAAGTGGTCATAGGTTATAATCATTTAAATGGGTGATAGGTTATCCTATGACCCCTTTTGACCTATTTAAATGATTATAACCTATGACCCCTTTCGACCTATTTAAATGATTATAATATGTCCCTAGGGGTCCTGGTATCCCTAGAGACATATGTTGCAATGAAATGTGTTAAAGGGGTCATACATTTGTCACTAGAGTTCCTAAGACCCCTAAAGACATATTATAATCATTTATATGGGTCGAAAGGGGCCATAGGTTGACCTATGACCCCTTTCTACACATTTCATTACAACATATGTCTCTAGGGGTCTTAGGACCCCTAGGGACATATTATAATCATTTATATGGGTTGAAAGGGGTCATAGGATAACTTATAACCCCTTTTGACACATTTCATGACAACATATGCCTCTAGGGGTCCTACGACCCATAGGGGCATATTATAATAATTTCTATGGGTCCAAAGGGGTCATAGTATAAAATATGACCCATTTTGACACATTTTATTACAATATATGTCTCTAGGGGTCCGAGAACCCCAAGGGACATATTATAATCATTTATATGAGTCAAAAGGAGTCATAGGATAAGTTATGACCTCTTTTAACACATTTCATTACAAAATATGTCTCAAGGGGTCCCATGACCCCTAGGAACATATTATAATCATTTATATGGGTCAAAAGGGGTCATAGCTTAACTTATGACTCCTTTCAACACATTTCATGACAATCTATGTCTCTAAGGTTCTCACTACCCCTAAGGACATTATAATAGTTTATATGGGTCGAAAGAGGTCATAGGATGACCTATGACCTCTTTCATTACATTTCATTACAACATATGTTTCTAGGGGTCCTAGGACCCCTAGGGACATATTATAATCATTTCTATGAGTCAAAAGGGTCCATAGAATAACCTATGACACCTTTAGACACATTTCATTACAACATATGTCTCTAAGGGTCCCAAGACCCCTAAGGACATTATAATATTTTACATGGGTCAAAAGGGGCCATAGGATAACCTATGACACCTTTCGACACATTTCATTACAACATATGTCTCTACGGGTCCTAGGACCCCTTGGGACATATTATAATTGTTTATATAGATTGTTCAACACATTTCATGAGCACATATATCTCTAGTGGTCCTAGAACACCTAGGGACATATTATAATCGTTTCTATGGGTTGAAAGGGCTCATAGTATAACCTATGACCCCTATTGACATATTTCATTACAACATATGCCCCCAAGGGCCCTTAGGGACATATTATAATCTTTTATATGGGTTGAAGGAGTCATAGGATACCCTTATAACCCCTTCTGACATGTTTAATGACAACATATGTCTCGAGGGGTCCTAGAACTCTTGGAAAAATATTATAATCATTTAAATGGGTTGAAAGGGGTCATAAGATAACCCATGATGCCTTTTGGCACATTTCATTACAACATATGTCTCGGGGGATCCTAGGACCCCTAGGGACATATTATAATCATTTATATGGGTAAAAATGGGTCAAAGGATAACCTATGACATCTTTCAACACATTTCATTACAACATATGTCTCTAGGGGTCCTAAGACCCCTAGGGACATATTATAATCATTTAAATGAGTTGAAAGGGGTCATAGGATAAACTATAACCCCTTTCAACATATTTCATTACAACATGTCTTATAATCATTTATATGGGTCAAATGTAGTCATAGGATAACCTATGACATATGTCTCTACTATGGACATATTATAATCATTTATATGGGTTGAAAGGGGACCCCTTTCGACGCATTTCATGACAACATATGTCTGTAAGGGTCCTAGGACCCCTAGGGACATATTATAATCATTTATATGGGTTGAAATCTTATGACTCCTTTCGACACATTTCATTATACATATGTCTCTATAGGTCCAAGGACCCCTAAAGACATATTATAATCTTATATGGGTTGAAAGAGGTCATAGGATAACCTACAAACCCTTTTGACATATTTCATTACAACATATGTCTCTAGGGTTCCCAAAACCCCTAGGGACATATTATAATCATTATATGGGTCGAAAGGGGTCATATGATAACCTATGACCCCTTTCAACACATTTCATTACAACATATGTCTCTAGGGGTCATAGGATAACCTATGACCCTTTTAAAAATATTTCATTATAACATATGTCTCTTGGGGTCCTATGACCCCTAGGGACATATTATAATCATTTATATGGGTCAAAAGGGGTCATTGGTTAACCTATGACCCCTTTCAACACATTTAATGACAACATATGTCTCTAGTTGTCTTATTACCTCTAGGGACATATTATAATCATTTATATGAGTCCAAAGGTGTCATAGGTTCCTAGGGGTCCTAGGACCACATATGTTCCTAGGGGTATTAGGACCCCTAGGGTCATACATTATGTTTTTGAATGAGTTGAATGAGATCATAAAGTTCCCTATCACCCCTTCTAACTCATTAAATAAGAAAATACATTCTGAGGTGCCCTAGGAATAAATGTTATGTGTTTGAATGAGTTGAAAGGGGTAATAGAGTATTTTATGACCCTAAGCACACTCATGTCATCGAATGGGTGAAAAAGGGCCATAGGATATTCTAAGGCCCATTTTGAGTCATTATATCACATCATTTATGTGGTTAGGGGTCCTAGGAACCATAAGCACACATATTGTGATTGAATGGGTTAAGAAGTGTCAAAAGGTACCCTATGACCCTTTTTGATCTTTTGGAACCATTATATGAATGGTTAAGGGTCCTAAAGCTTTTAAAATATATATTAAGTATCGTAAAAAGGGGTCATACTATTATAAAAGAATTTTTTTTTAAAAAAAATTTAAAATTAATTTTAAAAAAAGGTATCTAATTTGAGAACGGGTATCCAATTTGAGAATGGATATCCAATTTGGGAATGGGTACCTAATTAGGCTTGGTTTTTTTCTTGATTCCAACCCTCCATGGTCAACACCAAAAATGTCCCAAAAACATGTTTTTGGCCTATTGTTGTGTGTTTCTGACTTTGATAATTTAGCTGACAATTTTTTCATCCAAATTTGATGAACTGAAAAGGGTTTCTTGAAAACTTTCTTAGCTTTCCATTGATATAATGTCTATCAAATTATCAGTTAAGTAATTATTAATTATTTTTAATGGAGTTAGCTACAAAGTGTTGATTGACATACTGATTGAAAAATAGCTATAACTTTCAAACCGTATAAGATTTTTGAAATCCAAAAGATCTGTCACATTCTATGCTTTGACTAGTATAAGAAAAAAAATTGATTTTTTTAAACTAGTTTTAGATTACGTAAAAAAGGGTTTTGAAGGGACCCTGAAACCCTTTCACATTCTCAAAAAAGGAAAAAAAAAGCTAACCAACAGGAAAGAGCCCATAAACCTACTAAAAAGTAGTATCAAAATTAGGTTTTACAGAGACCTGAAACCACTAATAAAGTCCAGATAAAATACTCAGGTTTTACAAAGACTTGGAACCGATAGTAAAAGAAAAAAAAACTAAAATCTAGAAAGCAGGACCAAAGACAGGAACCAGAAGAACCAGCCAGCAAATAGGACCTTCACAGGAACCCAACTAGAAAAGAAGACTCAGGAACCTATTGCAATTTTGTAGTCATCTTCATAGCCTCCTTACCAATCTTAGTCGTATCCTAGATGGAGTTAGCAGCCGAAGAAGCAGCATCAATCAAAGCTTTTTTCCTCAAACTCTGTCTTGTCCTCTTACTTGGGCCCTCCGAAGATATGGTTCCTTCATTAACTCTTTTAGCCAAGGTCATCGTGACTGCACAAATGCTTGAGGTAACTTGCTCCATTTTTGTTCCACTTTCCCTGATGAGCAATCTAAGATTCTGCTCATAATCCTTTAGGTTTTTTGGGATATCTCCCATTTGCACCTCCATGTGTTGAATAATAGCCTGGTCAGCCTCCTGGTTATGTTGCAAGGTATCCACTTTCTTCTTCAGCCCCATTATTTTATTATATAACCAGGAATCAACCTAAAGGAAAGAGTCAACTTTTTGTTTAGCAGAGTGGAGGAAGGAGAGATTGGTTTCCCTCACCGGAGATTCACCTGCATCATGGGAGTTAAGGTGGTCAGACATGGGAGTTTTTAAATTCTTAAAATAGTATAGTAGAAAATTCATAATTAATTATTTATTTGGAATAAAAATACCCAAAAATATGTGTCACATCTGGGCATGAGTCTACCTTTTATATCTATAATTATATTAAAAAATATTATCATTTGATTTTAATTAAGGTGGTCAAACATACACCTACTTTTTATTTTTGCCTTGAAATTTTTGTAGGACTGCATTAAAATCCAAACTTTTAAACAATCAAATAATTTTTTCTCTAGATAAGGCTTAGTAGTTTAGAAACTACATTAAATTTCCTATGGATTATTTTCTTACAACTTTTTGATATAAAGTCCATAACCACTTTAAAATTATGTGCCCATAACCCTGATTTGTTGGTTTTACACTACCACTTAAGGCCATAGTTTGGTTGACCATGATCTTGCATATACCCTTTTATAAATTACTTTAGCTGACAACTAGATGATAGTGACTCGCCATATACTATTGGTGCTTTAGCTTTTTCTATTTATCAGATTTGTTTCTCTTTGGATATGATGATTAAGGTTCTCTCTTGCTAAATCAATGCCTAGCTTTACTCACCTTTTTAAGTGATATATTTGTATTTTTGAAAAGTATTATTAATATTAATGCCTATTTCATCGTAAAAAAACAAGTGCATATACAAGAAAAGGTCAATTAGCACTAACTACAAAATGAAAGTATGTAGAAGATCTGAAAAACAATATAGTAGACAATATCAAACCATGTTTGAATTTTATGGGCATCAATATGTTATTTCCAATATTATGTTAATTTTATGATTGGCCCAAACTTTGATTTTTTGTGAAGTTTGTATCATTTTAACACTTGATCGTGCTTGATTCAAAGCTTTTCTAATATTAAGTTGATCATGATTATACAAAGAATCTATGTCAAGCGAGTAGTTAATGTTGTCATGACTCCAACTCTTAGAATTCTAATTGTGAAGCTTCTTAAATTAAATTGTGTTTGAGCATCTTTCAATTGAAGAATAGCTGAATACTTAGAATTATATCATATTTGTAGTGATGCTATAAGTAGAGAGATGACTGATAAGTTGTTGCTCTTTTCCATTATTAGAGAGATGAATGAGGGTTATTCTTCTATTTGAGGTTGTAAATGTTGCTGCTCTTTTCCATTATTGTTACATTCTTTGAATAACTTAACTAAGATTTCAATTCAAGTATGTATCTTAGATCAAAAGCAACACCTATTACTTGGAGCATGAGATACTCTATTCAATTTTACTTCTTAGCCTACTTTCCAATAAGGATGGCTTAGAGTATCATGTCTTATTTTCTTCTCACCTTGTCTTATCATTTTATGCCAATTCTTGTTCAAGACCTACAGTTCAGATGAGAAGTATCATTTGTGCTATACAACAAGCCCTTTCACTCTCCAATCAAATAGTGTTGATCAATAGCTCAGATTCTTTTTTGATAAATAGAATACATAGACATAATACCTCCTACTTCACTACCCTGAATATTCATTTTGAGGTTGTTGAACAGTTCTAGAAAAAGAGAACTTGAGATCAAATACAATTACTTTGAGGTTGCTAAATAGTTTTGGAAAAAAAGAGGTTGGGATCAAATACAACTACTTTAAGAGAAACCCAAAAAACTAATCTCGCTAATAGACAATAATATCTAAGGCTCATCTTCTTGATAGAAATTTAGAAAGAACCAAACATAAGTTTTCAAAAATTATTATACACAAGATAATATGTTACTCTCTCTCTCTCTCTCTCTCTCTCTCTCTCTCTCTCTCTCTCTCTCTCACACACACACACACACACACACACACACACACACACATTTTGTTCAACATATTTATAGGATTTTCTAAATCCTATTTTATAGGGAACAACTCTCCAAATATGATTTTTTTTGACAACTCTTACTACAATCCAAACTATAATTACTTCCAATTATAGGATTTTCTAGATTTTATTTTATAGGTTAGAAATTAGGCTAGGGCTTGCTAGAACTGGATCAATTGGGTGCATAAAACTAATCTATTGGTTTAGTGACCTCCTACAGGCCAAGAATGAATTGTTCCATCCAAAGAATCTAACCCACAATCTTCCCTTTTTTATTACTTTCTCAAATAGTGCATTCTAAGGCTAAATACACAAAAATATTTATCCCACAATATCAAGATTAAAGTAGCTAATGGGCTTTTCCTGTCCTGAGCCTTTGAAGTCTCAAAATGATGTTAGGATTAACCTCAGATAGAAATAATAGTTACATGCAAATATAACCAATATCAGAAAAATAATAGAGCGCATAGAAGAGAACATAAGACATAAAGATTTAACATGGTTCACCCAATACCTAGGCTACATCCACCAACACCAGGTCTAATATTATTATTATCCAATGATTACAATCCACAATCCCTTATAGCTAAATACCACTACAAGAAGTTGTAATATCACCATTACATTATGAAAATAGCATTCAATGCCTTTTACAATATAAGGTCATTTTTGGCTTTAGGGGTGCTACCTCCAAAAACTCTCATGAGCATGTTGCCCCTTGACCCAACCCTATACTATGATAGGGAGCGCACCTAAGGTGCTACTCCAGGACCCTCCAGGGGCGCTACCTCCAACCTGCCATAGAAATAATATGGGGAGAAAACCATGCCAAATAAACCTTCGAGTCAAATTAGGCTCCACATCACAATAGTCTCCCACTTGGAGAATGATCAATCTCCACAACAATAACCTCCCACTTGGAAACTAGTCATAGCATTGCTAAACCTGTATCTCCCATTGGAATATCAAACCACCCTAGACTCTACTACTCTTTTATTTTGTTCATTCTAGAAGACCAACTAAAGATGAAGAGGAGTTTAGCTTCTCCCTTGTTACTACCTTGGTAAACATATCTACTAGATTATCATCTATATGTACCTTCTCCAGCTGTAATTGGCCATCATCCAAAACTGACCGAATGAAATAGTACCACATCTATATGTGTTTTCTTTGAAAGATGAATGGAACTCTATTTGTAAAAATATAATTATCCCTCTAAGGGTGTCCAAAATCTTCCATGAAGAACTGAAGCCATATCATCTCCTTGGCTACCACTGTAGTAGCAACATACTTTGCCTCTATAGTAACAATAAGGGGTTTTGACCTAATTACAATTCACAACTTATATTGTAGATTCCATATCACTCTTCAGCCCATAACACTTTGCCTAGCTTTCAATCTCCTCAACTTTGATAACTTGTCCTCCTCTCAAGCTTTGTCCCCTTGAGTCTTCATACTCAATGTACCAGTGCAA